>CM056200.1:8568171-8589411 GCA_029692085.1 Gymnothorax javanicus
TAATGTACAAGAGTCTGTGTGTGTCTGTTGATGAGTAAGAGTGCGTGAGTGTATGTGAGCGCATGAGTGTGCGTGTGTGCGTGTTTGAGTGTGTTCGAGTGCACGCATGCAGCTGAATGGAGCACAAGCTAATTCAGGACAGGAGCCATGTTTGATTATGGCGAATCTTAGAAAAAAATTTGACTACTTGGTATGCCTGAGGAGGAGGTCAATCAGAATGACCATTTAAATAAACTCCTCTTTTGTGTGGACCAGAATAAATAAAATAATCTTTGCTTACTAAAGTTAGTTTGAATGGACTTCAGAAAGGAAAATGTGGTTTTTGGCACCAGATCTTGAAAAGCTAAAATACCTTCAGAAAACACTGGAATTTCAGAGATGATCGCTGGGCCAAAACTCTGAACAGTCTTTTTGGGTCCTCCAGAGGAGGCCTGATCAAGAGCCTGCAATGTGAACTGAGAGCCTGTGAGTAAGTATGGATGATGCAGCATGAAGGAGTTGATGATGCATGTACATGAAAATAAAAGTTGAACTGTGGAGGCATGTACATTGAAAGAAAGTGCAATGCAGTGGAGGATTGCAGATGGAAAGTATTTAATGTGAAAGAGGATAGTGTATAAGTAAGGAAGCTGGAGTGGGTAAGATGGGAGTAGATGGAAAGTCTTTAGAGTGTAGGGAACAATGTAAAGGGCATGATAGTGGGGATAAAGCTCAGGAGAGAACAATGGAGGGGGTGTGATCTTGGACAGTCCAGCTCAGGAGAGAACAATGTAATCTGGGAGAGCCCAGCTCCAGGAAAGAACAATGTAAAGGGCATGTGTGATCTGGGACAGTCAAGCTCCAGGAGAGAACAATGTAAAGGGCATGTGTGATCTTGGACAGTCCAGCTCCAGGAGAGAACAATGTAAAGGGCATGTGTGATCTGGGACAATCAAGCTCAGGAAAAACAATGTAAAGGGCATGTGTGATCTGGGACAGTCAAGCTCCAGGAGAGAACAATGTAAAGGGCATGTGTGATCTGGGACAGTAAAGCTCCGGGAGAGAACAATGTAAAGGGCATGTGTGATCTGGGACAGTCCAGCTCCAGGAAAAACAATGTAAAGGGCATGTCTGATCTGGGACAGTCCGGCTCCAGGAGAGAACAATGTAAAGGGCATGTGTGATCTGGGACAGTCCGGCTCCAGGAGAGAACAATGTAAAGGGCATGTGTGATCTGGGACAGTCCAGCTCCAGGAGAGAACAATGTAAAGGGGCATGTCTGATCTGGGACAGTCCAGCTCCAGAGAGAACAATGTAAAAGGGCATGTGTGATCTGGGACAGTCAGCTCCAGGAGAGAACAATGTAAAGGGCATGTGTGATCTTGGACAGTCCAGCTCCAGGAGAAAACAATGTAAAGGGCATGTGTGATCTTGGACAGTCCTGCTCCAGGAGAGAACAATGTAAAGGGCATGTGTGATCTGGGACAGTCCAGCTCCAGGAGAGAACAATGTAAAGGGCATGTGTGATCTTGGACAGTCCAGCTCCAGGAGAGAACAATGTAAAGGGCATGTGTGATCTTGGACAGTCCTGCTCCAGGAGAGAACAATGTAAAGGGCATGTGTGATCTGGGACAGTCCCGCTCCAGAGGAGAACAATGTAAAGGGCATGTGTGATCAGGGACAGTCCCGCTCCAGGAGAGAACAATGTAAAGGGCATGTCTGATCTGGGACAGTCAGGCTCTAGGAGAGAACAATGAAAAGGGCATGTGTGATCTTGGACAGTCCAGCTCCAAGAGAGAACAATGTAAAGGGCATGTGTGATCTGGGACAGTCCGGCTCCAGGAGAGAACAATGTAAAGGGCATGTGTGATCTGGGACAGTCCAGCACCTGGAGAGAACAATGTAAAGGGCATGTGTGATCTGGGACAGTCAAGCTCCAGGAGAGAACAATGTAAAGGGCAAGTGTGATCTTGGACAGTCCAGCTCCAGGAGAGAACAATGTAAAGGGCATGTGTGATCTGGGACAGTCCGGCTCCAGGAGAGAACAATGTAAAGGGCATGTGTGATCTGGAAAAGTCAAGCTCCAGGAGAGAACAATGTAAAGGGCACGTGTGATCTGGGACAGTCCCGCTCCAGAAGAGAACAATGTAAAGGGCATGTGTGATCTGGGACAGTCCCGCTCCAGCAGAGAACAATGTAAAGGGCATGTGTGATCTGGAAAAGTCAAGCTCCAGGAGAGAACAATGTAAAGGGCACGTGTGATCTGGGACAGTCCCGCTCCAGGAGAGAACAATGCAAAGGGCATGTGTGATCTGGGACAGTCCGGCTCCAGGAGAGAACAATGTAAAGGGCATGTGTGATCTGGAAAAGTCCTGGGACAGGAGCTCCAGGAGAGAACAATGTAAAGGGCATGTGTGATCTGGGACAGTCCCGCTCCAAGAGAGAACAATGTAAAGGGCATGTGTGATCTGGGACAGTCCGGCTCCAGGAGAGAACAATGTAAAGGGCATGTGTGATCTGGGACAGTCCAGCTCCTGAGAAAACAATGAAAAAGGGCATGTGTGATCTGGGACAGTCAAGCTCCAGGAGAGAACAATGTAAAGGGAATGTGTGATCTGGGACAGTCCAGCTCCTGGAGAAAGAACAATGTAAAAGGGCATGTGTGATCTTGGACAGTCCAGCTCCAGGAGAGAACAATGTA
Organism: Gymnothorax javanicus; assembly: GCA_029692085.1. NCBI lineage: Eukaryota > Metazoa > Chordata > Actinopteri > Anguilliformes > Muraenidae > Gymnothorax > Gymnothorax javanicus. The sequence goes on from CM056200.1 coordinate 8,570,852, forward strand.
AAGGGCATGTGTGATCTGGGACAGTCAAGCCCCTGGAGAGAACAATGTAAAGGGCATGTGTGATCTGGGACAGTCAAGCTCCAGGAGAAAAACAATGTAAAGGGCATGTGTGATCTTGGACAGTCAAGCTCAAGTAGAGAACAATGCAAATGGCATGTGTGATCTGGGACATTCAAGCTCCAGGAGAGAAACAATGTAAAGGGCATGTGTATCTGGGACAGTCCAGCTCCAGGAGAGAAAATGAAATGGCATGTGTGATCTGGGACAGTCCAGCTCCAAGGAGAACAATGTAAAGGGCATGTGTGATCTGGGACAGTCCGGCTCCAGGAGAGAACAATGTAAAAGGCCATGTGTGAGATCTGGGACAGTCCAGCTCCAGGAGAGAACAATGTAAAGAGCATGTGTGATCTGTCAGAATCCAGCTCCATGAGAGAACAATGTAAAGGGCATGTAGAATCTGGGACAGTTCGGCTCCATGTGGAAACAATGTAGAGAGCATGTGTGATCTGGGACAGTCCTGCTCCAGGAGAGAAGAATGTAAAGGGGTGTGTGTGATCTGGGACAGTCCGGCTCCAGCAGAGAAAAAATAAAAAGGCATGTGTGATCTGGCACAGTCCGGCTCCAGGAGAGAACAATGTAAAGGGCATGTGTCATTTGGGACAGTCCAGCTCCAGGAGAGAACAATGTAAAGGGAATGTGTGATCTGGGACAGTCCAGCTCCTGGAGAGAACAATGTAAAGGGCATGTGTGATCTTGGACAGTCCAGCTCCTGGAGAGAACAATGTAAAGGGCATGTGTGATCTGGGAGAGTCCAGCTCCAGGAGAGAACAATGTAAAGGGCATGTGTGATCTGCGACAGTCAAGCTCCAGGAGAAAACAATGTAAAGGGCATGTGTGATCTGGGACAGTCCGGCTACAGGAGAGAACAATGTAAAGGGCATGTGTGATCTGGGACAGTCCGGCTCCAGGAGAGAACAATGTAAAGGGCATGTGTCATTTGGGACAGTCCGGCTCCAGGAGAGAACAATGTAAAGGGCATGTGTGATCTTGGACAGTCCAGCTCCAAGAGAGAACAATGTAAAGGGCATGTGTGATCTGGGACAGTCCGGCTCCAGGAGAGAACAATGTAAAGGGCATGTGTGATCTTGGACAGTCCAGCTCCAAGAGAGAACAATGTAAAGGGCATGTGTGATCTGGGACAGTCCGGCTCCAGGAGAGAACAATGTAAAGGGCATGTGTGATCTGGGACAGTCCAGCTCCTGGAGAAAACAATGAAAAGGGCATGTGTGATCTGGGACAGTCAAGCTCCAGGAGAGAACAATGTAAAGGGAATGTGTGATCTGGGACAGTCCAGCTCCTGGAGAGAACAATGTAAAGGGCATGTGTGATCTTGGACAGTCCAGCTCCAAGAGAGAACAATGTAAAGGGCATGTGTGATCTGGGACAGTCAAGCCCCAGGAGAGAACAATGTAAAGGGCATGTGTGATCTGGGACAGTCAAGCTCCAGGAGAAAACAATGTAAAGGGCATGTGTGATCTTGGACAGTCCAGCTCAAGGAGAGAACAATATAAAGGGCATGTGTGATCTGGGACATTCCGGCTCCAGGAGAGAACAATGTAAAGGGCAGGTATAATCTGGGACAGTTCGGCTCCAGGAGAGAACAATGTGAAGGGCATGTGTGATCTGGGACAGTCCAGCTCCAAGAGAGAACAATGTAAAGGGCATGTGTGATCTGGGACAGTCCGGCTCCAGGAGAGAACAAGGTAAAGGGAATGTGAGATCTGGGACAGTCCCGCTCCAGGAGAGAACAATGTAAAGAGCATGTGTGATCTGTCAGAATCCGGCTCCATGAGAGAACAATGTAAAGGGCATGTAGAATCTGGGACAGTTCGGCTCCATGTGGAAACAATGTAGAGAGCATGTGTGATCTGGGACAGTCCTGCTCCAGGAGAGAAGAATGTAAAGGGGTGTGTGTGATCTGGGACAGTCCGGCTCCAGCAGAGAACAATGTAAAAGGCATGTGTGATCTGGCACAGTCCGGCTCCAGGAGAGAACAATGTAAAGGGCATGTGTCATTTGGGACAGTCCAGCTCCAGGAGAGAACAATGTAAAGGGAATGTGTGATCTGGGACAGTCCAGCTCCTGGAGAGAACAATGTAAAGGGCATGTGTGATCTTGGACAGTCCAGCTCCTGGAGAGAACAATGCAAAGGGCATGTGTGATCTGGGACAGTCAAGCTCCAGGAGAGAACAATGTAAAGGGCATGTGTGATCTGGGACAGTCCAGCTCCAGGAGAGAACAATGTAAAGGGCATGTGTGATCTGGGACAGTCCAGCTCCAGGAGAGAACAATGTAAAGGGCATGTGTGATCTGCGACAGTCAAGCTCCAGGAGAAAACAATGTAAAGGGCATGTGTGATCTGGGACAGTCCGGCTCCAGGAGAGAACAATGTAAAGGGCATGTGTGTTCTGGGACAGTCCGGCTCCAGGAGAGAACAATGTAAAGGGCATGTGTCATTTGGGACAGTCCGGCTCCAGGAGAGAACAATGTAAAGGGCATGTGTGATCTGTGAGAATCCGGCTCCATGAGAGAACAATGTAAAGGGCATGTAGAATCTGGGACAGTTCGGCTCCATGTGGAAACAATGTCGAGAGCATGTGTGATCTGGGACAGTCCTGCTCCAGGAGAGAAGAATGTAAAGGGGTGTGTGTGATCTGGGACAGTCCGGCTCCAGCAGAGAACAATGTAAAAGGCATGTGTGATCTGGGACAGTCCGGCTCCAGGAGAGAACAATGTAAAGGGCATGTGTGATCTGGGAAAGGCAGCCACAAGGAGAGAACGATGTAAAGGGCATGTGTGATCTGGGACAGTCCCGCTCCAGTAGAGAACACTGTAATGGTCATGTGTGATCTGGGACAGTACGGCTCCAGGCGAGAACAATATATGGGCATGTCTGATGTGGGACAGTATGGCTCCTGGAGATAACGATGTAAAGGGTCGGTATAATCTTGCACAGCGCAGTTCTGGAAGAGAACAATGTAAAGGGCATGTGTGATCTGGGACAGTCAAGCTGCAGGAGCGAAAAATGGAAAGCGCTTGTGTGATCTGGGACAGTCCCGCTCCATGAGAGAACAATGTAAAGGGCATGTTTGATCTGGGACAGTCCAGCTCCTGGAGAGAACAATCTAACGGGCATGTGTTATCTCGGACAGTCCAGCTCCAGAAGAGAACAATTTCAAGAACATGTGTGATCAGGGACAGTCTGGGTCCTGGAGAGAACAGTCTAAAGGGCATGTGTGATCTGGGACAGTCTGGCTCCAGAAGAGAACAATCTAAAGAGCATGTATAATCTGGGACAGTCTGGATACTGGAGAGAACAGTCTAAAGAGCATGTATAATCTGGGACAGTCTGGCTACTGGAGAGAACAGTCTAAAGAGCATGTATAATCTGGGACAGTCTGGCTACTGGGGAGAACAGTCTAAAGGGCATGTGTGATCTGGGACAGTCCGGCTACTGGAGAGAACAGTCTAAAGGGCATGTGTGATCTGGGACAGTCCGGCTACTGGAGAGAACAGTCTAAAGGGCATGTGTGATCTGGGACAGTCTGGCTCCTGGAGAGATGAATGTAAAGGGCATGTGTCTTCTGATAAAATCAAGCTCCTGTACAGAATAATGTAAAGGGTTCCGGTTAGGGTTAGAGTTAGGGTTAGGTTTTATGGTATGGGGTGTTATGCTATGGGGTTGTGTCGGTGTTATGCTATGGGTTTGTGTCTGTGTTATGGTATAGGGTTGTGTCAGTGTTATGGTGTGGGGTTGTGTCGATGTTATGGTGTGGGGTTGTGTCGATGTTATGGTGTGGGGTTGTGTTGATGTTATGGTATGGGGTTGTATCGGTGTTATGGTATGGAGTTGTGTCGGTGTTATGCAATGTCGTTGTTTCGATGTTATGTTATGGGGTTGGGTTGGTCTTATGCTATGGGTTTGTGTCGGTGTTATGGTATGGGGTTCTGTCGGTGTTATGGCATGGGGTTGGGTCCATGTTATTTTATCGGGTTGTGTCGGTGTTATGGTATGCGGTTGCATCGGTGTAATGGTATGTGGTTGTGTCGATGTTATTGTATGGGGTTGTGCTGGTGTTATGGTATGTGGTTTTGTCGGTGTTATGCTATGGGGTCGTGTCCGTGTTATGCTATGGGGTTATTTTGGTGTTATGGTATGGGGTTTTGTCGCTGTTATGCTATGGTGTTGTTTCAGTGTTATTATAATGGGTTTATGTCGGTATTATGGTATGGGATTGTGTCGGTGTTATGCTATGGGGTTGTGTCAGTGTAATGGTATGGGTTTTAGTCGGTGTTATGGTATGGGGTTGTGTCAGTGTTATGGTATGCGATTGTGTCAGTGTTATGCTATGGGTTTTAGTCGGTGTCATGGTATGGTGTTGTGTCAGTGTAATAGTATTGGTTTGTGTCGGTGTTATGCTATGGTGTTGTGTCGATGTTATGGTATTGGATTGTGTCAGTGTAATGGTATGGGGTTGTGTCAGTGTAATGGTATGGGTTTGTGTCGGTGAAATGCTATAGGATTGTGTCGGTGTTATGGTATATGGTTGTGTCAGTGTAATGGTATGGGGTTGTGTCGGTGTTATGCCATGGGGTTTTGTCAGTGTTATGGTATGGGGTTTTTTCGATGTAATGGTATGTGATTGTGTCGGTATTAAGGTATGGGGTTGTGTCCGTGTTATGCTGTGGGGTTGTGTCGGTGTTATGCTATGGGGTTTTGTCGGCATTATGGTATTGGGTTGTGTCAGTGTAATGGTATGGGTTTTAGTCGGTTTTATGGTATGTGATTGTGTCAGTGTTATGCTATGGGATTGTGTTAGTGTTATGGTATGGGGTTGTGTCGGTGTCATGGTATTGGGTTGGTTCAGTGTAATGGTACGGGATTGTATCAATGTTACGGTATGAGGTTGTGTCAGTGTAATGGTATGGTTTTGTGTTGGTGTTATGCTATGGGGTTGTGTCAGTTTAATGGTATGGGGTTGTATCGGTGTTATGCTATGGGGTTGTGTCGGTGTTTTTGTAAGATGTTGTGTCAGTGTAATGGTATGGGTTTGTATTGGTGTTATGCTATGTGTTTGTGTCGATGTAATGGTATGGGATTTTGACATTGTTATGCTATGGGTTTGTGTCGGCGTTATGCTATGGGGTTGTGTCGGTGTTTTGCTATAGGGTTGTGTCAGTGTAATGGTTTGGGTTTGTGTCGATGTTATGGTATGGGGTTCTGTCAATGTTATGGCATGGGGTTGTGTCGGTGTTATGTAATGGGATTGTGTCAGTGTTATGGTATGGGGTTGTGTTGGCGTTATGGTTTGGGGTTTTGTCGGTGTTATGATATGGGTTTGTGTCGGTGTTATGGTATGGGGTTGTGTCAATGTTATCTTCTGGGGTTGTGTCGGTGTTATGGTATGGCACTGTCTCAGTGTTATGGTATGGGGTTGTGTTGGTGTTATGGTATTGCGTTGTGTCTGTGTTATGGTTTGGGGTTGTGTCAGTGTTATGGTATGGGGCTGTGTCAATGTTATGGTATATGGTTGTGTCAGTGTTATGGTATGGGGTTGTGTCGATGTTATGGTATGGGGTTGTGTCAGTGTTATGGTATGGGGTTGTGTCTTTGTTATGGTATGGGGTTGTGTCGGTGTAATGGTATGAGGTTTTGTCGGTGTAATAGTATGGCATTTTGTCAGTGTTATGGTATGGGGTTGTGTCATCGTTATGGTATGGCATTGTGTCAGTGTTATGGTATGGGGTTGTCTTGGTGTTATGGTATGGCGTTTTGTCTTTGTTATGGTTTGGGGTTGTGTCGGTGTTATGGTATGGGATTGTGTCGATGTTATGGTATGGGGTTGTGTCAGTGTTATGGTATGGGGTTGTGTCTGTGTTATGGTATGGGGTTGTGTCATTGTAATGGTATGAGGTTTTGTCAGTGTTATGGTATGGCATTGTGTCAGTGTTATGATATGGGGTTGTGTTGGTGTTATGGTATGGCCTTTTGTCTGTTATGGTTTGGGGTTGTGCCGGTGTTATGGTATGGGGTTTTCTCAGTGTTATGGCTTGGGTTGTGTAGGTGTTATGGTATGGGGTTCTGTCCGTGTTATGGTATGGGGTTGTGTCGATGTTATGGTATGTGGTTGTGTCTGTGTTATGGTATGGGGTTGTGTCAGTGCAATGGTATGAGGTTTTGTCGGTGTTTTGGTATGGCGTTGTGTCAGTGTTATGGTATGGGGTTGTGTTGGTGTTATGGTATGGCTTTTGTCTTTGTTATGGTTTGGAGTTGTGTCGGTGTTATGGTATGGGGTTGTGTCGGTGTTGTGGTATGGTGTTGTTTCGATGTTATGGTATGGGGTTGTGTCAGTGTTATGGTATGGCGTTGTGTCATTGTTATGGTATGGGGTTGTGTCAGTGTTATGGTATGGCATTGTGTCAGTGTTATGGTATGGCGTTGTGTCAGTGTTATGGTATGGGGTTGTGTCAGTGTTATGGTATGGTTTTGTGTCGGTGTTATGTATGGTGTTGTGTCGATGTTATGGTATGGGGTTGTGTCAGTGTTATGGTTTGGGGTTGTGTCAGTGTTATGGTATGGGGTTGTGTAGGTGTTATGGTATGGTGTTGTGTCGATGTTATGGTATGGGGTTGTGTCAGTGTTATGGTATGGGTTTGTGTCAGTGTTATGGTATGGGGTTGTGGCAGTCTTATGGTATGGGATTATGTCAGTGCTATGGTATGGTTTTGTGTCGGTGTTATGGTATGGTGTTGTGTCGATATTATGGTATGGGGTTGTGTCAGTGTTATGGTATGAGGTTTTGTCAGTGTTATGGTATGGGGTTGTGTCGGTGTTATGGTATGGCGTTTTGTCTATGTTATGGTATGGTGTTGTGTCGATGTTATGGTATGGGGTTGTGTCGGTGTTATGGTATGGGGTTGTGTCTCTATTATGGTATGGGGTTGTGTCGGTGTAATGGTATGGGGTTGTGTCAGTGTTATGATATGGGGTTGTGTCAGTGTTATGGTATGGGGTTGTGTCAGTGTTATGGTATGGCATTGTGTCAATATTATCGTATGGGGTTGTGTCAGTGTTATGGTTTGGGTTGTGTAGGTGTGATGGTATGGGGTTCTGTCCTTGTTATGATATGGGGTTGTGTCGATGTTATGGTATGGGGTTTTGTCTGTGTTATGGTATGGGGTTGTGTCGGTGTAATGGTATGAGGTTTTGTCGGTGTTATGGTATGGCATTGTGTCAGTGTTATGGTATGGGGTTGTGTTGGTGTTATGGTATGGCGTTTTGTCTTTGTTATGGTTTGGAGTTGTGTCCGTGTTATGGTATGGGGTTGTGTCGGTGTTATGGTATGGTGTTGTGTCGGTGTTATGGTATGGTGTTGTGTCGATGTTATGGTATGGGGTTGTGTCAGTGTAATGGTATGGGTTTGTGTTGGTGTTATGGTTTGGCGTTTTGTCTTTGTTATGGTTTGGAGTTGTGTCCGTGTTATGGTATGGGGTTGTGTCGGTGTTATGGTATGGTGTTGTGTCGGTGTTATGGTATGGTGTTGTGTCGATGTTATGGTATGGGGTTGTGTCAGTGTTATGGTATGGGTTTGTGTAAGTGTTATGGTATGGGGTTGTGGCAGTCTTATGGTATGGGATTATGTCAGTTTTATGGTATGGTTTTGTGTCGGTGTTATGGTATGGTGTTGTGTCGGTGTTATAGTATGGCTTTTTGTCTGTGTTATGGTATGGTGTTGTGTCGATGTTATGGTATGGGGTTGTGTCAGTGTTATGGTATGAGGTTTTGTCAGTGTTATGGTATGGGGTTGTGTCGGTGTTATAGTATGGCTTTTTGTCTGTGTTATGGTATGGTGTTGTGTCGATGTTATGGTATGGGGTTGTGTCGGTGTAATGGTATGGGGTTGTGTCATTGTTATGATATGGCATTGTGTCATTGTTATGGTATGGGGTTGTGTCAGTGTTATGGTTTGGGGTGTTGCAGTCTTATGGTATGGGATTATGTCAGTGTTATGGTATGGTTTTGTGTCGGTGTTATGGTATGGTGTTGTGTCGATGTTATGGTATGGGGTTGTGTCGGTGTAATGGTATGAGGTTTTGTCCGTGTTATGGTATGGCATTGTGTCAGTGTTATGGTATGGGGTTGTGTTGGTGTTATGGTATGGCGTTTTGTCTTTGTTATGGTTTGGTGTTGTGTCCGTGTTATGGTATGGGGTTTTGTCGGTGTTATGGTATGGTGTTGTTTCGATGTTATGGTATGGGGTTGTGTCAGTGTTATGGTATGGCGTTGTGTCAGTGTTATGGAATGGGGTTGTGTCATTATTATGGTATGGGGTTGTGTCATTGTTATGGTATGGGGTTGTGTCAGTGTTATGGTATGGGGTTGTGTCAGTGTTATGGTATGGGGTTGTGTCAGTGTTATGGTATGGGGTTGTGTCGGTGTTATGCTATGGGGTTGTGTCTTTGTTATGGTATGGGGTTGTGTCGTTGTAGTGGTATGAGGTTTTGTCGGTGTTATGGTATGGCATTGTGTCAGTGTTATGGTATGGGGTTGTGTCGGTGTTATGGTATGGAGTTGTGTCTTTGTTATGGTATGGGGTTGTGTCGTTGTAGTGGTATGAGGTTTTGTCGGTGTTAGGGTATGGCATTGTGTCAGTGTTATGGTATGGGGTTGTGTCTCTGTTATGGTATGGGGTTGTGTCAGTGTTATGATATGGGGTTGTGTCAGTGTTATGGTATGGGGTTATTCCAGTGTTATGGTATGGTTTTGTGTCGGTGTTATGGTATGGTGTTGTGTCGATGTTTTGTTATGGGATTGTGTCAGTGTTATGGTATGGTGTTGTGTCGATGTTATGGTATGGGGTTGTGTCAGTGTTATGGTATGAGGTTTTGTCAGTGTTATGGTATGGGGTTCTGTCGGTGTTATGGTATGGCGTTTTGTCTGTGTTATGGTATGGTGTTGTGTCGATGTTATGGTATGGGGTTGTGTCTCTGTTATGGTATGGGGTTGATGTCGGTGTAATGGTATGGGGTTGTGTCAGTGTTATTATATGGGGTTGTGTCAGTGTTATGGTATGGGGTTATGTCAGTGTTATGGTATGGTTTTGTGTCGGTGTTTTGTTATGGGATTGTGTCAGTGTTATGGTATATGGTTGTGTCAGTGTTATGTTATGGGGTTGTGTCAGTGTTATGGTATGGCGTTTTGTCTGTGTTATGGTATAGTGTCGTGTCAATGTTATGGTATGGGGTTGTATCTGTGTTATGGTATGGGGTTGTGTCAGTGTAATGGTATGGGGTTGTGTCAGTGTTATGGTATGGGGTTGTGTCAGTGTTATGGTATGGGGTTGTGTCTGTGTTTTGGTATGGGGTTGTGTCGGTGTAATGGTATGGGGTTGTGTCAGTGTTATTATATGGGGTTGTGTCAGTGTTATGGTATGGGGTTATGTCAGTGTTATGGTATGGTTTTGTGTCGGTGTTATGGTATGGTGTTGTGTCGATGTTTTGTTATGGGATTGTGTCAGTGTTATGGTATATTGTTGTGTCAGTGTTATGTTATGGGGTTGTGTCAGTGTTATGTTATGGGGTTGTGTCGGTGTTATGGTATGGCGTTTTGTCTGTGTTATGGTATGGTGTTGTGTCAATGTTATGGTATGGGGTTGTATCTCTGTTATGGTATGGGGTTGTGTCAGTGTAATGGTATGGGGTTGTGTCAGTGTTATGGTATGGGGTTGTGTCAGTTTTATGGTATGGGGTTGTGTCGGTGTTATGGTATGGGGTTGTGTCTGTGTTTTGGTATGGGGTTGTGTCGGTGAAATTGTATGGGGTTGTGTCAGTGTTATGGTATGGGGTTGTGTCAGTGTTATGGTATGGGGTTGTGTCGGTGTAATGGTATGAGGTTGTGTCAGTGTTTTAGGCAAGGGTAACTTCAACTTCTGTGAAGGCACCGCATACTGCTGATAAGTTCAGATTTTGGAACAATATATACTGCCATCATGATTAATTTTCTTCCTGGGACGCCATTCATATTTAAAAAAGACAATCCAAAACTGCATTCGGCTTATGTTACTGAGGTATGGTTTTGAACGAGGAGGGCGCGGGTGCTGGACTGGCTTTCCTGCAATACTAACTTTTCCCAACAGAATCACTTAATGTCTTTAGTCAATAAATGCGTATTAAAGTGCTGTGAAAAGGAATCACAACATTATAAAGTTGTCAATACTTTAATGTCCTTAAATGTCGCGAGTATCAAAATTGATATTAATGTTTATTTTAAAAAGTCATGAAAATTCATGCGGTGAAAAATCAATAATCTGTTGTTGCAGAGATTGCACGGCAATATACAACCCCAATTCCGAAATAGTTTGGACAAAGTGCAAATTGTGAATAAAATCAAAACGTTATGATTTTCAAATCACCCCAGCCAGTTTTTTATTCACAATAGAACAGAGATAACGTAGCAAATGTTGAAACTGAGAAATTTTTCAATTTTATCCACAAAATCAACTAATTTCAATTTTGACGGCTGCTACAGGTCTCAAAAAGTTGGATCAGGGGCCTGTTTACCATGGTGTAGCATCCCCTCTTCCTTTTAACACAGAGGGCTCTAAATTCGTAAACCAGGCGCAGGCGCGGCACAGGCGCGGCGAATGGGGGGTGCGCCGCGCCAACGGGGTGTGTCCAGGCGTATGTTGCAATTTCGTGCCAGCGTAGCCTGGCGCAAGTACTCCTCTGTCCCTCGGTCCCTCCTGCGGCGCAAATGGGAAAAGAGGGAGGAGAGAAGGCGTGTTTGGGTATAACACAGCCGAGTCAAATCTTCACCAATCAAATGAGCTCCTCTCCTCACCTTTAATGTGTTGGAATATAGAAGCCTCTGTCCTATATCTGCATGATGCGTTAATGTTGCATTTTACTTTGCTGCTTCGGCATGTTTTCTGCACGCTTACGTCTATATTAAGCATTACGAATATGAGTTAGCTGGCTAGCTAGGGAATTTTATCACCATTAGCGAACGAATGGAATTTCAAAAGCGAAACTACGCCAGATCATTCAACTTATGAAGTTGGAATGAAATACGACGGTTACTCATTTATTTCTTCTGCCTGCATCATTGGGAAGAGAAACGATGGATAGCGTGTTCCTATTATTACACCCTGTTGCTGCTTAAAATTTTGGGATTAACATGCACGGACAACAATGCAAGATCGTACACATTTATTTTCAAAATGTGATCTTAGCTTAGCACGAGATCATAGTAATCAGGCCGTATTCCTTTCCCCCACTAAAAACGATAAAAACCTAAGTGACAATAATAGTAGCCTAGTATTAAGCCGCTTGCACACTGGACCTTGAACGAATTTTTTTTTGCATCGACAGATTGCGTTGAACGCAGTGTCTCGTGTCCGAAAGTCTGACAGGGTTTTAATATATCTCCGTTTCCTACAGTCGATTATTGTTTTTAATTTCTTCAAATCTACTGAATGTTTTAGATATTAAAAGTGAATGTTTTGATAAGAGGGCTCAGTTCTTCAAGATGAGTACCGAGAATTTCAATCAATATTTCTGTTTGAGCTCTGCTCAATAAAGTGAGTCGACATTGGCGCGGGACAATGTACAATGCCTGTCGAACACTAAATGCAAAATACTCCGTGTCTGACAGCCAAAAAAAAAAAAAGAGGACGATTAGAACAGATTGATGATGAAATAAAGAATAAAAAGAAACATTTTAACAACAAACAGAACATCCAATGAATACTGCGATTTATTTATTTGCGGGCCATCTTTTTGGTGATTAATTTTTATTCTTTATTTCGTTATAAATCTGTTCTCATTCCAGTACTTTAACTTTTTGCTGGCTGCCAGACATGGAGTATTTTGCATTTCGCCTCGGCAGTCTTGATCGTGCATGCGATAATTTATTCACACTGTCAATGGTCATGGAATTGATTTGCTCACTGACTACAAGCATTATTTTATCTCTGGTGTGGAAATAAAGCGTGAATCTGTTCGATCCATCTGACTAATTTTCAAAAGAGAGACCGAATAAAGACTGTTGTCTATCTTCAACGGAAGAAAACACACGAATAAAAAGACCAAGAAAAGTCGATAGCTATCAATTTGCATTTTGTGAAGGTCGAACACAAACATGGCCAAGTTTGCACTTCTAATAATTCCTGGAATAGGATTAGAACTTTTATGACTTTCGGACACGGAGATATATTAAAACCCTGTCCAACTTTGGCGTCTTTTGCATTGACTTTGACTGTAATCAGTCATCTCGAAAAATTGTTTCGGCGTCCAGTGTGCAAGCGGCTTTACTGAGCATAGAACATTAGCATTATATATATATATATATATATATAATTTGTGGTTGGCTGAGAAAGATATGAAGTCGTTAGTTTGCATCACAGATTCAGCTGCGTTGATTAAGCCAGGTGGAGTTTCCATTACGCTGCGTGCCAACTGCCTTTAATCTGACATCAGGACAATCGATAGAGATACTATAATTTATGTCCTGATTCAGATCGTTACATTAAATAGTAGTTGCTGTAATTATTTATTGCATTGAAATGTGCCTGACATTCTGGAAACCTGCCTGTGAGGTTTTAGTGGCGTGTGCGCCCACTGCGCCGGGTCAGCCAAATTACCACTGCACAGAAAAGTAAACCAGGTTGGAGCTGGCGAGCTTTCTCTGCAACTTCAGCGAAGACTTTTTCTACCAAATTGTCACTGCGTCTTGATGAATATGTGACACCTCCCCTACTACGCCGCCACACCCATCTCGTGCACATCCGTCTACCAAATTGCCAAAGTGGCTGCGCATGGTGTTGCACCACTGAAATTACCCCTGCGGGGCTGCACCGACGAAATTACTACCTCGTGGGCTGCGCCACGCTCGCCACGCTGCGCCACCCTCGCTGCCAAGAAATTAGAGTCCAGAGTGAAGGCATCTGGCCATTGAGAACACAAATTTATTGAGTTTAGCCATTGGAATTTGATTCCACTCTTTCTTAATACAGGCTTCCAGCTGCTGGAGAGTTTTGGGTCTCTTTTGACGGACTTTTCATTTAATTATCCGCCATATGTTCTCAATGGGTGAAAGATCAGGACTGCAGGCAGGCCAGTTCAGCACACGGACTCTTCTACTATGAAGCCATGCTGTTGTAATAGCTGCAGTATGTGGTTTTGCATTGTCCTGCTGAAATACGCAAGGCCTTCCCGAAAATAGATGTAGTCTGGAGGGGAGCATATGTTGCTCTAAAACCTTTATATACCTTTCAGCATTCATGGTGCTTTTTAAAACATGCAAGTGTCCCACACCATATGCACTAATGCATCCCCATACCATCAGAGATGCTGGCTTTTGAACTGAATGCTGATAACAGGAGGGGTGGTCTTTCTCCTCTTTAGCCCGGAGGACATGATGATTTCCAAGAAGAATGTCAAATTTGAACTCGTCTGACCACAGCACACTTTGCCACTTTGCTACAGTCCATTTTAAATGAGCCTTGGCCCACAGAACACAACAGCGCTTCTGGATCATGCTCAACAATGGCTTCCTTTTTGCATGATAGAGTTTTAGGTGGCATCTGTGGATGGCACGGTGGACTGTGTTTACAGACAGTAGTTTCTTGAAGTATTCCTGGGCCCATTTAGTAATGTCAATGACAGAATCATGCGGTGAGTGATGCAGTGGCATCTGAGGGCCCGAAGATCACGGGCATCCAGCAAAGGTCTTCGGCCTTGTCCCTTACGCACAGATTTTTCCAGTTTCTCTGAATCTTTTGATGATGTTATGCATTGTCGATGATCAGACCTTCAAAGCCTTTGCAATCTGACATTGAGGAACATTGTTTTTAAAGTCTTCCACATTTTTTTATGCAAACCTTCACAGGTTGGAGAGCCTCTGGCCATCTTTACTTCTGAGAGACTCAGCCTCTCTAAGACATCCCTTTTATGAATGAATGAATGAATGAGTTTATTTCGGTACAAAAAAAACTGATTTCTCAGTTAGCCTATGTAACCGAAAGGGTGCAGGTTGAAGCAAAAGCTTATATACACCTACCCCTTTTACCTTAAAAAATTTTACTCGTCACTACAAATACAAAAAGAGCAAAGCACAGACATTTGAAATTAATCAATGAACTTAAATTTCTCATCACAACAAAGTAAAGAATAGTGCACAGCGCACAATCCAAAAGTAATAGTACAAAATCAGTAAACTTAATTTTCTATACTGTAACAAGAAATTATATTGTTTTTATAAAGTCTTTTAAAGCCGACTAGAGTGCAGCATAATTTAATATTTTCGGGACGGTTGTTACAGATGTTTACCCCTTTAACAGAGACACAGTGATTTTTTACTGTAATTCGAGTCCTTGGTTTGTCAAATAATAATGTTCCCTTCAAGTTATAACTGGAGTCCTTCATTGTAAACAGATTTTGGACATGTTGAGGAAGAAGTTTGTTTTTGCTTTGTACATGGTTTGTATTGTAATGTAATCAACTAAGTCCTTGAATTTCAGAATGTTTAAGCAGATAAATAGTGGGTTGGTTGGCTCACAGTAAGGTTTATTACTTATGATTTTTATGGCTTTCTTTTGCAATAAAAATATTGAATTAGTGTTTGTTTTATATGTGTTTCCCCAGACCTCAGTGCAATATGTCATATATGGAGCTATTAATGAATAATATAAAGTGGTTAATGAATATTGAGAGAGGAAATCTTGGGCTTTATACAGAATTGCAATGGATTTTGACATTTTGGATTTAACATAATTTATGTGTGATTTCCAGCTTAATTTATCATCAATAATAGCTCCAAGAAATTTCGTTTCAGTTACAATTTCAATTTCAGCATCATTTATTGTTAAGTTTCTGCTTAAATTCCTTTGCTTATTTCCAAATATAATGCACTTTATTTTACCGAGATGAAGTGATGATTTGTTTGAATCAAACCATTGTTTGAATTTCTGTAGCTCCTTCTGCACCATATCCAGAAGCTGTCCCAAATGATCCCCACTACAGAACACAGTCGTGTCATCAGCAAATAAAATGCTATTCAGGGACTTAGAAACCAAACCTGTGTCATTAATATATAAAAGAAACCGCAATAGACTAAGGGCTGAACCCTGAGGTACCCCACATGTGATCTTCAAGAATTCTGAGTTTGTCTTATTAATATGGACATACTGGTACCTGTTTTGTAGATAGCTGGTTATCCAATCAAGTGCCAATCCCCTGATGCCATATTTCTGTAATTTATTTAAAAAGGTGTGGTCTATGGTATCAAATGCTTTCTGTAAATCAAAAAATACCCCTACTGTATATTGCTTTTTCTCAATTGCATTTGTTATTTATTCAACAAAGTCCATTAGAGCTAATGAGGTGGTTCGATTTTTTCCTGAATCCATATTGCTGTTCACAGAGTATTTGGTGTTTAGCTATGAAATCATTTAAGCTCTTTGCATTTTATAGCAAATCATGTTACCCACCTGATACCAGTTAATGTAATTACTTGCTAAATGTTTTTTCAGCTAATTGTCTTATAAATTAATTGCTTTCTCAGCCCTTTCTTGCCTGTGTCCCAACTTTTTTGAGACCCGTTGCAGCCAGAAAATTTGAAATAACTCATTTTGCGGTTAAAAATGTAAAATGTCTCAGTTTCAACATTTGAAATGTTATCTATGTTCTATTAGAAATAACATATTGGCTCATGTGATCTGAAAGTCATTGCATTTTGATTTTGTTCACAATTTAGACTTTGTCCTAACTATTACGGAATTGGGGTTGTCGGTAAAAAATAATTAATTCCTATTTTAATTTTCAATTTTAATTTAACATACCGTCACAACTTTTTCCTATTTGGAGTGGTAGAGAGAGAGAGAGAGAGAGGAGAGTGTGAGGGGGAGTGTGTGTTTGTTTGCGTGCGCGCGCATGTGTGGGGTTTCAGAGAGAGGGCATACAGTCTCTTGAATTTGCTCAACTCTTTATTTAATTATTTTTATAAGTGGAGTAAAAAAAGTGAATGGAAACTTTGTGAATTCCACAGGGCCCAGGGAGCCGCGCAGCCCAGCAGGCCCACAGAGAAGCACGTTTACAGTACACACCACGCAGAGCATGATGGGAACGGAGAAACAGGCCACAGGCTCCGTACGAGACTCCCCTCTACCCAGAATCACACGCGTGTGCAAAAGAATCACCCATATACACCCACAAGCACACACCTACATACCGCAAACTGACACACGACACATCAGCACACACCTGCACACACACACACACACGCACACACACACTCTCAGACTGCACACCAACAAACACATGCACACACTCACACAGATGTGTGCAGCAGTCATACACACCGCACACTCACACACCGCACTCAAACAAACACAGACACACACACACACACACACACACACACAGTGCACACTCACCGCACTCATGCACACTCATAATCACACACGGTCCCATAACAACAGACAAAGACACACATTGCACAATCACAATCGCTCCCATAAAAACACACAAACACACAAATCCTTGTACTTATGTCTTTGTGAGGGCATTACATTGACTTCCATTCATTCTTCCTGTGTCTCTACAGCCTTTCCCGAATGTTAACAATAAGCAATGTATGCCTAAACCAAACCCTTACCCTAACCTTAACCTATCCCTAATTCTAACCTTACCCCCAAACCCTTACCCTAACCTTAACCTATCCCTAATTCTAACCTTACCCCAAACCCTTACCCTAACCTTAACCTATCCCTAATTCTAACCTTACCCCAAACCCTTACCCTAACCTTAACCTATCCCTAATTCTAACCTTACCCCAAACCCTTACCCTAACCTTAACCTATCCCTAATTCTAACCTTACCCCAAACCCTTACCCTAACCTTTACCTATCCCCAATTCTAACCTAACCCCAAACCCTTACCCTAACCTTAACCTATCCCTAATTCTAACCTTACCCCTAACCCTTACCCTAACCTTAACCTATCCCTAATTCTAACCTTACCCCTAACCCTTACCCAAACCTTAACCTATCCCTAATTCTCACCTTAACCCAAACCCTTACCCTAACCTTAACCTATCCCTAATTCTAACCTTACCCCAAACCCCTTACCTAACCTAATCTATCCCCCTCTGACCCAAAACCCTACCCTAACCTTAACCTATCCCTAATTCTAACCTAACCCCTAACCCTTACCCTAACCTTAACCTATACCCAATTCTAATATTACCCATAACCTGAACTAATAAGTTACAGTTAGCCATTGTAGTTGTGAAGACCGGCAAAAATGTCCTCACTTCCCAAAAAACACTTCAATTTGTTAGTTAAAAACTCATGCCAGTCCTCAGTACTTAGCAAGCACAAGAACACACACACACTCACACACACACACACATTGCACAATCACAAACACAAACACTCACATAAAAACACACACACACACACACACACACACACACAGACACACATCTCACAATTGCAATCACACACGGTCCCATACAAAAACAAACACACACACGCACACACACACACACACACACACACAAACACACACACATATACTGCACACTCACAATCACACACGCTCCCTTACAAACATACACACACATACACACACATCACACCCTCACAATCACACACCAACAATAAGTGGGCTATGCAGCTCGTGTTTGAAGTATGTAACGTGTTAGGCTAAGTCTGCTGATCGTGTTTGAGGCATATAGCGTATTGGGCTCAGTGTGCTGCTCGTGTTTGAGGTATGTAGCGCATCGTGCTCAGTGTGCTGCTCGTGTTTGAGGTATGTAACGTGTTGGGATCAGTGTGCTGCTCCTGTTTGAGGTATGTAGCGTGTTGGGCTCAGTGTGCTGCTCGTGTTTGAGATATATAGCGAGATGGGCTCAGTGTGCTGCTCGTGTTTGAGATATATAGCTTAATTGGGCTCAGTGTGCTGCTAAGTGGTTTGAGGTATATAGCGAGTTGGGCTCAGTGTGCTGCTTTGTTTGAGGTATGTAGCTATTGGGCTCAGTGTGCTGCTTTCGTGTTTGAGGTATGTAACGTGTTGAAACCAGAGTGATGCCTGTGTTTGAGGTATGTAGCGTGTTGGGCCCAGTGTACGGTTGTGTTCGAGGTATGTAGCTTGTTGGGCTCAGTGTGCTGCTCTTGTTTGAGATATATAGCGAGTTGGGCTCAGTGTGCTGCTCGTGTTTGAGGTATGTAGCGAGTTGGGCTCAGTGTGCTGCTCGTGTTTGAGGTATGTAGCGTGTTGGGCTCAGTGTGCTGCTCGTGTTTGAGGTATGTAGCAAGTTGGGCTCAGTGTGCTGCTCGTGTTTGAGGTATGTAGCGTGTTGGGCTCAGTGTGCGCCTGTTTTGAGGTATGTAGCGTGTTGGGGCTCAATGTGCGCTCGTGTTTGTTTGAGGTATGTAGCGTGTTGGGGCCCAGTGTGCTGCTGGTGTTTGAGGATGTAGCTTGTTGGGCTCAGTGTGCTG
>CM056200.1:8589511-8607101 GCA_029692085.1 Gymnothorax javanicus
GCCCAGTGTGCTGCCCTGTTTGAGGTATGTTTAGGGTTGGGCTCCAGGTGCTGCCCTTGTTTGGGAAGGCGGGGGCCCAGTGTGCTGGGGGGGTTTTTTAGGATTTTGGGGTTTTCCCCCAGTGTGCCCCGGGTTTTGGGGTTATGTAGCGTGTTGGGCTCAGTGTGCTGCTCGTTTTGAGGTATGTAGTGTAGTGTGTGGCTAGTGTGCGTTCGTTGCGTTTAGGTATGAGTGTTGGCCAGTGTGCTGCCTGTTTGAGGTATGAGCGTTGGGCCCAGTGTGCTGCTCGTGTTTGAGGTATGTAGCGTTGGGCTCAGTGTGCTGCCGTGTTTGAGGTATGTGCGTTGGGCTCAGTGTGCTGCTTGTGTTTGAGTATGTAGCTGTTGGGCTCAGTGTGCTGCTCGTGTTTGAGGTATGTAGCGTTTGGGCCAGTGTGCTGCTTGTTTGAGGTATGTAGCTGTTGGGCTCAGTGTGCTGCTCGTGTTTGAGTATGTCAGCGTTTGGGCCAGTGTGCTGCTCGTGTTTGAGGTATGGAGTTTGGGCTCATGTGCTGCTCTGTTTGAGGTATGTGCGTGTTGGGCTCAGTGTGCTGCTCGTGTTTGAGTATGTAGCGTGTTGGGCTCAGTGTGCTGCTCGTGTTTGAGGTATGTAGCTGTTGGGCTCAGTGTGCTGCTCGTGTTTGAGGTATGTAGCGTGTTGGGCTCAGTGTGCTGCTCTGTTTTATGTAGTGTGTTGGGGCCCAGTGACCTGCCTTTTTGAGTGTGTGTGCCCAGTGTGCCGCTGGGGGAAGGGACATAATAACCAGTGTGCTGCCCTGTTTGAGGTATGTAGTGTGTTGGGGCCCAGTGTGTTGCCTGTGGTTTGGGTATGGAGCACATTGTGCCCAGTGTGCTGCTCGTGGTTTGAGGTATATAGCGTGGTTGGGCCAGTGTGCTGCTTGTGTTTGAGGTATCTAGGTCAAGGTTGGGCTCAGTGGGTGCCGTTCGTGGTTTGAAGTATTTAACGATTGGGCCAGTGTGC
This sequence comes from Gymnothorax javanicus, assembly GCA_029692085.1. Taxonomy (NCBI): domain Eukaryota; kingdom Metazoa; phylum Chordata; class Actinopteri; order Anguilliformes; family Muraenidae; genus Gymnothorax; species Gymnothorax javanicus. The sequence goes on from CM056200.1 coordinate 8,590,532, forward strand.
TGCCCTGTTTGAGGTATGAGGCATTTGGGGCCCAGTGTGCTGCCTGTGTTTGAGGTATGTAGTGTTGGCCCCAGTGTGCTGCTTGTGTTTGAGGTAGGTGTGTTGGGTCTGTGCCGCTGCTCTGTTTTTGGAGGTATGCTGTGTTGAGCTCAGTGTGCTGCTCGTGTTTGAGGTGGTGTAGCGGGTTGGGCCCAGTGTGCTGCCTGTGTTTGAGGTTTGTAGCGTGTTGACCAGCCTGTGTGCTGCTCGTGTTTGGAGGTATGTAGCCAGTTGGGTCAGTGTGTCGTTTTTCGTGGTTTGAGGTACATGTAGTACGGTTGGTCCCAGTGTGCCGTCTGTTTTTGGTATGTAGCGTGGTTGGGCCCAGTGTGCTGCCCGTGGATTGAGGTATGTAGCGGTTGGGCCCAGTAAAGCGGTTCTGTTTGAGGTACCCCAGTTTGGCTCAGTGTGCTGCCCGTGGTTTGAGGTATGTAGTGAGTTGGCCCAGTGTGCTGTCTGTGGTTTGAGGTATGCAGCGTGTTTAAATTATCAGTGCTCGAGTTTGAGTTATGTAGTTGGGCTCCAGTGTGCTGCTTTGTTTGAGGTATGTGTAGCATGCTGCCCAGTGTGCCGCCTTCGGGGTTTGAGGTATGTAGTGGTTGGGCCCAGTGCTGCTGCGTGGTTTGAGGTATGTAGTGAGTTGGGGCTCCAGTCTGGTTTGAGGCATGTAGCGTCCAGTGTGCTGCTCGAGCTTGAGTGCTGTTGGCCCAGTGTGTGCTGTCTGTGGTTTGAGGTATGTAGCGGTTGGGTCCTAAAGTGCTGCCTGTTTGAGAATATAGCTTGTGTTGGGCTCAGTTTGCTGCCTTGTTTGAGGTATGTAGCGAGTTGGGGACCTAGTGTGCTGTTTGGTTTTGAGGCATGTACCTTGTTGGGCTCAGTGTGCTGCACGTGGTTTGAAGTATGCAACCGTGTTGGGCCCAGTGTGCTGTTTGTGGTTTGAGGGGTATGTAGTTTGTTGGCGTGTGTGCTGCCTGGCGTTTGAGGTATGTAGCATTGGGCCTTAGGGTGCTGCCTGGTTTGGAGGTATGTAGCGGTTGGGCTCAGTGTGCTGCTCGTGGTTTGAGGTATGTAGCATGTTGGGCTCAGGTGCTGCGTTTGTGTTTTTGAGGTATGTAGCGGTTGTTGTGCCGCAGTGTGCCGTGGTTTGAGGTTTGTAGCATGTTGGGCCCAGTGTGCTGTGTTTGGGTTTGGAGGTATAAAAATAGTTTTGAGGTATGAATGCCGGCAGGTTTGAGGTTTGTAGAGTGTTGGGCTCAGGGTGCCGCCCGTGTTTGAGACATGAGCATGTTGGGCTCAGGGTGCTGCCTGTGGTTTGAGATATGTAGCGGTGTGGGATCAGTGTGCTGCTTGTGCTTGAGGTATGTAGCATGTTGGGCTCCAGTGTGCTGCTGTGTTTGAGGTATGTAGCATTGGGGCCAGTGTGCTGCTCGTGGTTTGGAGGTATGTAGCGACATTATTGGGGCTCAGTGTGCCGCCTGTGGTTTGAGGTATGTAGTATAAGTTGGCCTAATGTCTGCTGCTCGTGTTTGAGGTATGTAGTGTGTTGGGCTCAGTGTGCTGCCCGTGGTTTGAGGTATGTAGCGTGTTGGGCTCAGTGTGCTGCTGTGTTTGAGGTATGTAGCGTGTTGGGCAGTGTGCTGCCTGTTTGGTTTGAGGTATGTAGTGTGCTGCTAACTGTGCTCAGTGTGTGGTTTGAAGTATGGAGCATATTGGGCTCCGTGTGTTGCTCCTCGTGGTTTGAGGTGTATCTAGCTTAGTTGAGCCCAATGTCTGTTGCCCTGTTTGAGGCATGTCGGTTTTGGGCCCAGCGTGCTGCTTGTGTTTGAGGCATGAAAGCGTGGTTTGGCTCTGCATGCCGCTCGTGATTGGAGGGATGTAGCGGTTGGGCTCCAGTGCTGCTCCTGTTTGAGGATGTAGCACATTGGGCTCAGGGTGCTGCCTGGTTTGAGGTATGTAGCATGTTGGGGCTCAGGTGTGCTGCTTTATGTTTGAGGTATGTGTAGCATTGTTTTGGGCTTTTGTGTGCTGCTGCCGTTTTGGTATGTAGCCAGTTGGGCCCAGTGTGCTGCCTTGTGTTTGAAGTATGTAGCGTGTTGGGCCTCAGTGTGCTGCCTGTGGTGTTTGAGGTATGGAGCATATTGGGGCTCGGAGGTGTCCCCAGTGTGAGTTATGTAGTGTATGTTGGGCAAGTGTGCTGCCTGTGGTTTGAGGTATGTAGTGTATTTTGGCTCAGTGTGTTGCTTTTGTTTGAGGTATGTAGCGTGGTTGGCTCAGTGTGCTGCCTGTTGATTGAGGTATATAGCGTGTTGGGCTCAGTGTGCTGCTCTGTTTGGAGGGGGGTATGTAGCCTAGTTGGGCTCAGTGTGCTGTTCGTTTGGAGGTATGTAGCATGTTGGGCCCAGTGTGTTGTTCTGTGGTTTGAGGTATGTAGCTTATTGGGCTCAGTGTGCTGCCTTGGTTTGAGGTATGTAGCGGTTGGGCTCAGTGTGCCTGTTGTTTGAGGTATGTAGTGTGTTGGGCTCAGTGTGCCTGCTTTCTGGTTTGTAGTTTGTTGGGCGCCAGTGAGCTGCTCAGCTTGAGGTTGGGTACCGAAGTGTGCTGTGTGCTTCGTGGTTTGAGGTATGTAGCATATCAGGTCTGTGTCATGTTCGTTTTTGAGTGCATGTAGCGAAGCCACCTCAGTGTGCTTCGTGGTTTGGAGGTATCCAGCTACGTTGGGCCAGTGTGCTGCTTTGTTTGAGGTATGTAGCTTTGTTGGGCCCAGTGTGCGCCCTGGTTTTTAGGGCATGTAGCATGGCTGGGCCCAGTGTGCTGCCTGTGGTTTGAGGTATATGTAGCGCAGGCCCAGTGTGCCGCTTTGGTTTTGAGGCATGTAGCATGTTGGGCTCAGGTGCTGCCCTGGTTTGAGGTATGTAGTGAGTTGGGCCTCAGTGTGCTGCTTGGTGTTTGAGGTATGTAGCATGTTGGGCTCTGTGTGCTGCTCTTGTTTGAGGTTTGTGCCGGTTGGCCCAGTGTGCTGCTCGTGGTTTGGAGGTATGTAGCTGTTGGGCTCAGTGCTGTTGGTTTGAGGTATTTGAGTGCATGTAGCTCGTGGTTGGGCTAAGTGCCGTGGTTTGAGACAGAGAAGCAGAAAGGCCCATGTTTGAGGCATGTAGGTGGCGAAGCTGTTGGGCTCAGTGTGCTGCCTGGATTTTGAGGTATGTAGGTTGTTACACAGCCAGTGTGCCCTGGTTTGAGGCACGTGCACCGGTTTGGGGTTCAGTGTGTGCTTGTGTTTGAGACATGTAGCGTGGTTGGGCTCAGTGTGCTGCTTGAGGTTGAGTATCTGAAGCGACTCCAGTGTGCTGCTCAGTTTTTGAGGTATGTAGCGAGTTGAGCCCAGTGTTGTGCTGCCCTTGTTTGAAGTATGTAGCGATTAGCTCAAATCTTAGTGTTTGCTGCTTGTGTTTTTTTTATGTAGGAGTTGGGCTTAGTGTGCTGCTTTGTTTGAAGGGATTTTTGGTTTGGGCTCAGGTGTGCCTTTTGTTTGAGGGATGTAGCATTTTGGGCTCAGGGTGCTGCCTGTGGTTTGAGGTATGTTTGTTGGGGGTGCTGCCTATGCTTGGGTTTGGAGGCAGTGTGCTGCATGTTGTGGTTTGGTGCCTGTTTGAGGTATGTATGGTTGTGCTGCTTACCGTTTGAGGCATTTTTTGCACCGTTTTGGCCCAGTGTGCTGCTTTTGGTTTGAGGTATGTAGCATTTTGGGCCCAGTGTGCTGCTCTGTTTGAGAGTTTTTTAGCGTGTTTTAATGCCCAGTCTTGTTGCCCTGTTTGAGGTATGTTTTTGGGGTTTTTGGCCCTGCCTGTCTTTTTTTTGAGGTATGTAGCATATTGGGGCCCAGGTTTTTTTGTGGTTTGAGGTATGTAGGTTTTTTGGGCTCAGTGTGTTGCCCTGTTTGAGGTATGTGTAGTTGGGTTGGCGGTGCTGCTTGTTTGAGGTATGTTTTGTGCTTGGGCTCAGTCTGTTTTTTTTAGGTGGTTTGAGGTTGCTGCTTTTTTTTGAGGTCCAGTGTGCTGCTTTTTGTTTGAGGTATGCTTTAGGCTCAGTGTGCTTTTTGTGTTTGAGTATAGTAGAGTTGGGAGGTATTTTTGTTGGCCCAGTGATCTTTTGAGGTTATTTAGCGAGTTGGGCTCAGTTTGTTGCTTTGTTTGAGGTGGTATGTTTTGGGGTGGGCTCATCACTGGGTCTGTTTGGTTTGAGGTAGCTCTAGCATTTTGGGCTTTTTTTTTAGCCGCTTTTTTTGGAGGTATGTAGCGCGGGTTTTTTAGTGCTGCCCCTGTTTGAGGTATGTAGCATGTTGGGGCTAGTGTGCTTTTTTTGTTTGAGTTTTGTAGTGTGTTGGGCTCAAGCTTTGTGTTGAGGTGTGATCATGTTTGGTTTTTTTTAGCCCACTGTGCTGCTCTGTGGTTTGAGGTTTGTAGTGTTGGGGCCCAGTGTGCTGCTCTTGTTTGAGGTTTGTAGCATGTTTTAGGCCTCAATGTGCTGCCAGTTGTTTTTTGTGGTATGTAGCTTTTACAGTGGCCCGGTTTGAGGTTTTTTTAGTTGGGCCCAGTTTGGTTGCCCGTGGTTTGAGGCATGGGGTTTTTTTAGTGTGCTGCCTCGTTTTGAGTATTTTTTAGCTTGTTGGGCTTTTTGTGCTGCTTTAGTTGGTGGTTTTTTAGGTGTGCTGCTAAATCTTTTGCCCAATTTGTAGCTTTTTTTTTGGGGTTTTTTTTTAGTAACGAAATCTTTGTGCTGCCTGGTTTGAGGTATGTAGCTTATTGGGCTCAGTGTGCCGCCTGGTGTTTGAGGTATTTAGCTTTTTATAATCTTCAGTGTGCTGCTTTTGGGGGTTGAGGTATCTAGCGCAGTTGGGCCCAGTGTGCTGTTTTGGTTTGAGGTATGTAGCATTTTGGCTCCAGTGTGCTGCTTTTGTTTTTTGGTATGTATTTTTTAGCAGTTGGTGCTTTTATGGGTTTTTTGTGAGGGATGTAGTTTTTTGGCCCAGTGAGCTTTTATGTTTGAGGGGTTGCAGCATGTTGGGCCCAGTGTGCTGCCTTTTTTTAGGTATTTAGCATATTGTGCTCAGTTGGGCTGCTTTGTTTTTGAGGTTTTTTTTAGGGCTCAGTGTGCTGCTTGTGGTTTGAGGGGTATGTAGCGTAGTTGGGGTTTTTTGCCGTTTTGCTCGTGGTTTGAGGTATGTGCTGCTCATTTGGGTTTTTTGGGGGTTTGGTTTTTGGTTTGTAGGTTTTTTTGGCCCAGTGATTGCCCAGTTTTGAGGTATTTAGTGTGTTGGGCCAAGGTGTTGCTCTTGTTTGGAGGTATGTAGCATAAATTGGGGCTCAGTTTTTACCTGCTCGTGGTTTGAGGTATGTAGCTTTTTGGGATTTTTAGTGTGCTGCTTGGTTTGAGGTATGTAGCATGTTGGGGCTTTTTGCTGCTGCTAAATCTTTTGAGTTATGTAGCCAGTTGGGCTCAGTGTGCTGCTCTTTTTTTTGAGGTATGTTGGGCTGTTTGGCTTTTTGTTTGAGGTATGTCGGTGGTTTTTTTAATGTAGCCAGGTTTTTTTTTATGTGCTGCTCTTTTTGGTTTGAGGTATGTAGCTTGTTGGGCTTTTTGTGCTGCCCGTGGTTTGAGGTATGTAGCAATCTTTTTGGGTTTTTTAGCTGCTGCCTGTCTTTTTGAGGTATGTAGCTAGTTGGGCCCAGTGTGCTGGGGTTGTTTGAGGTATGTAGCGTGTGGGGCCCAGTGTGCTGCTTTTTGTTTGAGGTATGTAGCATGTTGGGCTCAGTGTGCTGCTCTGTGGTTTGAGGTATTTTTTTGAGTCCAGTGTGCTGTCGTTTGAGGTATGAGCCAGTTGAGTAGCGTGTGCCGCGCGTGTGTTTGTTTTTGTGCATGTTGGGCCCAGTTTGGGCTCAGTGTGCTGCTATTCGTGTTTGAGGTATGTAGCGTGTTTGGGCTCAGTGTGCTGCTCCTGTTTGAGGTATGTAGCGTGTTGGGCTCAGTGTGCTGCTCGTGTTTGAGGTATGTAGCATGTTGGGCTCAGTGTGCTGCTTGTGTTTGAGGTATGTAGCGTGTTGGGCTCAGTGTGCTGCTCGTGTTTGAGGTATGTAGCGTGTTGGGCTCAGTGTGCTGCTCCGTGTTTGAGGTATGTAGCGTGTTGGGCTCAGTGTGCTGCTCGTGTTTGAGGTATGTAGCGTGTTGGGCTCAGTGTGCTGCTCGTGTTTGAGGTATGTAGCGTGTTGGGCTCAGTGTGCTGCTCGTGTTTGAGGTATGTAGCGTGTTGGGCTCAGTGTGCTGCTTTTGTTTGAGGTATGTAGCGTGTTGGGCTCAGTGTGCTGCTCGTGTTTGAGGTATGTAGCGTGTTGGGCTCAGTGTGCTGCTCGTGTTTGAGGTATGTAGCGTGTTGGGCTCAGTGTGCTGCTCGTGTTTGAGGTATGTAGCGTGTTGGGCTCAGTGTGCTGCTCGTGTTTGAGGTATGTAGCGTGTTGGGCTCAGTGTGCTGCTTGTGTTTGAGGTATGTAGCATATTGGGCTCAGTGTGCTGCTCGTGTTTGAGGTATGTGGCGTGTTGGGCTCAGTGTGCTGCTCGTGTTTGAGGTATGTAGCGTGTTGGGCTCAGTGTGCTGCTCGTGTTTGAGGTATGTAGCATGTTGGGCTCAGTGTTGGGCTCAGTGTGCTGCTTGGTGTGTTTTGAGGTATGTAGCGTGTTGGGCTCAGTGTGCTGCTCGTGTTTGAGGTATGTAGCGTGTTGGGCTCAGTGTGCTGCTCCTGTTTGAGGTATGTAGCGTGTTGGGCTCAGTGTGCTGCTCGTGTTTGAGGTATGTAGCGTGTTGGGCTCAGTGTGCTGCTCGTGTTTGAGGTATGTAGCGTGTTGGGCTCAGTGTGCTGCTTGTGTTTGAGGTATGTAGCGTGTTGGGCTCAGTGTGCTGCTGTGTTTGAGGTATGTAGCGTGTTGGGCTCAGTGTGCTGCTCGTGTTTGAGGTATGTAGCGTGTTGGGCTCAGTGTGCTGCTTTTGTGTTTGAGGTATGTAGCGTGTTGGGCTCAGTGTGCTGCTTGTGTTTGAGGTATGTAGCGTGTTGGGCTCAGTGTGCTGCTCGTGTTTGAGGTATGTAGCGTGTTGGGCTCAGTGTGCTGCTCGTGTTTGTTTGCGTGGGGCTCAGTGTGCTGCTCGTGTTTGAGGTATGTAGCGTGTTGGGCTCAGTGTTTGCTGTGTTTTGAGGTATGTAGCGTGTTGGGCTCAGTGTGCTGCTCGTGTTTGAGGTATATGTAGCATGTTTGGGCTCAGTGTGCTGCTCTTGTTTGAGGTATGTAGCGTGTTGGGCTCAGTGTGCTGCTCGTGTTTGAGGTATGTAGCGTGTTGGGCTCAGTGTGCTGCTTTCGTGTTTGAGGTATGTTGTTGGGCTCAGTGTGCTGCTCGTGTTTGAGGTATGTAGCGTGTTGGGCTCAGTGTGCTGCTCCTTTGTTTGAGGTATGTCAGTGTGTTGGGCTCAGTGTGCTGCTGGGCTCAGTTTGAGGTTTGTAGCGTGTTGGGCTCAGTGTGCTGCTTTCGTGTTTGAGGTATGTAGCGTGTTGGGCTCAGTGTGCTGCTCGTGTTTTGAGGTATGTAGCGTGTTGGGCTCAGTGTGCTGCTGTGTTTTGAGGTATGTAGCGTGTTGGGCTCAGTGTGCTGCTCGTGTTTGAGGTATGTAGCGTGTTGGGCTCAGTGTGCTGCTCGTGTTTGAGGTATGTAGCGTGTTGGGCTCAGTGTGCTGCTGCTTCGTGTTTGTTGAGGTATGTAGCGTGTTGGGCTCAGTGTGCTGCTTTGTTTGAGGTATGTAGCGTGTTGGGCTCAGTGTGCTGCTCGTGTTTGAGGTATGTAGCGTGTTGGGCTCAGTGTGCTGCTTGTGTTTGAGGTATGTAGCGTGTTGGGCTCAGTGTGCTGCTTTCGTGTTTGAGGTGTGCTGTAGCGTGTTGGGCTCAGTGTGCTGCTTTCGTGTTTGGGTATATGTAGTGTTGGGCTCAGTGTGCTGCTTTGTTTGAGGTATGTAGCGTGTTGGGCTCAGTGTGCTGCTCGTGTTTGTTTGAGGTATCAGTGTGCTGTGTTTTGGCTCAGTGTGCTCAGTGTGCTGTGTTTTGAGGTATGTAGCGTGTTGGGCTCAGTGTGCTGCTCGTGTTTTGAGGTATGTAGCGTGTTGGGCTCAGTGTGCTGCTCGTGTTTTTAGGTATGTAGCGTGTTGGGCTCAGTGTGCTGCTCGTGTTTGAGGTATGTAGCGTGTTGGGCTCAGTGTGCTGCTCGTGTTTGAGGTATGTAGCGTGTTGGGCTCAGTGTGCTGCTCGTGTTTGAGGTATGTAGCGTGTTGGGCTCAGTGTGCTGCTTGTGTTTTGGTATGTAGCGTGTTGGGCTCAGTGTGCTGCTCGTGTTTGAGGTATGTAGCGTGTTGGGCTCAGTGTGCTGCTCGTGTTTGAGGTATGTAGCGTGTTGGGCTCAGTGTGCTGCTCGTGTTTGAGGTATGTAGCGTGTTGGGCTCAGTGTGCTGCTCGTGTTTTTGTATGTAGCGTGTTGGGCTCAGTGTGCTGCTTTCGTGTTTGAGGTATGTAGCGTGTTGGGCTCAGTGTGCTGCTTTCGTGTTTGAGGTATGTAGCGTGTTGGGCTCAGTGTGCTGCTCGTGTTTGAGGTATGTAGCGTGTTGGGCTCAGTGTGCTGCTTGTGTTTGAGGTATGTAGCGTGTTGGGCTCAGTGTGCTGCTTTGTGTTTGAGGTATGTAGCGTGTTGGGCTCAGTGTGCTGCTCGTGTTTTTGAGGTATGTAGCGTGTTGGGCTCAGTGCTGCTCGTGTTTGAGGTATGTAGCGTGTTGGGCTCAGTGTGCTGCTCGTGTTTTGAGGTATGTAGCGTGTTGGGCTCAGTGTGCTGCTTTCGTGTTTGAGGTATGTAGCGTGTTGGGCTCAGTGTGCTGCTCGTGTTTGAGGTTTGTTGGGCTCAGTGTGCTGCTCCGTGTTTGAGGTATGTAGTGTGCTCAGTGTGCTGCTTGTTTTGAGGTATGTAGCGTGTTGGGCTCAGTGTGCTGCTGTCGTGTTTGAGGTATGTAGCATTGGGCTCAGTGTGCTGCTCGTGTTTGAGGTATGTAGCGTGTTGGGCTCAGTGTGCTGCTCGTGTTTGAGGTATGTAGCGTGTTGGGCTCAGTGTGCTGCTCGTGTTTGAGGTATGTAGCGTGTTGGGCTCAGTGTGCTGCTCGTGTTTGAGGTATGTAGCGTGTTGGGCTCAGTGTGCTGCTCGTGTTTGAGGTATGTAGCGTGTTGGGCTCAGTGTGCTGCTCGTGTTTGAGGTATGTAGCGTGTTGGGCTCAGTGTGCTGCTCGTGTTTGAGGTATGTAGCGTGTTGGGCTCAGTGTGCTGCTCGTTTTTGAGGTATGTAGCGTGTTGGGCTCAGTGTGCTGCTCGTGTTTGAGGTATGTAGCGTGTTGGGCTCAGTGTGCTGCTCGTGTTTGAGGTATGTAGCGTGTTGGGCTCAGTGTGCTGCTCGTGTTTGAGGTATGTAGCGTGTTGGGCTCAGTGTGCTGCTCAGTTGAGGTATGTGCTCTGGGCTCAGTGTGCTGCTTTGTTTGAGGTATGTAGTAGCGTGTTGGGCTCAGTGTGCTGCTGTTTGTGTTTGAGGTTGGGCTCAGTGTGCGTGTTGGGCTCAGTGTGCTGCTGTGCTGTTTTGAGGTATGTAGCGTGTTGGGCTCAGTGTGCTGCTTTTGTTTGAGGTATGTAGCGTGTTTTGGGCTCAGTGTGCTGCTCGTGTTTGAGGTATGTAGCGTGTTGGGCTCAGTGTGCTGCTTGTGTTTGAGGTATGTGCTGCTGTGTTGGGCTCAGTGTGCTGCTCGTGTTTTGAGGTATGTAGCATGTTGGGCTCAGTGTGTTGGGTTTGAGTGTGCTGTTTTTGTTTGTTGGTGCTTGGGCTCAGTGTGCTGCTCGTGTTTGAGTTTGAGTATGTAGCGTGTTGGGCTCAGTGTGCTGCTTTGTGTTTGAGGTATGTAGCGTGTTGGGCTCAGTGTGCTGCTTTCGTGTTTGAGGTATGTAGCGTGTTGGGCTCAGTGTGCTGCTCAGGTATGTAGCTTGGGCTCAGTGTGCTGCTGTTTGAGGTATGTAGCGTGTTGGGCTCAGTGTGCTGCTTGTGTTTGAGGTATGTAGCGTGTTGGGCTCAGTGTGCTGCTTGGGCTCAGTTTGAGGTATTTGAGCGTGTTTGGGCTCAGTGTGCTGCTCGTGTTTGAGGTATGTAGCATGTTGGGCTCAGTGTGCTGCTCGTGTTTGAGGTATGTAGCGGGGCTATGTGCTGCTCATGTTTGAGGTATGTAGGCTCAGTGTGCTGCTTTTGTTTGAGGTATGTAGCGTGTTGGGCTCAGTGTGCTGCTCGTGGTTTGAGGTATGTAGCATGTTGGGCTCAGTGTGCTGCTGTTTTGAGGTATGTAGCGTTGGGCTCAGTGTGCTGCTTCGTGTTTGAGGTATGTAGCATGTTGGGCTCAGTGTTGGGCTTTGAGGTATGTAGTTGGGCTCAGTGTGCTGCTTCGTGTTTGAGGTATGTAGCGTGTTGGGCTCAGTGTGCTGCTTTGCGTGTTTGAGGTATGTAGCGTGTTGGGCTCAGTGTGCTGCTTTCGTGTTTGAGGTATGTAGCGTGTTGGGCTCAGTGTGCTGCTCGTGTTTGAGGTATGTAGCGTGTTGGGCTCAGTGTGCTGCTCGTGTTTGAGGTATGTAGCGTGTTGGGCTCAGTGTGCTGCTCGTGTTTGGTATGTAGCGTGTTGGGCTCAGTGTGCTGCTTGTGTTTGGGCTCAGTGTGTTGCTCAGTGTGCTGTTTTTTGAGGTATGTAGCGTGTTGGGCTCAGTGTGCTGCTCTGTTTTTGTTTGAGTGTTATGTGTGCTGCTGTTTTGGCTCATGTGTGCTGCTCAGTGTGCTGCTCGTGTTTGAGGTATGTGGCGTGTTGGGCTCAGTGTGCTGCTCGTGTTTGAGGTATGTAGCGTGTTGGGCTCAGTGTGCTGCTTGTGTTTGAGGTATATGTAGCGTGTTGGGCTCAGTGTGCTGCTTTGTTTTGAGGTATGTAGCGTGTTGGGCTCAGTGTGCTGCTTTCGTGTTTGAGGTATGTAGCGTGTTGGGCTCAGTGTGCTGCTCGTGTTTGAGGTATGTAGCGTGTTGGGCTCAGTGTGCTGCTGCTGTGTTTGAGGTATGTAGCGTGTTGGGCTCAGTGTGCTGCTCGTGTTTGAGGTATGTAGCGTGTTGGGCTCAGTGTGCTGCTTGTGTTTGAGGTATGTAGCGTGTTGGGCTCAGTGTGCTGCTCGTGTTTGAGGTATGTAGCGTGTTGGGCTCAGTGTGCTGCTCCGTGTTTGAGGTATGTAGCGTGTTGGGCTCAGTGTGCTGCTCGTGTTTGAGGTATGTAGCGTGTTGGGCTCAGTGTGCTGCTTGTGTTTGAGGTATGTAGCGTGTTGGGCTCAGTGTGCTGCTTCGTGTTTGAGGTATGTAGCGTGTTGGGCTCAGTGTGCTGCTCGTGTTTGAGGTATGTAGCGTGTTGGGCTCAGTGTGCTGCTCCTGTTTGAGGTATGTAGCGTGTTGGGCTCAGTGTGTGCTGCTGTTTGAGGTATGTAGCGTGTTGGGCTCAGTGTGCTGCTCGTGTTTGAGGTATGTAGCGTGTTTGGGCTCAGTGTGCTGCTTGTGTTTGAGGTATGTAGCGTGTTGGGCTCAGTGTGCTGCTCGTGTTTGAGGTATGTAGCGTGTTGGGCTCAGTGTGCTGCTTTGTTTGAGGTATGTAGCGTGTTGGGCTCAGTGTGCTGCTCGTGTTTGAGGTATGTAGCGTGTTGGGCTCAGTGTGCTGCTTGTGTTTGAGGTATGTAGCGTGTTGGGCTCAGTGCTGCTGCTCGTGTTTGAGGTATGTAGCGTGTTGGGCTCAGTGTGCTGCTTTCGTGTTTGAGGTATGTAGCGTGTTGGGCTCAGTGTGCTGCTTTCGTGTTTGAGGTATGTAGCGTGTTGGGCTCAGTGTGCTGCTTTCGTGTTTGAGGTATGTAGCGTGTTGGGCTCAGTGTGTGCTGCTCTGTGTTTGAGGTATGTAGCGTGTTGGGCTCAGTGTGCTGCTCGTGTTTGAGGTATGTAGCGTGTTTGGGCTCAGTGTGCTGCTTGTGTTTGAGGTATGTAGCGTGTTGGGCTCAGTGTGCTCGTGTTTGAGGTATGTGTAGCGTGTTGGGCTCAGTGTGCTGCTCGTGTTTGAGGTATGTAGCGTGTTGGGCTCAGTGTGCTGCTCGTGTTTGAGGTATGTAGCGTGTTGGGCTCAGTGTGCTGCTCGTGTTTGAGGTATGTAGTGTGTTGGGCTCAGTGTGCTGCTCGTTTGAGGTATGTAGCGTGTTGGGCTCAGTGTGCTGCTTGTGTTTGAGGTATGTAGCGTGTTGGGCTCAGTGTGCTGCTCCTGTGTTTGAGGTATGTAGCGTGTTGGGCTCAGTGTGCTGCTCGTGTTTGAGGTATGTAGCGTGTTGGGCTCAGTGTGCTGCTTTTGTTTGAGGTATGTAGCGTGTTGGGCTCAGTGTGCTGCTTGTGTTTGAGGTATGTAGCGTGTTGGGCTCAGTGTGCTGCTCGTGTTTGAGGTATGTAGCGTGTTGGGCTCAGTGTGCTGCTTTCGTGTTTTGAGGTATGTAGCGTGTTGGGCTCAGTGTGCTGCTCGTGTTTGAGGTATGTAGCGTGTTGGGGCTCAGTGTGCTGCTCGTGTTTTGAGGTATGTAGCGTGTTGGGCTCAGTGTGCTGCTCGTGTTTGAGGTATGTAGCGTGTTGGGCTCAGTGTGCTGCTCGTGTTTGAGGTATGTAGCGTGTTGGGCTCAGTGTGCTGCTCGTGTTTGAGGTATGTAGCGTGTTGGGCTCAGTTGCTGCTCAGTTTGAGGTGCTATTGGGCTCAGTGTGCTTGTTTGAGTATGTAGCGTGTTGGGCTCAGTGTGCTGCTCGTGTTTTGAGGTATGTAGCGTGTTGGGCTCAGTGTGCTGCTCGTGTTTGAGGTATGTAGCGTGTTTGGGCTCAGTGTGCTGCTCGTGTTTGAGGTATGTAGCGTGTTGGGCTCAGTGTGCTGCTCTGTGTTTGAGGTATGTAGCGTGTTGGGCTCAGTGTGCTGCTCGTGTTTGAGGTATGTAGCGTGTTGGGGCTCAGTGTGCTGCTTTCTGTTTGTTTGAGGTATGTAGGCGTGTTGTTGGGCTCAGTGTGCTGCTTTCGTGTTTGAGGTATGTAGCGTGTTGGGCTCAGTGTGCTGCTTGTGTTTGAGGTATGTAGCGTTTGGGCTCAGTGCTGTGCTCGTGTTTGAGGTATGTAGCGTGTTGGGCTCAGTGTGCTGCTCGTGTTTGGGTATGTAGCTTGGGCTCAGTGTGCTGCTTCGTGTTTGAGGTATGTAGCGTGTTGGGCTCAGTGTGCTGCTCGTGTTTGAGGTATGTAGCGTGTTGGGCTCAGTGTGCTGCTCGTGTTTGAGGTATGTAGCGTGTTGGGCTCAGTGTGCTGCTGCTTGTTTGAGGTATGTAGCGTGTTGGGCTCAGTGTGCTGCTCCGTGTTTGAGGTATGTAGCGTGTTGGGCTCAGTGTGCTGCTCGTGTTTGAGGTATGTAGCGTGTTGGGCTCAGTGTGCTGCTCCTGTTTGAGGTTTAGCGTGTTGGGCTCAGTGTGCTGCTCGTGTTTGAGGTATGTAGCGTGTTTGGGCTCAGTGTGCTGCTCGTGTTTGAGGTATGTAGCGAGTTTGGGCTCAGTGTGCTGCTTTTGTGTTTGAGGTATGTAGCGTGTTGGGCTCAGTGTGCTGCTCGTGTTTGAGGTATGTAGCGTGTTGGGCTCAGTGTGCTGCTCGTGTTTGAGGTATGTAGCGTGTTGGGCTCAGTGTGCTGCTCGTGTTTGAGGTATGTAGCGTGTTGGGCTCAGTGTGCTGCTCGTGTTTTTGGTATGTAGCGTGTTGGGCTCAGTGTGCTGCTCGTGTTTGGGCTGTAGTGTGCTCAGTGTGCTGCTTTTTGAGGTATGTAGCGTGTTGGGCTCAGTGTGCTGCTCGTGTTTGAGGTATGTAGCGTGTTGGGCTCAGTGTGCTGCTTTTTGTTTGAGGTATGTAGCGTGTTGGGCTCAGTGTGCTGCTCGTGTTTGAGGGTATGTAGCGTGTTGGGCTCAGTGTGCTGCTCCTGTTTGAGGTATGTAGCGTGTTGGGCTCAGTGTGCTGCTCGTGTTTGAGGTATGTAGCGTGTTGGGCTCAGTGTGCTGCTTTCGTGTTTGAGGTATGTAGCGTGTTGGGCTCAGTGTGCTGCTCGTGTTTTGAGGTATGTAGCGTGTTGGGCTCAGTGTGCTGCTTGTGTTTGAGGTATGTAGCGTGTTGGGCTCAGTGTGCTGCTCATGTGTTTGAGGTATGTAGCGTGTTGGGCTCAGTGTGCTGCTTTCGTGTTTGAGGTATGTAGCGTGTTGGGCTCAGTGTGCTGCTCGTGTTTGAGGTATGTAGCGTGTTGGGCTCAGTGTGCTGCTCGTGTTTTGAGGTATGTAGCGTGTTGGGCTCAGTGTGCTGCTGTGTTTGAGGTATGTAGCGTGTTGGGCTCAGTGTGCTGCTCGTGTTTTTGAGGTATGTAGCGTGTTGGGCTCAGTGTGCTGCTCGTGTTTGAGGTATGTAGCGTGTTGGGCTCAGTGTGCTGCTCGTGTTTGAGGTATGTAGCGTGTTGGGCTCAGTGTGCTGCTCGTGTTTGAGGTATGTAGCGTGTTGGGCTCAGTGTGCTGCTCGTGTTTGAGGTATGTAGCGTGTTGGGCTCAGTGTGCTGCTTCGTGTTTGAGGTATGTAGCGTGTTGGGCTCAGTGTGCTGCTCGTGTTTGAGGTATGTAGCGTGTTGGGCTCAGTGTGCTGCTCGTGTTTGAGGTATGTAGCGTGTTGGGCTCAGTGTGCTGCTCGTGTTTGTGTTTGAGTTGGGCTCAGTGTGCTGTTTGTTGAGGCTGTAGTGTTGGGCTCAGTGTGCTGCTCGTGTTTGAGGTATGTAGCGTGTTGGGCTCAGTGTGCTGCTCCTGTGTTTGAGGTATGTAGCATGTTGGGCTCAGTGTGCTGCTCGTGTTTGAGGTATGTAGCGTGTTGGGCTCAGTGTGCTGCTCGTGTTTGAGGTATGTAGCGTGTTGGGCTCAGTGTGCTGCTTGTGTTTGAGGTATGTAGCGTGTTGGGCTCAGTGTGCTGCTCCTGTTTGAGGTATGTAGCGTGTTGGGCTCAGTGTGCTGCTCGTGTTTGAGGTATGTAGCGTGTTGGGCTCAGTGTGCTGCTTTGTTTGAGGTATGTAGCGTGTTGGGCTCAGTGTGCTGCTCGTGTTTGAGGTATGTAGCGTGTTGGGCTCAGTGTGCTGCTTGTGTTTGAGGTATGTAGCGTGTTGGGCTCAGTGTGCTGCTTTTGTTTGAGGTATGTAGCGTGTTGGGCTCAGTGTGCTGCTCGTGTTTGAGGTATGTAGCGTGTTGGGCTCAGTGTGCTGCTCGTGTTTGAGGTATGTAGCGTGTTGGGCTCAGTGTGCTGCTTTTGTTTGAGGTATGTAGCGTGTTGGGCTCAGTGTGCTGCTCGTGTTTGAGGTATGTAGCGTGTTGGGCTCAGTGTGCTGCTTGTGTTTGAGGTATGTAGCGTGTTGGGCTCAGTGTGCTGCTCGTGTTTGAGGTATGTAGCGTGTTGGGCTCAGTGTGCTGCTCGTGTTTGAGGTATGTAGCGTGTTGGGCTCAGTGTGCTGCTCGTGTTTGAGGTATGTAGCGTGTTGGGCTCAGTGTGCTGCTCGTGTTTGAGGTATGTAGCTAGTTGGGCTCAGTGTGCTGCTCGTGTTTGAGGTATGTAGCGTTGGGCTCAGTGTGCTGCTCGTGTTTTGAGGTATGTAGCGTTGGGCTCAGTGTGCTGCTCGTGTGTTTGAGGTATGTAGCGTGTTGGGCTCAGTGTGCTGCTCGTGTTTGAGGTATGTAGCGTGTTGGGCTCAGTGTGCTGCTCGTGTTTGAGGTATGTAGCGTGTTGGGCTCAGTGTGCTGCTCGTGTTTGAGGTATGTAGCGTGTTGGGCTCAGTGTGCTGCTTGTGTTTGAGGTATGTAGCGTGTTGGGCTCAGTGTGCTGCTCGTGTTTGAGGTATGTAGCGTTTTGGCTCAGTGTGCTGCTTCGTGTTTGAGGTATGTAGCGTGTTGGGCTCAGTGTGCTGCTCGTGTTTTGAGGTATGTAGCGTGTTGGGCTCAGTGTGCTGCTGTGTTTGAGGTATGTGCGTGTTGGGCTCAGTGTGCTGCTTGTTTTGAGGTATGTAGCGTGTTGGGCTCAGTGTGCTGCTCGTGTTTGAGGTATGTAGCGTGTTGGGCTCAGTGTGCTGCTTGTTTTGAGGTATGTAGCGTGTTGGGCTCAGTGTGCTGCTTCGTGTTTGAGGTATGTAGCGTGTTGGGCTCAGTGTGCTGCTCGTGTTTGAGGTATGTAGCGTGTTGGGCTCAGTGTGCTGCTCGTGTTTGAGGTATGTGTTGCGTGTTGGGCTCAGTGTGCTGCTCGTGTTTTGAGGTATGTAGTAGCGTGTTGGGCTCAGTGTGCTGCTCGTGT
>CM056200.1:8607201-8954701 GCA_029692085.1 Gymnothorax javanicus
TGAGGTATGTAGCGTGTTGTGCTCAGTCTGCTGCTTGTGTTTGAGGTATGTAGTTTTTGAGCTCAGTTTGCTGCTCATGTTTGAGGATGTAGCGTGTTGGGCTCAATGTGCTGCTTTTGTTTGAGGTATGTATTGTTTTGGGCTCAGTGTGCTTCCATGTTTGAGGTATGTAGCGTGTTGGGCTCAGTGTCCTGCTCGTGTTTGAAGTATGTAGCGTGTTGGGCTCAGTCTGCTGCTTGTGTTTGAAGGATGTACCTTGTTGTGCTCAGTGTCCTGCTCGTGTTTGAAGTATGCAGCATATTGGGCTCAGTCTGCTGCTCATATTTGAGGTATGTAGCGTGTTGGACTCAGTCTACTGCTCATGTTTGAGGTATGTAGTGTGTTTGGCTCAGTGTTCTGTTCATGTTTGAGGTATGTAGTATGTTAAGCTCAGTGTGCTGCTCGTGTTTGAGGTATGCAGCATGTTTGGCTCAGTGTTCTGCTCGTGTTTGAGGTATGTAGCGTGTTGGGCTCAGTGTGTTGCTCCTGTTTGAGGTATGTAGCGTGTTGGGCTCAGTGTGCTGCTTGTGTTTGAGGTATGCAGCATGTTTGGCTCAGTGTTCTGCTCGTGTTTGAGGTATGTAGCGTGTTGGACTCAGTCTACTGCTCATGTTTGAGGTACGTAGTGTGTTTGGCTCAGTGTTCTGCTCGTGTTTGAGGTATGTAGCGTGTTACACTCAGTCTGCTGCTCATGTTTGAGGTATGTAGCGTAATGGGCTCAGTGTGCCGCTTGTGTTTGACGTATGTGCCGTGTTGGGCTCAGTGTGCTGCTCGTGTTTGAGGTATGTAGCGTGTCGGGCTCAGTGTGCTGCTCGTGTTTGAGGTATGTAGCGAGTTGGGCTCAGTGTGCAGCTCCTGTTTGAGGTATGTAGCGTGTTGGGCTCAGTGTGCTGCTCGAATTTGAGGTATGTAGTGTGTTGCGCACAGTGTGCTGCTCCTGTTTGAGCTATTTAGCGGTTTGGGCTCAGTTTGCTGCTCGTTTTTGAGATATATAGCGAGTTGGGCTCAATGTGCTGCTTGTGTTTGAGGTATGTAGCGTGTTGGACTCAGTGTGCCGCTCGTGTTTGAGGTATGTAGCGTGTTGGGCTCAGTGTGCTGCTCGTGTTTGAGGTATGTAGCGTGTTGGGCTCAGTGTGCTGCTCATGTTTTGAGGTATGTAGCGTGTTGGGCTCAGTGTGCTGCTCGTGTTTGAGGTATGTAGCGTGTTGGGCTCAGTGTGCTGCTTGTGTTTGAGGTATGTAGCATGTTGCGCTCAGTGTGCTGCTCGTGTTTGAGGTATATGGCGTGTTTGGCTCAGTGTGCTGCTCGTGTTTGAGGTATGTAGCGTGTTGGGCTCAGTGTGCTGCTCGTGTTTGAGATATATAGCGAGTTGGGCTCAGTGTGCTGCTCGTGTTTGAGGTATGTAGCGTGTTGGGCTCAGTGTGCTGCTCGTGTTTGAGGTATGTAGCTAGTTGTGCTCAGTGTGCTGCTGTGTTTGAGTTATGTAGCGTTTTGGGCTCAGTGTGCTGCTCGTGTTTGAGGTATGTAGCGTGTTGGGCTCAGTGTGCTGCTCGTGTTTGAGGTATGTAGCGTTTTGGGCTCAGTGTGCTGCTCGTGTTTGAGATATATAGCGAGTTGGGCTCAGTGTGCTGCTCGTGTTTGAGGTATGGAGCGTGTTGGGCTCAGTGTGCTGCTCGTGTTTGAGGTATGTAGCGAGTTGGGCTCAGTGTGCTGCTGTGTTTGAGGTATGTAGCGTGTTGGGCTTAGTGTTCTACTCGTGTTTGAGGTATGTAGCGTGTTGTGCTCAGTCTGCTGCTCATGTTTGAGGTATGTAGCGTGTTGGGCTCAGTGTGCTGCTCGTGTTTGAGGTATGTAGCGTGTTGGGCTAAGTCTGCTGCTCCTGTTTTTGGTATGTAGCGTGTTGGGCTCAGTGTGCTGCTCGTGTTTGAGGTATGTAGCGTGTTGGGCTCAGTGTGCTGCTCGTGTTTGAGGTATGTATCGTGTTGGGCTAAGTGTGCTGCTCGTGATTGAGGTATCTAGCGAGTTGGGCTCAGTGTGCTGTTCGTGTTAGAGGTATGTAGCATGTTGGGCTCAGTGTGCTGCTCCTGTTTTTGGTATGTAGCGAGTTGGGCTCAGTGTGCTGCTCGTGTTTGTGGTATGTAGCGTGTTGGGCTCAGTGTGCTGCTCGTGTTTGAGGTATGTAGCGTGTTGGGCTCAGTGTGCCGCTTGTGTTTGAGGTATGTGCCTTGTTGGGCTCAGTGTGCTGCTCGTGTTTGAGGTGTGTAGCGTGTTGGGCTCAGTGTGCTGCTTGTGTTTGAGGTATGTAGCGTGTTGGGCTCAGTGTGCTGCTGTTTGAGATATGTAGCGAGTTGGGCTCAGTGTGCTTTTCATGTTTGATGTCTGTAGAGTGTTGGGCTCAGTATGCTGCTCCTGTTTGAGGTATGTAGCGTGTTGGACTGAGTATGTTGCTCATGTTTGAGATATGTAGCGTGTTGGGCTCAGTGTGCTTTTCATGTTTGAGGTATGTAGAGTGTTGGGCTCAGTATGCTGCTCATGTTTGAGTTATTTTGCATGTTGGGCTTAGTGTTCCGCATTTTTTTAAGGTATGTAGTGTGTTGGGCTCAGTGTGCTGCTTGTGTTTGAGGTATGTACCGTGTTTGGCTCAGTGTTCTGCTCGTGTTTGAGGTATGTAGCGTGTTGGGCTCAGTGTGTTGCTCGTGTTTGCGGTATGTAGCATGTTGGGCTCAGTGTGCTGCTCGTGTTTGAGGTCTGTAGCGTGTTGGACTCAGTGTGCTGCTCATGTTTGAGATATGTAGCGTGTTTGGCTCAGTGTGTTGCTCGTGTTTGAAGTATGTAGCATGTTGGGGTCAGTGTGCTGCTCGTGTTTGAGATCTGTAGAGTGTTGGGCTCAGTATGCTGCTCCTGTTTGAGATGTGTAGCCTGTTGGACTCAGTGTGCTGCTCATGTTTGAGATATGTAGCGTGTTTGGCTCAGTGTGTTGCTCGTGTTTGAAGTATGTAGCATGTTGGGCTCAGTGTGCTGCTCGTGTTTGAGGTATGTAGCGTGTTGGGCTCAGTGTGCTGCTCGTGTTTGAGGTATGTAGCGTGTTGGGCTCAGTGTGCTTTTCATGTTTGAGGTATGTAGAGTGTTAGGCTCAGTATGCTGCTCATGTTTGAGTTATTTAGCATGTTGGGCTTAGTGTTCCACATTTTTTTAAGGTATGTAGTGTGTTGGGCTCAGTGTGCTGCTTGTGTATGAGGTATGTACCGTGTTTGGCTCAGTGTTCTGCTCGTGTTTGAGGTATGTAGCGTGTTGGGCTCAGTCTGCTGCTCATGTTTGAGGTATGTAGCGTGTTGGGCTCAGTGTTCTACTCGTGTTTGAGGTATGTAGCGTGTTGGGCTCAGTCTGCTGCTTGTGTTTGAGGTATGTTGCGTGTTGGGCTCAGTATGCTGCTCGTGTTTGAAGTATGTAGCGTGTTGGGCTCAGTCTGCTGCTCGTTTTTGGAGTATGTACCTTGTTGGGCTCAGTGTGCTGCTCCTGTTTTTGGTATGTAGCGTGTTGGGCTCATCTGCTGCTCTTGTTTGAGATATGTAGCGAGTTGGGCTCAGTGTGCTGCTCATGTTTGAGGTATGTAGCGTGTTGGGCTCAGTGTGCTGCTCATGTTTGAGGTATGTAGTATGTTGAGCTCAGTGTGCTGCTCGTGTTTGAGGTATGCAGCATGTTTGGCTGAGTGTTCTGCTCGAGTTTGAGGTATGTAGCGTGTTGGGCTTAGGGTGTTGCTCGTGTTTGAAGTATGTAGCATGTTCGGCTCAGTGTGCTGCTCGTGTTTGAGGTTTGTAGAGTGTTGGGCTCAGTATGCTGCTCCTGTTTGAGGTATGTAGCGTGTTGGGCTCAGTGTGCTGCTTGTGTTTGAGGTATGTAGCGTGTTGGACTCAGTGTGCTGCTCATGTTTGAGATATGCAGCGTGTTGGGCTCAGTGTGCTTCGCATGTTTGAGGTCTGTAGAGTGTTGGGCTCAGTATGCTGCTCATGTTTGAGTTATTTAGCATGTTCGGCTTAGTGTTCCACATTTTTTTAAGGTATGTAGTGTGTTGGGCTCAGTGTGCTGCTTGTGTATGCGGTATTTACCTTGTTTGGCTCAGTGTTCTGCTCGTGTTTGAGGTATGTAGCGTGTTGGACTCAGTCTACTGCTCATGTTTGAGGTACGTAGTGTGTTTGGCTCAGTGTTCTGCTCATGTTTGAGGTATGTAGTATGTTACGCTCAGTGTGCTGCTCGTGTTTGAGGTATGCAGCATGTTTGGCTCAGTGTTCTGCTCGTGTTTGAGGTATGTAGCGTTTTGGGCTCAGTGTGCTGCTCGTGTTTGAGGTCTGTAGAGTGTTGGGCTCAGTATGCTGCTCCTGTTTGAGGTATGTAGCGTGTTGGGCTCAGTATGCTGCTTGTGTTTGAGGTATGTAGCGTGTTGGACTCAGTGTGCTGCTCATGTTTGAGGTCTGTAGAGTGTTGGGCTCAGTATGCTGCTCCTGTTTGAGGTATGTAGCGTGTTGTGCTCACTGTGCTGCTTTTGTATGAGGTATGTACCGTGTTTGGCTCAGTGTTCTGCTCGTGTTTGAGGTATGTAGCGTGTTGGACTCAGTCTACTGCTCATGTTTGAGGTACGTAGTGTGTTTGGCTCAGTGTTCTGCTCGTGTTTGAGGTATGTAGCGTGTTGGACTCAGTCTGCTGCTCATGTTTGAGCTATGTAGCGTGTTGGACTCATTGTGTTGCTCATGTTTGAGGTTTGTAGCGTGTTGTGCTCAGTCTGCTGCTTGTGTTTGAGGTATGTAGTGTTTTGGGCTCAGTTTGCCGCTCATGTTTGAGGATGTAGCGTGTTGGGCTCAATGTGCTGCTTTTGTTTGAGGTATGTATTGTTTTGGCCTCAGTGTGCTTCCATGTTTGAGGTATGTAGCGTGTTGGGCTCAGTGTCCTGCTCGTGTTTGAAGTATGTAGCGTGTTGGGCTCAGTCTGCTGCTCGTGTTTGAAGAATGTACCTTGTTGTGCTCAGTGTCCTGCTTGTGTTTGAAGTATGCAGCATATTGGGCTCAGTGTGCTGCTCATATTTGAGGTATGTTGCATGTTGGGCTCAGTCTACTGCCCGTTCTTGAAGTATGTAGCGTGTTGGGCTCAGTGTGCTGCTCATGTTTGAGGTATGTAGTATGTTAAGCTCAGTGTGCTGCTCGTGTTTGAGGTATGCAGCATGTTTGGCTCAGTGTTCTGCTCGTGTTTGAGGTATGTAGCGTGTTGGGCTCAGTGTGTTGCTCGTGTTTGAAGTATGTAGCATGTTGGGCTCAGTGTGCTGCTCGTGTTTGAGGTCTGTGGAGTGTTGGGCTCAGTATGCTGCTCCTGTTTGATGTATGTAGCGTGTTGGGCTCAGTGTGCTGCTTGTGTTTTGAGGTATGCTGCTCAGCGTGTTAGCGACTCTCAGTGTGCTGCTCATGTTTGAGATATGTAGCGTGTTGGGCTCAGTGTGCTTCTCATGTTTGAGGTATGTAGAGTGTTGGGCTCAGTATGCTGCTCATGTTTGAGTTATTTAGCATGTTCGGCTTAGTGTTCCGCATTTTTTTAAGGTATGTAGTGTGTTGGGCTCAGTGTGCTGCTTGTTTATGCGGTATTTGGGCTCACCTTGTTTGGCTGTTGGGCTCAGTGTTCTGCTCGTGTTTGAGGTATGTAGCGTGTTGGGCTCAGTGTGCTGCTCATGTTTGAGGTATGTAGTGTGTTTGGCTCAGTGTTCTGCTCATGTTTGAGGTATGTAGTATGTTGGGCTCAGTGTGCTGCTCGTGTTTGAGGTATGCAGCATGTTTGGCTCAGTGTTCTGCTCGTGTTTGAGGTATGTAGCGTGTTGGGCTCAGTGTGCTGCTCGTGTTTGAAGTATGTAGCATGTTGGGCTCAGTGTGCTGCTCGTGTTTGAGGTATGTAGCGTGTTGGGCTCAGTGTGCTGCTCCTGTTTGAGGTATGTAGCGTGTTGGGCTCAGTGTTTGCTGTGTTCTGCTGTGTTTGAGGTATGTAGCGTGTTTGGCTCAGTGTGTTGCTCGTGTGTTTGAGGTAGTGTGCTGCTCGTGTTTGGCTCAGTGTTCTGTTCATGTTTGAGGTATGTAGTATGTTAAGCTCAGTGTGCTGCTTGGCTCAGTGTTTGAGGTATGTGTTTGGCTCAGTGTTCTGGCTCATGTTTGTTCTGCTCAGTGTGCTGCTCGTGTTTGAGGTATGGTGTTTGGCTCATGTTCTGCGTGTTTGGGCTCAGTGTGTTGCTCCTGTTTGAGGTATGTAGCGTGTTGTGCTCAGTGTGCTGCTTGTGTATGAGGTATGCAGCATGTTTGGCTCAGTGTTCTGCTCGTGTTTGAGGTATGTAGCGTGTTGGACTCAGTCTACTGCTCATGTTTGAGGTACGTAGTGTGTTTGGCTCAGTGTTCTGCTCGTGTTTGAGGTATGTAGCGTGTTGTGCTCAGTCTGCTGCTTGTGTTTGAGGTACCTAGTGTTTTGAGCTCAGTTTGCCGCTCATGTTTGAGGATGTAGCGTGTTGGGCTCAATGTGCTGCTTTTGTTTGAGGTATGTATTGTTTTGGGCTCAGTGTGCTTCCATGTTTGAGGTATGTATCGTGTTGGGCTCAGTGTCCTGCTCGTGTTTGAAGTATGTAGCGTGTTGGGCTCAGTCTGCTGCTCGTGTTTGAAGGATGTACCTTGTTGTGCTCAGTGTCCTGCTCGTGTTTGAAGTATGCAGCATATTGGGCTCAGTCTGCTGCTCATATTTGAGGTATGTAGCGTGTTGGACTCAGTCTACTGCTCATGTTTGAGGTACGTAGTGTGTTTGGCTCAGTGTTTTGTTCATGTTTGAGGTATGTAGTATGTTAAGCTCAGTGTGCTGCTCGTGTTTGAGGTATGCAGCATGTTTGGCTCAGTGTTCTGCTCGTGTTTGAGGTATGTAGCGTTTTGGGCTCAGTGTGTTGCTCCTGTTTGAGGTATGTAGCGTGTTGTGCTCAGTGTGCTGCTTGTGTATGAGGTATGCAGCATGTTTGGCTCAGTGTTCTGCTCGTGTTTGAGGTATGTAGCGTGTTGGACTCAGTCTACTGCTCATGTTTGAGGTACGTAGTGTGTTTGGCTCAGTGTGCTGCTCGTGTTTGAGGTATGTAGCGTGTTGGACTCAGTCTGCTGCTCATGTTTGAGCTATGTAGCATGTTGGACTCATTGTGTTGCTCATGTTTGAGGTATGTAGCGTGTTGTGCTCAGTCTGCTGCTTGTGTTTGAGGTATGTATTGTTTTGGGCTCACTTTGCCGCTCATGTTTGAGGATGTAGCGTGTTGAGCTCAATGTGCTGCTTTTGTTTGAGGTATGTATTGTTTTGGGCTCAGTGTGCTTCCATGTTTGAGGTATGTAGCATGTTGGGCTCAGTGTCCTGCTCGTGTTTGAAGTATGTAGCGTGTTGGGCTCAGTCTGCTGCTCGTGTTTGAACGATGTACCTTGTTGTGCTCAGTGTCCTGCTCGTGTTTGAAGTATGCAGCATATTGGGCTCAGTCTGCTGCTCATATTTGAGGTATGTTGCATGTTGGGCTCAGTCTACTGCCCGTGCTTGAAGTATGTAGCGTGTTGGGCTCAGTGTGCTGCTTTTATTTGAGGTATGTGTTGTTTTGGGTTCAGTTTGCTGCTCCTGTTTGAGGTATGTAGCGTGTTGGGCTCAGTATGCTGCTCATGTTTGAGGTATGTAGCATGTTGGTCTCAGGTTGCTGCTCGTTTCTGAGGTATGTAGCATGTTGTGCTCAGTGTGCTGCTTGTGTTTGAGGTATGTAGCGCGTTGGGCTCAGTGTTCTGCACGTTTTTGAGGTATGTAGCGTGTCTGGCCTCGATGTGCCCTGACTCTGTAAACCTGTGGAATGAGTGAGGTCAGTTTGCACTGACCCATCCGCTCTATTAATACCAGGAGAAATTTTCTCATTATTGGCCTGGCCCAGCAGCATCTGCTGACTGAATCAGTTAAGCATTCTCTACACGTTTTTCCCTTGCCAATAAATACTTGATAAAACGGCAGAGAGCATTGATTAAATAAGAAACAGCCAATGTTCATTTCTAAAGAATGCTCCGCATTCAACCATCAGGCAACATCAGAATAACCCCGTTAGAGGGTCATATCGCCATTCAGGCCAGATTTGCAACGAGACAAAACCGTTACAGAGGATTGCAGGGAAATGTTGCAGTGATGTGAACTGGACTGTCTTCACTCAACTCAAGCAGGCTACTGGTGTCCGTAACCCCTCAGCTGATTCAATCTCCAGTGACTGCTTTCAGAACCTAAGGTACATGACCTGTTTCAATGGCCAATCAGTTTGAAGCAAAGTCAACTGTTTGAGTCTGACAGAAATTGAAAGCTTGGTGACATGGCAGTTTTGTAAGGAGGAAAGAGAGGACCACCCCATCAATCTGTCTGAGGAGCAGCCACGTCTCTATGACACAAGCCTTCAAAAATGCTTACTGCCACCATCTGCATTCATATTTCATGATGCTATGAAGTATTCAGTTACTTAGAACCATAAAAGCCAGCTGCAGGAGACACAGAAGTTCACAGAATCATTGCTATGGACATCATACACTGTCTTGCCTGGGCACATTGGTGGATTTCAGAAGAATGTGACACATACATATTGAGCTTCTTTTGCAAGCAGTGGCAACTCTCAACTTCACCTGTCGCAAATCTGAGGTCTGAAATGGCATTTAGATATTGCTTTCTGCATAATAACTACAATAACATAGAACTCCCATGGCTATCAATATGCCAGGACAATTTGCAGTCACAGAAGACGACCTCTTTTGCTGTGGCCTGTGACATCATTGATAGTTTTGAGAAAAATTCAGGACTTAACCCAGACTGAACTGACCACACACAGCCCCGTCCACTTTACCTACTCCCATATCTCATATTACTGTGACTTTATTTCCGGCTCGACTAAAATCTGGTTCAGGCCAATACAAAGACATCGTCGTCAGTGGCTACCTTGCCAAGGAAAATTAGCAGAGAGCAAAATGTTAGCACAGCCTCTTCCACCAAACGCCATACTCCCCGTAATGCACTGCTTTAAAGAATCTGCGTTTCCCAAACCAAGCTACTGGCAAAAAACAGACGTCTCAGCCTTGTCCTGTTTAGTGCCATTGAACCGCTCTGAACTGAGTCACGTGCTGACACAGAAGTTTGTTTACAAAATAGCCAGCTACCTAACGTCCCTGATTTTGTGATGAATAAGGTAAAGAAAAACTATGGAACAAGTCACCATGCCATCATCCATCGACTTTTCGCGGGTTAGGGGAGAAGTGCTCTGGCAAAAGGAAGTTCTGTTCTTGGACACCCCCATGTTGTATAATTTGGAACCAAAATCCTTGCAGTACAGCTGCTTAGTCCAAGTCCTCCACGAAGTGTGTTTGAAGCAGTTACCAAGCCTCCCCCTGATTTTTCAACAACATATCTCTGTATTCCGAATGGCACAGTATCTTAGCAAATCTGTGCACGCGGAGACAATTAGGTCAAGAAAATACATAATGAGCGTACATTTGCTGACACTGAAAAAATAGTCAGGATTGTATTTTTATGTTAAAATGATCTATTAATGTCAAACAGCTCATTTTTACCCACACTGGAGTCAGGTAGCGAGAGATTAGTGAGTAAAATCCATTATAGAGACGTGGATATCCATCTCACAGAAAAAAGTCAGTGAGGTCTCCTCCTCTCAGCCCTGTGAGGATCAGAAAAAAATCAAACAACTAGGGAGTGATGCTTGAGGTGTAAGTGACACTTTAGGTGTAATGTCTGTCTGTAAACCAGCAAGTGACGCCTTAGGTTTAATGTCTGCCTGTAAACCAGTGAGTGACGCTTTAGGTGTAATGTCTGCCTGTAAACCAGGGAGTGACACTTTAGGTGTAATGTCTGCCTGTAAACCAGGGAGTGACGCTTTAGGTGTAATGTCAGCCTGTAAACCAGTGAGTGATGCTTGAGGTGTAATGTCTGCCTGTAAACCAGGGAGTGATGCTTTAGGTGTAATGTCTGCCTGTAAACCAGTGAGTGATGCTTTAGGTGTAATGTCTGCCTGTAAACCAGGGAGTGATGCTTTAGGTGTAATGTCTGCCTGTAAACCAGGGGTGACGCTTTAGGTGTAATGTCAGCCTGTAAACCAGCGAGTGACGCTTTAGGTGTAATGTCTGCCTGTAAACCAGGGAGTGACGCTTTAGGTGTAATGTCAGCCTGTAAACCAACGAGTGATGCTTGAGGTGTAATGTCAGCCTGTAAACCAGGGAGTGATGCTTGAGGTGTAATGTCAGCCTGTAAACCAGGGAGTGATGCTTTAGGTGTAATGTCAGCCTGTAAACCAGGGAGTGACACTTTAGGTGTAATGTCTGCCTGTAAACCAGGGAGTGACGCTTTAGGTGTAATGTCTGCCTGTAAACCAGGGAGTGACGCTTTAGGCGTAATGTCTGCCTGTAAACCAGCGAGTGACGCTTTAGGCGTAATTTCTGCCTGTAAACCAGTGAGTGACGCTTTAGGTGTAATGTCTGCCTGTAAACCAACGAGTGGCACTTTAGGTGTAATGTCAGCCATTAAACCCAGGACATGCTTGATGGGTGAGTGTGTGTATGTGTGCTTGGTGGGAGGAAGTGAGTCTGTGTGTCGTTAAGGGCACAGAATTGTGGAAAACTAATGTAGAGATGAGCAAAGCTGTTGCTTCAAAACAAACTGACTCATCTGTCTGACATTCCCGAAGTTACAATAAATATTGCGCAAGCATGCGCTAACAGCACAGGGATCGCGTCCTCTCAAATCACACTTAGAAGTCTGATATTTATGGTGGGAAAAAACATGGAAAATATTAGCTAAATGGAAAATATTACAGGTAGAGTTGGAATCGAATGGACATTATGATCACATAACTAATGCTCTGAGCTTGAGGAGTCATCCGGTAACAAACTACTCTCTCTCCCTCTATCCCTCCCTCTCTCTCTTTCTCTCTCCCCCCCTCTCTCCCTCCCTCTATCCCTCCCTTTCTCTCTCCCTCTATCCCTCCCTCTCTTTCTCTCTCTCTCCCTCCCTCTCTCTCTCTCTCTCCCTCTATCCCTGCCTCTCTTTCTCTCTCCCTCCCTCTCTCTCCTCCCCCCCCCCCCCTCCCTCTCTCCCTCCCTCTCTCTCTCCCTCTCTCTTTCTCTTTCCCCATCTTTTTCTTTTTCCATCTAATCCTGTCTTGCTCCCTGTTTCTGTCCATGCACAAACACGCACTCGCATACACACACACACTCACATAAATGCACACACACATACACACGCACACAGACCCTCTCATATACACTTCGATACAAACTCAAGCACATGCTCTCACACACTTGCACAAATCCTTCCAAAAACAAACGGCTCGCTCACTCTAACAAACACACACAAACTCACGTACACACACACACGCACACACACACACACAGACACACACACACACACACACACACACACACACACAGAAAGGTTCTAACACAAACATGGCCTCACACAGCCATTTCCTAAATGAGCCACCTCAGCAGTCGTTGCAAACGAGCTCTCAAAAATGAGCCAAACGCAAGAAACACACGACTCTCGCCTCATCTATCGATCCCTGACTGAGAATCAGGAGGTGCTCTCATCACCAGGGGGTTAACACTGATATAGGTGAGCTCTTGAGAAAGAAAGTGAAGATAGTTCAGCAGAAATATAAAAGATAATAAACATACGGGAATAGAGGGAGAGGGGAGAAGTGTATGGCCAGAGCACCTTGGTTAAATTCATAAGCAGTTCAAGACTGTCCAATACATCATTCTCTAAATGTATCTACAACTGATCCACAAAAAGGAACAAAAACACCAATAAAAAATGAATAAATGAAATCCAAAGCTATAGAAAGCAGACTGAAGAAGTGCAAATGGTTAATGTGAAATTTTCCCTCATTTACTGAGCGACAGAATTCCTGCCTGCGCTGCTTGGTGGAGGTTCGTGCAGACTATCAAACACTAACTACATTCTATTTTAAGTCCGGAGCTCCAGAGAACCACAGCCAACAGTCAGAGAAGTGCGTCTGCCTGACCGCCCCTGTCTACGGAAGGGGACATAGCGCTGGAGAGAGAGAAAGGGAGAGGGAGGGAGGGAGGGAGCAGGGCAGACACGCTAGTAATGACCCACAGCTGTAATAGATCACTGTTCAGGATAATCTGTAACCACATGTGAAATGATTCATGAAACGTACTGAGAGAGACTTAAAACACTGATAATCAGCTCAGAGATATATACAAACACAAAAACACAAGCCATCAATACCACAGATACACACATATGCACACAACACACACGATCACAGGTCATGCAGGTTATCCATCCTCTGCAGGAGCTGTGGTGACCTCAGGAGCAGAAGATGAGAATGGGGGAGACTCAGTGCAGTGACCTCAGGAGCAGGAGATGAGAATGGGGGAGACTCAGTGCAGTGACCTCAGGAGCAGGAGATGAGAATGGGGGAAACACAGTGCAGTGACTTAAGGAGCAGGAGATGAGAATGGGGTAGACTCAGTGCGGTGACCTCAGGAGCAGGAGATGAGAATGGGGGAAACTCAGTGCAGTGACCTCAGGAGCAGGAGATGAGAATGGGGGAGACTCAGTGTGGTGACCTCAGGCACAGGAGATGAGAATGGGGGAGACTCAGTGTGGTGACCTCAGGAGCACAGGAGATGAGAATGGGGGAGACTCAGTGCAGTGACCTCAGGAGCAGGAGATGAGAATGGGGGAGACTCAGTGCAGTGACCTCAGGAGCAGGAGATGAGAATGGGGGAGACTCAGTGCAGTGACCTCAGGAGCAGGAGATGAGAAGGGGGAGGCTCAGTGTCGTGACCTCAGGGAGCAGGATATGAGAATGGGGGAGACTCAGTGCAGTGACCTCAGGAGCAGGAGATGAGAATCAGGAGCAGGAGATGAGAATGGGGAGACTCAGTGCAGTGACCTCAGGAGCAGGAGATGAGAATGGGGGAGACTCAGTGCAGTGACCTCAGGAGCAGGAGATGAGAATGGGGGAGACTCAGTGCAGTGACCTCAGGAGCAGGAGATGAGATGAGAATGGGGAGTGACCTCAGGAGCAGGAGATGAGAATGGGGACCTCAGTGCAGGAGATGAGGAATGAGATGAGAAACACTCAGTGCAGTGACCTCAGGAGCAGGAGATGAGAATGGGGGAGACTCAGTGCAGTGACCTCAGGAGCAGGAGATGAGAATGGGGGAGACTCAGTGCAGTGACCTCAGGAGCAGGAGATGAGAATGGGGGAGGCTCAGTGTCGTGACCTCAGGAGCAGGAGATGAGAATGGGGAGACTCAGTGCTCAGGAGCAGGAGATGACCAGTGCTCAGGCACAGGAGATGAGAATGGGGGAAACTCAGTGCAGTGACCTCAGGAGCAGGAGATGAGAATGGGGGAAGTCAGTGCAGGCAGCAGGAGATGACCTCAGGCAGCAGGAGATGAGAAATGGGGGAGACTCAGTGCAGTGACCTCAGGACCCCAGGGGAGACTCACAGGAGATGAGAAGGGGGGGAGACTCAGTGCAGTAACCTCAGGCACAGGAGATGAGAATGGGGAGTGCAGTGACTCAGGAGTGCAGTGACCTCAGGAGCAGGAGATGAGAATGGGGAGACTCAGTGTGGTGACCTCAGGTACAGGAGATGAGAATGGGGGAAACTCAGTGTGGTGACCTCAGGAGCAGGAGATGAGAAGGGGGGAGACTCAGTGCAGTGACCTCAGGCACAGGAGATGAGAATGGGGGAAACTCAGTGCAGTGACCTCAGGAGCAGGAGATGAGAATGGGGGAGACTCAGTGTGGTGACCTCAGGTACAGGAGATGAGAATGGGGGAAACACAGTGCAGTGACTTCAGGAGCAGGAGATGAGAATGGGGGAGACTCAGTGCAGTGACCTCAGGAGCAGGAGATGAGAATGGCGGAGACTCAGTGTGGTGACCTCAGGCACAGGAGATGAGAATGGGGGAAATTCAGTGTGGTGACCTCAGGAGCAGGAGATGAGAATGGCGGAGACTCAGTGTGGTGACCTCAGGAGCAGGAGATGAGAATGGGGGAGACTCAGTGGGTTGACCTCAGGAGCAGGAGATGAGAATGGGGGAGACTCAGTGCAGTGACCTCAGGAGCAGGAGATGAGAATCAGGGAGACTCAGTGCAGTGACCTCAGGAGCAGGAGATGAGAATGGGGAAACTCAGTGCAGTGACTTCAGGAGCAGGAGATGAGAATGGGGGAGACTCAGTGCAGTGACCTCAGGAGCAGGAGATGAGAATGGGGGAGACTCAGTGGGTTGACCTCAGGAGCAGGAGATGAGAATGGGGGAGACTCAGTGCAGTGACCTCAGGAGCAGGAGATGAGAATGGGGGAGACACAGTGCAGTGACCTCAGGAGCAGGAGAGATGAGAATGGGGAGGCTCAGTGACCTCAGTGACCTCCTCAGGAGCAGGAGATGAGAATGGGGGAGACTCAGTGTAGTGACCTCAGGAGCAGGAGATGAGAATGGGGGAGACTCAGTGTGGTGACCTCAGGAGCAGGAGATGAGAATGGTGGAGACTCAGTGCAGTGACCTCAGGAGCAGGAGATGAGAATGGCGGAGACTCAGTGCAGTGACTTCTGGAGCAGGAGATGAGAATGGGGGAGACTCAGTGCAGTGACCTCTGGAGCAGGAGATGAGAACGGCGGAGACTCAGTGGGTTGACCTCAGGTGCAGGAGATGACAATGGCGGAGACTCAGTGCAGTGACCTCTGGAGCAGGAGATGAGAACGGCGGAGACTCAGTGGGTTGACCTCAGGTGCAGGAGATGAGAATGGCGGAGACTTAGATGCAGGAACACCTGTCTCAGGAGCCTCCAACTGACAGAGCTGTGTTTTGAGAATTAGGGTGTGTAACTACACACAACTCAAAACTCAGCAAGATTTGGTTGTAGAATAATAAACCATATGTGGTTTCAATCTGTAGAGTCTCTGTTTTTATGTGATATATTATTTGTGCGATCATATGAAGTTATAGATTCTGTAGCACCATTTATACGACTTATGCATTCCATGTTTATGCTTCAAGCTAATTTAGTAGCTTATTGTAGGAATTGTACGTCTGTATTTTGTTTTTTTACATATGCTTCTCATGGACTGCTAGCCGAGTTTAATTCCATTAAGCATTTATATAATATGACTAGTCTGTTGCACGGTTAAAATGTCCTTGGATGGTGTTAGTTGTGAGATGCACCCCAGCCCCTGGTACCAGGGGCGTTCGGATTCAAGACGATAACCCAGTCGAGCAAGCAGGTCACGGTCCAACATCGCCTTTTATAAGTGTTCACTGCAAGCCTATGGTAATGTTTCAGCTCAATCAGCAAAAGCACTTTGTCTAATGGATCAATCGTTTCCGCGTTGCCAAATTTTTTGGAAAGGTAAAGAAAAATATTCCTCATCCCTTCATCAGCAAGCTGATGCAGCCGTATGCTGCTCACTGAATAGGCATCCTGCAAGTTTTGGCATAAAAACTTATCAAAAAGCTTGAATAATTGTTGAAAAGCAAGCCAGTGATTGAGCGAATCAATGGAGCAGTGCAAATATCGGCTTTCTTTTTGACCTTACTGTGATGTCACCCACCTGACAGCTTTGCTCTCGAATCTCAAATATGCATAATCATCTCAGGCTTGTTACCGGTCAGAAAAACATGGACTGTGGAAAGGCCGAGAGGAGTGGTTATGTGTGGCTTATTTTAATAATATCATTTTTACCAAAGCATTATATGCCGTGAATTAGGAAATTTGTTGGCATAAATCCTTTAAGGGGTGAAGTTGTCCTGATTTGGGTAATTTATTTCAGTTTTTTTAGGGGTGAAGTTGAGCTGGTTTGGGAATTGTAGTGTATTATTTAAGGGGTGAGGTTTGCTAGTTTTGGTAATGTTCTTCATTTGTTAAGGGGTGAAGTTGTGCTGGTTTGGGTAATGTAGTTCATTTTTTAAGGGGTGAAGTTGTGCTGGTTTGGGTAATGTAGTTCATTTGTTCAGGGTTGAAGTTGTGCTGGTTTGGGTAATGTACTTCATTTGTTAAGGAGTGAAGTTGTGCTGGTTTGGGTAATGTAGTTCATTTGTTGAGGGGTGAAGTTGTGCTGGCTTGGGTAATGTAGTTCATTTGTTAAGGGGTGAAGTTGTGCTGGTTTGGGTAATGTACTTAATTTGTTCAGGGCTGAAGTTGTGCTGGTTTGGGTAATGTAGTTCATTTGTTGAGGGGTGAAGTTGTGCTGGCTTGGGTAATGTAGTTCATTTGTTAAGGGGTGAAGTTGTGCTGGTTTGGGTAATGTAGTTCATTTGTTAAGGGGTGAAGTTGTGCTGGTTTGGGTAATGTTCAGGGTGAAGTCATTTGTTATTTGTTAGGAGTGAAGTTGTGCTGGTTTGGGTAATGTAGTTCATTTGTTGAGGGTGAAGTTGTGCTGGTTTGGGTAATGTAGTTCATTTGTTAAGCTGGTTTGGGTAATGTAGTTCATTTGTTGAGGGGTGAAGTTGTGCTGGTTTGGGTAATGTAGTTCATTTGTTAAGGGGTGAATGGTTTGGGTAATGTACTTCATTTGTTAAGGGGTGAAGTTGTGCTGGTTTGGGTAATGTAGTTCATTTGTTAAGGAGTGAAGTTGTGCTGGTTTGGGTAATGTAGTTCATTTGTTGAGGGGTGAAGTTGTGCTGGTTTGGGTAATGTAGTTCATTTGTTAAGGGGTGAAGTTGTGCTGGTTTGGGTAATGTAGTTCATTTGTTAAAGGCTGGTTTGGGTAATGTAGTTCATTTGTTAAAGCTGGTTTGGGTAATGTAGTTCATTTGTTAAGGGGTGAAGTTGTGCTGGTTTGGGTAATGTAGTTCATTTGTTAAGGGGTGAAGTTGTGCTGGTTTGGGTAATGTAGTTCATTTGTTAAGGGGTGAAGTTGTGCTGGTTTGGGTAATGTAGTTCATTTGTTAAGGAGTTAAGTTGTGCTGGTTTGGGTAATGTAGTTCATTTGTTGAGGAGTGAAGTTGTGCTGGTTTGGGTAATGTAGTTCATTTGTTAAGGGGTGAAGTTGTGCTGGTTTGGGTAATGTAGTTCATTTGTTAAGGGGTGAAGTTGTGCTGGTTTTGGGTAATTTTGTTGGCGGGGTGAAGTTGTGCTGGTTTGGGTAATGTAGTTCATTTGTTAAGGGTAGTTGTACTTCATTTGAAGTTGTGCTGGTTTTGGGTAATGTACTTCATTTGTTAAAGTTGTGCTGGTTTGGGTAATGTAAGGTGTGCTGGTTTGGGTAATGTAGTTCATTTGTTGAGGGGTGAAGTTGTGCTGGTTTGGGTAATGTAGTTCATTTGTTGAGGGGTGAAGTTGTGCTGGTTTGGGTAATGTAGTTCACTTGTTGAGGGGTGAAGTTGTGCTGGTTTGGGTAATGTAGTTCATTTGTTAAGGGGTGGAGTTGTCCTGGTTTGGGTTATGAAGTTCATTTGCTATGGGTGAACTTGTGCCCGTTTGGGTAATGTAGTTCAGTGTTTTAAGGGTAGGGTTGTGCTGGTTTAGGTGAGGAGTGAGGTTGGGCTAGTTTGGGTAACATAGTATATTATTTTAGGGGTGAGGTTGGCTAGTTTGGGTAAAGTAGTTAATTTGCTAAGAGGTGAAGTTGTGCTGGTTCTGGAAACATTGTTAATTTGTTAAGGAGTGAAGTTGCGCCAGTTTGGGTAATGTAGTTCAGTTTTTTAGGTGTAAAGTTGTGCTGGTTTGGGTAATGTAGCTTATTTGTTAAGGGAGAAGTTGCGCTGGTTTGGGTAATGAAGTTCATTTGTTAAGGGAGAAGTTGTGCTGGTTTGGGTAATGTAGTTCAGTTTTTTAGGTGTGAAGTTGTGCTGGTTTGGGTAATGTAGTTCGGTATTTTAGGGGTGTGATGATGTAAAATGCTGGCAGGAGGTTGTTTGGGAGGGGTAACTGTAACAGGATAATTGTTTTCAGCGCAGGATGTAATTTCAGAAGCAGGAATTTGGAGTATTGCAGAGGTGGGAAAAGCCAACTTCTGGCCTAAATTACTCTATTTGTTGAAGCATTTATGCATGGGACATTTTAGCTCCATTCAAAAACTGCACTTAAAATGACAGCCAAAGACTGTATGTCCCGATGAGAAATAATTTACTGACCTCATCGCTCAGCCAGTGTTCGTGCGTACGGCCATTTAGCTCATTTGTCCAGGGTAATTTGTACAAATCAAAACACGCACACACACACACACACACACACACACACACATATTCTCTCTCAAACAGACAGACACACACACACACACACACACACACACACTATCTCTCTCAAACACTCTCTCACCAGCCCTCCAAGCTGGGAAGCGCCCCCCAACAGCAAGATAAGTGCACAGTGCAGAAATTGCACAGATGTTTTGAGTATAGCTCTGACAGATTTGCTCGCTGATAGACTTTGCTCTCAATGGCTCTCTGCCCAGTGAGGATATAAATGAGCATGCGAACACTAAATGCTGCTTCAGTGCCCATCCAACCCGCTCACCTGCACACCTGCTCACCTGTACACCTGTGCCGCTGCTGCCCACCCCCATGCGCCCCTCACATCGGACAGGACTGCACAGCGTAAGTCTTCACTCCCCCTTTTCCAGCACTGCAATGCCAGTGACTGCCATGCTGACTCAGTGACTGTCTCTCTTACTGTTTTTAGCAGGAAACCTCTCGCTAACCTAATTCCTTTATTTCCCAAAACTGAGCCAATCAATTGCCTTTTGTTGCATCTGCAAGATTTGTGCTGGTTTGAGCTCCTCTGGCTTGATGGTATTGTGCAGTGACGTTGAAAACTACAGAAAAGTACAAATTAACTTGGGCCACAGAGGTTTAAAAACTGTTTAACAGCAGGTGACTGTGCAGTTGGAAGGAGTCAGGAAGTTTTAGTAAAAATGAGAAGATTTGGGCAGGAAAGACTGACGGTACAGAACAGGAAAGAGAGAACAGAGCAGAGGCCCCTTCATGCTGGAGTGAAGCAGTGTGGTTCTGACTGACACACAGCTGATCGCCGTAATGTTCAATCTCTTCTGCGTAGAAGTGAGCAGTGTGTTCCTCCTGTGTTTTCAATGCACAGGTCTCCACGATTAATATGAGCGTGTGCGTCTTCCATCTTCACCATTTTGAAATGCCTCCCCTCAGGGGACAGAACAGGGGGCAGCCATGTTTGGGTTTCGGTCCCTCTTCGTCTCTCTGGGCAGACCACAGTTCTGGAAGAATGGCTGGGTGGGTTAGGGTTAGGGTGAGCCGGCAAAACAAGACCATCCCCGAACCCCCCATCCCCGTCTCTGCTCTAGATACTCTGGAGACCACTGAGTCTGCTGTCAGGAAGATACCATGTTTAACGGGTAACCCTGACTTTACATTCCCATCCCTTTGATGAGGGCTACAGGTACTATAAGAACCTGTTGTTGTGCTGGTTGGGGTAAGTCAGCTATAGATGCTAATATAACCCGTTAATGAGTTGTGTATCTCAGGGTACAGTCAGCTATAGATGCTAATATAACCCGTTGATGAGTTGTTCCAGGTACAGTCAGCTATAGATGCTAATATAACCCGCTGATGAGTTGTGTATCTCAGGGTACAGCCAGCTATAGATGCTAATATAACCCGTTAATGAGTTGTGTATCTCAGGGTACAGTCAGCTATAGATGCTAATATAACCCGTTGATGAGTTGTGAATCTCTCAGGGTAAGTCAGCTATAGATGCTAATATAACCCGTTGATGAGTTGTGTATCTCAGGGTACAGTCAGCTATAGATGCTAATATAACCCGCTGATGAGTTGTGTATCTCAGGGGCACAGTCAGCTATAGATGCTAATATAACCCGTTGATGAGTTGTGAATCTCAGGGTACAGTCAGCTATAGATGCTAATATAACCCGTTGATGAGTTGTGTATCTCAGGGTACAGTCAGCTATAGATGCTAATATAACCCGTTAATGAGTTGTGTATCTCAGGGTACAGTCAGCT
Source organism: Gymnothorax javanicus (assembly GCA_029692085.1). Taxonomy (NCBI): domain Eukaryota; kingdom Metazoa; phylum Chordata; class Actinopteri; order Anguilliformes; family Muraenidae; genus Gymnothorax; species Gymnothorax javanicus. The sequence goes on from CM056200.1 coordinate 8,627,277, forward strand.
ATAGATGCTAATATAACCCGTTGATGAGTTGTGAATCTCAGGGTACAGTCAGCTATAGATGCTAATATAACCCGTTGATGAGTTGTGTATCTCAGGGTACAGTCAGCTATAGATGCTAATATAACCCGTTGATGAGTTGTGTATCTCAGGGTACAGTCAGCTATAGATGCTAATATAACCCAAGGATGAGTTGTGAATCTCAGGGTACAGTCAGCTATAGATGCTAATATAACCCATTGATGAGTTGTGTATCTCAGGGTACAGTCAGCTTTAGATGCTAATATAACCCGTTGATGAGTTGTTTATCTCAAGGTACAGTCAGCTATAGATGCTAATATAACCCATTGATGAGTTGTGTATCTCAGGGTACAGTCAGCTATAGATGCTAATATAACCCGTTGATGAGTTGTGTATCTCAGGGTACAGTCAGCTATAGATGCTAATATAACCCGTTGATGAGTTGTGTATCTCAGGGTACAGTCAGCTATATATCCTAACATAACCCATTGATGAGTTGTGTATCTCAGGGTACAGTCAGCTATAGATGCTAATATAACCCATTGATGAGTTGTGTATCTCAGGGTACAGTCAGCTATAGATGCTAATATAACCCGTTGATGAGTTGTGTATCTCAGGGTACAGTCAGCTATAGATGCTAATATAACCCATTGATGAGTTGTGTATCTCAGGGTACAGTCAGCTATAGATGCTAATATAACCCATTGATGAGTTGTGTATCTCAGGGTACAGTCAGCTATAGATGCTAATATAACCCATTGATGAGTTGTGTATCTCAGGGTACAGTCAGCTATAGATGCTAATATAACCTGCTGATGAGTTGTTTATCTCAAGCTATAGATGCTAATATAACCCATTGATGAGTGTATCTCAGGGTACAGCCAGCTATAGATGCTAATATAACCCATTGATGAGTTGTGTATCTCAGGGTACAGTCAGCTATATATCCTAACATAACCCATTGATGAGTTGTGTATCTCAGGGTACAGTCAGCTATAGATGCTAATATAACCCATTGATGAGTTGTGTATCTCAGGGTACAGTCAGCTATAGATGCTAATATAACCCATTGATGAGTTGTGTATCTCAGGGTACAGTCAGCTAGATGCAGCTATATAACCCATTGATGAGTTGTGTATCTCAGGGTACAGTCAGCTATAGATGCTAATATAACCCATTGATGAGTTGTGTATCTCAGGTACAGTCAGCTATAGATGCTAATATAACCCGTTGATGAGTTGTGTATCTCAGGGTACAGTCAGCTATATATGCTAATATAACCCATTGATGAGTTGTGTATCTCAGGGTACAGTCAGCTATAGATGCTAATATAACCCATTGATGAGTTGTGTATCTCAGGGTACAGTCAGCTATAGATGCTAATATAACCCGTTGATGAGTTGTGTATCTCAGGGTACAGTCAGCTATAGATGCTAATATAACCCATTGATGAGTTGTGTATCTCAGGGTACAGTCAGCTATAGATGCTAATATAACCCATTGATGAGTTGTGTATCTCAGGGTACAGTCAGCTATAGATGCTAATATAACCCATTGATGAGTTGTGTATCTCAGGGTACAGTCAGCTATAGATCCTAATATAACCCATTGATGAGTTGTGTATCTCAGGGTACAGTCAGCTATAGATGCTAATATAACCCATTGATGAGTTGTGTATCTCAGGGTACAGTCAGCTATAGATGCTAATATAACCCGTTGATGAGTTGTGTATCTCAGGGTACAGTCAGCTATATATCCTAACATAACCCATTGATGAGTTGTGTATCTCAGGGTACAGTCAGCTATAGATGCTAATATAACCCATTGATGAGTTGTGTATCTCAGGGTACAGTCAGCTGTAGATGCTAATATAACCCGTTGATGAGTTGTGTATCTCAGGGTACAGTCAGCTATAGATGCTAATATAACCCATTGATGAGTTGTGTATCTCAGGGTACAGTCAGCTATAGATGCTAATATAACCCATTGATGAGTTGTTATCTATCTCAGGGTACCAGCTATAGATGCTAATATAACCCATTGATGAGTTGTGTATCTCAGGGTATAGTCAGCTATAGATGCTAATATAACCCATTGATGAGTTGTGTATCTCAGGGTACAGTCAGCTATAGATGCTAATATAACCCGTTGATGAGTTGTGTATCTCAGGGTACAGTCAGCTATAGATGCTAATATAACCCATTGATGAGTTGTGTATCTCAGGGTACAGCCAGCTATAGATGCTAATATAACCCGTTGATGAGTTGTGTATCTCAGGGTACAGTCAGCTTTAGATGCTAATATAACCCATTGATGAGTTGTGTATCTCAGGGTACAGCCAGCTATAGATGCTAATATAACCCGTTGATGAGTTGTGTATCTCAGGGTATAGTCAGCTATAGATGCTAATATTACCCGTTGATGAGTTGTGAATCTCAGGGTACCATCAGCTATAGATGCTAATATAACCCGTTGATGAGTTGTGTATCTCAGGGTACAGTCAGCTTTAGATGCTAATATAACCCGTTGATGAGTTGTTTATCTCAGGGTACAGTCAGCTATAGATGCTAATATAACCCGTTGATGAGTTGTGTATCTCAGTGTACAGTCAGCTATAGATGCTAATATAACCCGTTGATGAGTTGTGTATCTCAGTGTACAGTCAGCTATAGATGCTAATATAACCCGTTGATGAGTTGTGTATCTCAGGCTACCATCAGCTATAGATGCTAATATAACCCGTTGATGAGTTGTGTATCTCAGGGTACAGTCAGCTATAGATGCTAATATAACCCATTGATGAGTTGTGTATCTCAGGGTACAGTCAGCTATAGATGCTAATATAACCCGTTGATGAGTTGTGTATCTCAGGGTACCATCAGCTATAGATGCTAATATAACCCTTTGATGAGTTGTGTATCTCAGGGTACAGTCAACTTTAGATGCTAATATAACCCGTTGATGAGTTGTGTATCTCAGGGTACAGTCAACTTTAGATGCTAATATAACCCGTTGATGAGTTGTGTATCTCAGGGTACCGTCAGCTATAGATGCTAATATAACCCGTTGATGAGTTGTGTATCTCAGGGTACAGTCAGCTATAGATGCTAATATAACCCGTTGATGAGTTGTGTATCTCAGGGTACAGTCAGCTATAGATGCTAATATAACCCTTTGATGAGTTGTGTATCTCAGGGTACAGTCAACTTTAGATGCTAATATAACCCGTTGATGAGTTGTGTATCTCAGGGTACAGTCAGCTATAGATGCTAACATAACCCATTGATGAGTTGTGTATCTCAGGGTACAGTCAGCTATAGATGCTAATATAACCCGTTGATGAGTTGTGTATCTCAGGGTACAGTCAGCTTTTGATGCTAATATTACCCGTTGATCAGTTGTTTATCTCAGGGTACCGTCTGCTATAGATGCTAATATAACCCGTTGATGAGTTGTGTATCTCAGGGTACAGTCAGCTTTAGATGCTAATATAACCCGTTGATGAGTTGTTTATCTCAAGGTACAGTCAGCTATAGATGCTAATATAACCCGTTGATGAGTTGTGTATCTCAGTGTACAGTCAGCTATAGATGCTAATATAACCCGTTGATGAGTTGTGTATCTCAGGGTACCCTCAGCTATAGATGCTAATATAACCCGTTGATGAGTTGTGTATCTCAGGGTACAGTCAGCTTTAGATGCTAATATAACCCGTTGATGAGTTGTTTATCTCAGGGTACAGTCAGCTATAGATGCTAATATAACCCGTTGATCAGTTGTGTATCTCAGGGTACAGTCAGCTATAGATGCTAATATAACCTGTTGATGAGTTGTGTATCTCAGGGTACACTCAGCTATACATGCTAATATAACCCTTCGATGAGTGGTGTATCTCAGTGTACAGTCAGCTATAGATGCTAATATAACCCATTGATGAGTTGTTTATCTCAGGGTACAGTCAGCTATAGATGCTAATATAACCCGTTGATGAGTTGTGTATCTCAGGGTACAGTCAGCTATAGATGCTAATATAACCTGTTGATGAGTTGTGTATCTCAGGGTACCGTCAGCTATACATGCTAATATAACCCTTCGATGAGTGGTGTTTCTCAGGATACAGTCAGCTATAGATGCTAATGTAGCATGAGTGCTTAAGCCTCTGGACTAGATTTACTTTGTAATCATCACGGTAGCACTGTGGACGAGTGTGTCTAAGTTTGATAGTTTGATAAATAGGAGGGTGGTTTGCATTTGCATACTCAAGAGTAACAATCCAGGAAAGGTTTGAAAATTTGTTACTAATTTACTGGCACCGAAATGCTAACTATGCATACACAAAACAATGATAGAAGATCTCCTGCATTGATCCCTGTGGGGTAATTTGCCCTCTACATTTGACCAATCCCAGTTACTTAGGAGCTTTGAGCAGCCACAGAGCACCACCTTAGGACCAACCCCTGTTCTAAAGCCAGAGCCTTCGTCAGGGGCCCGGGTAAGAATGTTCCTATGGAGCATGTCCGTCTCAGTGGGGGAAACCAGCGTACTGAGAGGAACCCACAGTTATGCAATTCCAAACCACATACTGCAGCTATTACAACTGCATGGCTTCGTAGCAGGAGTCCGTGTGCCGAACTGGCCTGCCTGCAGTCCTGATCTTTCACCGATTGAGAACATTTGGCGCATAATTAAATGAAAAGTCCATCAAAGGAAACCTAAAACTCTCCAGCAGCTGGAAGCCTGTATTAAACAAGAGTGGGATCACATTCCAATGGCTAAACTCAAGAAACTTGTCTCCTCAATGCCCAGACGCCTCCACTCTGTGTTAAAAAGAAGAGGGGATGCTACACCATGGTAAATAGGCCCCTGTCCCAACTTTTTTTAGACCTGTAGCAGCCATCAAATTTGAAATGAGCTCATTTTGTGGATATACTGTAAAATTTCTCAGTTTCAACATTTGCCATGTTATCTCTGTTCTATTGTGAATAAAATACCGGCTGGTGTGATTTGAAAGTCATTGCTTTTTGATTTTATTATCAATTTACACTTTGTCCCAACTATTTCGGAATTGCGGTTGTAAAAATGTAACATCCTTTTCTCTTTACAGGATTACAGGAAAACATTTAGCCACATAAAGTATCCATCTCCTCTGAAAGGAAACACTGGCAAAGTAAATCTGATTACAGTTCGTCTTTCTTTTAGTTAACCATAAGTATTTACCAAACCTTTTCGGCAGGTTTCAATTCAATTTACGGCTCACTTTTTGCTCACAAAAGTAGCGAGTTCATACTACTACGGGGTCTGTACATGCCCCCACAAAAATAAAAAAAAAAACAAAAATTGGGCCAGCATTTCATGCATTCTGGTGCATTTTCTCACCATGCAAACACTCTTTATTTGTCAAAAAATTACTAAGTCTTGTTAGAGTTCTTGCCATATAATTTGTACAATCACTGGCAGGGGTGGAAAATTTTCAATTTCGGTGTCTCATACAGCATTTTCCAGTCTTGACTGAGGTTAGGGGATCACATAACACACATCAGTACTTTGACCATGCGCGCAGAATATTTAAAAAGTCAGCTCAGATACATAACTTGTATTTCAGTTTTCTAAAAAGGACACTAACCAAGAATGTTAAGCTACAATGATTGATGATTCCACTCCAATTTCAATTAAACTTCTTTGTTGATAGCAGGACAAGCATGGCAAACCATTTTAACATTTAATCAGTGGCAGTGATATGTATTATAGATATCAACAACTGCTTTTTGCTAGTGAGAATTCCAAGTAGGCCTAAACAGACCCATAATATAATTTTGACCACAGTTGATCGAGTATGTTCCGATGCTTGATCGATCAATTCTAGTACCGGGGAGGCCGATTTATTTGTTATAGCCAAGATAGGGAAAAATTCCAGTTGCGTACAATCTGATAGGCTTACAATTCCAGTGAGGTACAATCTGATTGGCTTAAGTGTGGCATAGAGCGGAAGCGGTACCACAACATTTCAATACATGCAAAACTGATGTGTAACATCTCCTCTCATGCCTGCATTATATCCTTCTTAAATATGCATGTAAATGTGTGTTTTAATTGTAGCTTAAGGTTTGCCCTAGGCAACAGTTGGGCAGTTCCACGGTGTCGGACATAAATTTCAGACTCTTCATAAGTCAATTAAGAGCACAGTGAAGTGAGGAGATAGCTGTCATTTGGGCAGATGACATATCCTGGTTATGGCAATCATCTGGTGTGCAGTGGTGGAGCTCCTCATCATAGTGTAGGAGATATTGCTCCAAAATACCTTGGTGTTGCATGTACTCAGACAAATGTCATTGATGACATGTACTTGATTTGTTTCAGGATCTCTGTGAAGTGTTTATGTGAGGATATGCTCAGGAACCAGACGCGAGAACCAAGCAGTGCAGTAGATGAGAGTTTATTAAGCGAGGGGGGAAACCCCCGCAGGGCAGAAGGCAAAAAGGTACAAAGTCCACAGTCCAAAAATCACAATCCAGTAGGGCAGAATCAGAGTCGAAAACCAGGGCAGCAGTCACAGTACTCGTGGTCGGGCAAAAACAGGTTCGCACACAGGCACAGGTTTGTCAGAGAAGCAAAAGCCAAAAATCCAGTGGGAGTAATCCAAACCGTTAACAGGGCAGCAAACACAAAACTCGTGAGTCGGGCAAAAAGGGTTTGTAAACAGATGCAGACAATAGTACCAAAAAAGCAGAGCCAAAAAAATCATAAGTCGGACGGTCCAGTCAGAAGAGTAACACTATGAGTACAAGGCTAAAAATGATAGCAGCACAGGTAAACAAGGAAACGTTCTGACGGGAACTGAAGTGAGAAGACAGCTTAAATACACTCAAGGGAAGTCACATGCTGATTAGGATCAGGTGATGAGGATCAGACTAATTACGTGGGAGGAAACACAAGGGAGAACCTAACCACATGAAACTGGCAAAAGCCAAAACGCGGACAGGGAACACGAGACAGCCTATGACAAGACATACAGCTCCGGTTAGGGAGTTCTAATGTGCACAGATAATGAGAGGCAGGACAGAGTAGAGCAGGTGCGGAGGATCCGCTGAATTGCAGCAAAGACTAAGTGAAGGCAAGAGGCGGAGACTAGAACAGGGCGAGTGCTGAGAGCTTGTTAATCAATTAGTAAGTGCAGCTATACAATCCCTAGTGCTCGTTTGTAAGTTAGTATTATATACAATGTTAGTCTGGGTTAGTAACTTTAACAACAACAACAAATTGTTAGTATTGGTTAGTAAAATAGAAAAGAGAGGCGAAGGAAGCAAACGAGACTAGAAGGAATGGTGGAAACCCAGAAACCATTAAATCACCTAAGCATGTGACACGCAGGACTGGGGAATGAGCTATAGTAACAAAAGACCAGACAGGGGAGACAAAGTGCAAAGAAGGGCATGGTGGAAAACATGAACCGGACTATAACAGAAAAGTGGATTGGGAATGGCAAAAACGAAAACATGGCAAAATACAAAAACTAAACAGAACATGGCAAAACCTAACAGAACTGATCATAAACATAACAGGGAAGACAGAAACATAATAAACATGGCAGAATCATGACAGAACAGAGCAGAATCATAACAGTTTAAACCTTTTCCGATTATTATTCCATGACTGATTCCCTAAGACAGCATACTAAAACAAGATTACAGTACAGGGCTGGCATTAAAGGGCATCTAAAGTCGATTCCCATTGTTTTTGTTTATCAGCCAATCAGCGAGCCGCACCTGCGCAAACGAACCGAAATAGAAGGATTATCTGCGCATGTACACAAAACATTGGTTAATATGAGTGAAATTGGCCATGTGACAATGCAAGATGTCAACAAAAGCAAGTGATTCGTTTGTAAACATTGGACGTCCAACGTCCCGTCGAGAATCGACTTCAGATACCCTTTAAGCAAAACTGCTCTAGAAGTCTGTAGCATTATGTAGCATTTTTCAGAACTGTGTAGCAAAAATAAAACTTAACAAAAACGTCTGTATATGCATTTTCACTTTTTTTTCATCTCTTAGAATACTTAGCTAACAGTACTAAGGCTAATCAACATAGCCTAATGAAGACCAAGGCAGTTGAGTTGCAGTAGCATTGCAGTGTTAAAACTATTTGGACTTACAGCTAACATGTAGTAACTCAGTAATTCCTATTCAGTTACTACATAGTTACCAAGTTTTAGTTGGTTCTACATTTTTGAACAATTTAAAAATTCATAACAAAAAAAGTAAGCTGAACATCATTTGATTTTTTTGTCAGACACTGGTCACAGTAAAAATTTCAGAGAGATGAATAACTGGTGACATGGTCATTTTTTGCCCCAAAAAAGGGCATTTTGGGGGCAAAAACCTGAAAAAAATTACTTAAGTAATTATTTCATTAAAAAACTTCTACAAATGATATTACTTGGATTATTGTATTTTTACAGAGAGATATATCATAAAATCATAAAAAAAATGAATTCTAGCCTTTTATCTTACTTACTTCCTGAGTTACAGGTCATAAAATGTGGTCTCGTTTTTGGGGGTTTTGTGTTTTTGGCTGATTTTGAGGCTTTACCATACAAAAGTGGATCAAGATATGCAGAAGCTAAGGCCATTTTCAGATTCTAGGGGATGACTATGGTTAGTATACCCAATTTTAGCCTTGTATTAGCAATCAATTTGGAGCAATTAAGTTGCCAAAGTTGGCTGAAAATGAGTTCGCCAAAAAACTTCAAATATTTTTCATATTTTGAAGGGCTATAACTTGAAATGTATTTGACATCCTGGCCTAATATTTGGCATTTTTATTTTTTGTGAATATTTACTAATGTGAATTTTTTCAAAAATTTTTGAGGAGGTGACTTGGAAAAATTCTCAGATTCTGGATGATTTGACATGGAATGACCCATTTTAGATATTTACAATTTAGAATACAATTACATTTTAGATCTACAACTACATTATGGATATGTCGACTTGGAGTTGTAACATGTAAAAACAGAATTAGAGATATCTGAAATATATTGTGAATGGAAGTCAATAGAGCAATTTGACTAGTTGTAATTGAGTTACAAATATCTACAATTAATATTTTCACTGATTAATAAACTATTGTTGATATCAAGAATTAACATTTTCACTAGTAAGAACTGAGTTGTAGATACCTTCAATAAGAATTTCCGCTTGTCAAAATGGCATCACGGATATGATGACTTGAAATTCTCACTAGTCAAAAAGCAAACGCTGATAATGGGCTGTTTCACAATCAGGGACCAAAGTTTGTCTCACGTACCCCCAAAAATCAAATGTGGAATATAGAATCAAATTGATGCCTATTTGTTTACATGTGTTGTTGAGGACACATGCTGAAAATTTTGGAGCGTTGGGTTCACGAGTTCTCCTAAAATTCATACAAATGACACACAAAGTCAGTTATTTTCTGATAAAATATTATTTTATTCATATGAACATTACCACATTATTTATGGTGAAACACACTCTTTTTATCATTGATATTGTTTCATTCAATCATATCATCCAGTGAGTTGTTGTTCAAGTTTGCAAGTTTGTAATCACAAATATTTAAGAGCCATTCTGTGAGAAAATGGCACTTTTTGAAGAAGTTGAGGAGTTGACCCCACTGGAATTGAATGAAACTTAGCACATAGTTAGATATGGTAGTCTCATGGAAAAAGCCAAATTTTTTGGTCCGTATCTCACTTAGTCTGCCGGTGGCGCCACCTGGAAGTCACTAAAGTGGCTCAGTTTTGCTTTTAACACCACGTTTTACATCAATTGTTATGACTTAATGGTACACAGTACCAGATGTGTTATACTTTTATCATGACCTGTCACACTTCAAGTCTGGATAGACATTAGCGCCACATCAGCGCCAAGCTGGATAACTATGTTATTGAGCCTGAATTATTTGAGAAATCACAGTAAAAATGGGAATGGGAATAAAATAATATCCCAGACATATACCAATGAGGAATGCTTGATTATGTTTATACTCACAACAAAACTATCATTTTCAGCTAATAGTACCTTGGTATCTTGCTGGGTTAGTGCAATGGACGGCCAGAAAGATGGTCGAAATTGATTTTCGGTGCATGTTTGCAGTATATTTTCTCTGTAACCCAGATATGTACTGTGGTGGTAAATGCCATTTGTTGTGCATTTGGAGCTCTATTTTCAGGAATACCAAGCATTTCTTCGGTAGTATCTACACTTTGAAGCTAGACAGAGCCAAAGTTGGAGGAAAACTCAAAACGGACCATTTCATAGCAGATTGTGTCTATGTTTAGACGGCATTATTGTGTTTACTCAGCAAGATAGAGATCTGAGATTCTCTGGATACATAGTGCCTTTGGGGTACATTACAGCATTAGTAAAATCTCAATGGTAGTATTTTCAGTGGAGATGATATTAAACATCAAAAGTCGGAAAAATTCACCTCCAGGGGGCACTGTAGGCTGGATGCAAGTACTGGCCACCCCCAGCAATGTACCAGAGAAATTGTTTTTGAATTATAATGCATACAGCTAGTTTTCTCTGAAAATGAAGGGTTTTACTTGGTACTATTCTGGATGGACAGCTATCTGACCAAAGGTGGTAGTCTAAAGAGCTAACGTTCTATCGACCTAATATTCCATGTTCCCAGACATATACCAAAGTTCTGTTTTTTGAAATATATGAAGCACATGCACAGTTATACATAAAATTTGTAATCCCTTTGGTATAAAGCTTGTTTGGTTGTAAACTGGTGGTGACTGTGAGCATTACAAACACACAATACATGGGCTATTACCAAGTACGGTTACAGTGCAGTCAGAAACGTATAGCACGTTATAAAACATGACCAGTCCAAAATTTTTAAATGCCAAAAAAGAAATAATGTAAAAGGCGTACCACCATAAGTACGAATTCGGACTCGCATCAACAGTATACGTACACTTACATAAAATAACAGTCCATAAATCAAACTCTAAAAAAGAATCTTCGTCACACAACCGTGTACATAAAGACAGAATGGGTTGGCGGCACCTGGTGGTGCGAACCAGAGGTGCTCCTTGGCCTTGGCCCTGAACAGCCATCCATGGCCTTCTTGTTCGATCCGAGTTGATGTTACCAGCGGAGCCAGTCGAGCCCGAGGCAAGCCCTACTATACTGCATCCTGGGTCTCTACAGGGCTGCTTACAGGCCATTGATAGCGAGCTTGTCTGTCTCTGAATTAAATAGCGGGCTGCAGCCTGTATGGCGCAGTAGTTGCGTCAACACCCATGGCTTGGTACGCATGGAAATGGGAAGTCTGTAAAAGAAACCCCGCCCTCCCAACCATCGGATATCCCGTAGGCTAGACATCATGGGCAGGTGTTGGGAATGAAGGCATGCAAGTTACCGCTACAAATGAACTGTTCTTTTCTTGGCAGGGTGCTGCTTGCTTGCTAGGACCTCTGTGCCCTTTATCAGGATAACCACTCGCTAGACGCGACTGCTGTGCCCTTTTTCATACCCAAGCACCATACCTTAGGGAAATCCTGGAATTAACACTGAAGCCTGCTTTCTGATTCTAACAGTAATGCAAAAATGCGGAAAATTTGTTATTTTCTGAAAATGCACCAACACCACAAAACTGTACTCTGTACTGACTACTGATAAATGTCTTGCATGTTGACACAAGGCTACACTCACCACCAACATTCTTTTCCAATTTACAACCAACCCAGCTTTATGCCAAAGAGGTTACAAATTTTATGTTTAACTGTGCACGAACTTTATATATGTCAAAAGACAGAACTTTGGTTTATGTCTGGGAATATGGAATATTAGGTCGGTAGAACATTGGCTCTTTAGAGCGCCACCTTTGGTCAGATAGCTGTCCATCCAGCATAGTCCCAAACCAAACTCTTCATTTTCAGAGAAAACTAGCTGCGTGCATCCCAATTCAAAAACAATTTATTTAGTACATTGCCAGGGAAAGCCAGTATTTGCATCCAGCGTACAGTGCCCCTGGGGGCGAAATTTTCCAACGTTTGATGATGAATATCGTCTACATTGAAAATACTACCATCAAGATTTCACTAATGCTGTAATATACCCCAAAGGCACTATGTATCCAGAGAATTTCAGATCTCTATCTTGCTGGGTAAACACAATAATGCCACCTAAACATAGGCACAATCTGCTATGAAATGGTCAGTTTCAAGTTTTCCTCCAACTTTGGCTCCGTCTAGCTTGAAAGCATAGATACTACCAAAGAAATGCTTGTTATTCCTGAAAATAGAGCTCCAAATGCACAACAAACAGCATGTACCCTCACAGTACAAATCTGGGTTACAGAGAAAATATACTGCAAACGTGCACCAAAAATGAATTTTAACCATCTTTCTGGCCCTCCATTGCACAAACACAGCAAGATACCAAAGAACTATTCACTGAAAATGATAGTCTTGTGGTGAGTAAACACAGAATAAAGCACTCTAGTTTGGTATATGTCTGGGATATTATTTTATTCCCATTCCCATTTTCAATTTTTATTTTTATTTCTCAAATAATTCTGGCTTGATAACGTAGTTACCCAGCTTGGCCCTGATGTGGTGCTGAAGTCTAACCGGACTTGAAGTGTCACAGATCATGATAAAAGTATAAAATATTTGGTACTGTGTACCCTTAAATCATGATAGTTGATGTAAAATGTGGTGTCAACAGCTAAACTGAGCCACTTAAGTGGATTCCAGGTGGCACCACCGGCAGGCAAAGTGAAATACGGACCTAAACATTCGGCTTTTTCTGTGAGACACCCATATCTACCTATGTGCCAAGTTTCATTCAATTCCAGGGGGGTCAACTGTGCACCAAATGTCAATCTATCGTGGAATGGATCTTAAATACCATGTTTTTGGCGATTTTAGTAAAATGTAAAAAAAAAAATCATTTCAGTTACTGTCTTTGTAAAGCCACTTGACTGTCACTAGAATAATAAGTGTTCCTAAATAACAGTGCTGATGAAGAGCAAAATATTGAAAAAATGAAGAGTTTATGTTCATTATTAATGAAATTACAGGCAGTTTAAGAACACATTCCTTTTTTCCCGATTTCTTTTGGAGAAGACATATTTTGACATTACAACATATAATGATAATTTGGGACATCTAAATTATATTTGTACATACTTTTATTTTTTTTTTTGAAAATATTAGTGCTTCTGAGTGATTTCATGTAATTTTGTCTATGTAAACAGTATGTGTCTGGCCTATTTCCACCTTTTTAACCAGTTCCGGAGATGACGTTTTTGACGGACAAAGAACATACACTCATAACATGGTACACAGTGTGATGACCAGTGCATATACTGACACAGTATTCCTCATGCGCAATCATATGAATATGTGGAGTCAAAATCATTCAATACATCCAAACTTACCCCCCTCCTCTGTTGAACTATTAATAATGTAAAAAACATTTCCGGAGGAGACATTTTTTGACGGACAGAATGTCTTGTTAGAAAAAGACAAATTTTCATGAATCGATGCGTTTCTGACCCCCCCAAATATCATTTGTAGCTTAAAAAACCTTCCCATTTTTTAAATAATGATTGCACAAGCTACTGGGTGCAGTGGTATTTTATTGGTGAGGAATACAAATGTATCTAAAACAAAATGAGACACCAAAATGTAAAAAAAAATAGATATCGTAACGTCAAATTCATTTTTTCATCAAATAAACGGCTTCTGTAGATTAGTCAATGACAGCAGAACTTTAAACGAATGATGTCTCCTTGCTGCTAATAATTTTAGAAAAAAAGCTAAATTTATTCAATATTTTAGAATTTACCCCTGATTGTGAAACAGCCCATATCTATAAGACATATGACTACTACTGATTAAATGTTAAAACCTCTTGCCATAGAACGAGCTACGAAAGGTACTCCTCTGCGCACTGTCTATTTATACAGTAATGTTAGATCGAAGCTTGCCTTGAGTTATCAATATCCGGTTTGTATTAGAATCCAAGCAATTCCGCGCTTGTTTTTACTGCAGGGTGCTCCCCCATTTAAGAAAGCGTTGGTAAACTCATAAAAAGCTCAACATATCAATGGAGTGCAATTAATTTAGAGGTAAAATTGTTTTTTTTTTTTTTTTGAGCATGATTCTCATAAACTGTGGCGCACGCAAAGATAAAATTGCTGGATGACTCAGATCAGTTCTAAGGTTACTTAGAGGAAGGACGAAGCTGTAATCAGGCAGCTCATACTGGAGATATTGGCAGAAGGTTCAGGTTATTTATGTGGGTAATTATTGACAGTGATTCTCCCATTAACCGGCCATTTAACTGTCCTGAACTGCTTAAACGAAAGACAGACAGAGGGAGAGAGAGAGAGAGAGAGAGAGAGAGAGAGAGAGTGCTAATTGCATTCAGAACACTGTAATATTGTGTATGTGCACACACCTCACATACACACACGCCACACGCCCCACACTCTCACATACACTATATTCACTCACGCCCCTCACACTCGAACACGCATACTCGCAAACATGTGCAGTCGCACAAACACATGCTACTCACGCACACCATACACTTACACACACACACGCTCAAATGCAGTTTCACACACAAACACACACACAGCACTCACATAAACACCCCTCAGACATACACCCCTCATACAGCACACTCGTACTGACACACACATAAACACGCACCACACTCTCAAACACCTATACAAACACAAACATGCTCACATGCAGACACATACTCAAATACGTGGAGAAACCCAGCCTGTTCACCGTACTGGTGGGAATAAAATTAGATCATTGATCTGAATGTAATGTATCATTATCTCATGATAAAAAGCAGGTTTGCTTTGCCCACTGTAGCAGAGCAGGGAGCAGCCGGCCCTCCTCTGGACCGGTGTGAGCTGGTGTGTGAGCAGCTGTGGGCTGGAGGGAGCTGGTGTGTGTGCTGGTGTGTGAGCTGGTGTGTGAGCAGCTGTGGGCTGGAGGGAGCTGGTGTGTGTGCTGGTGTGTGAGCTGGTGTGTGAGCAGCTGTGGGCTGGAGGGAGCTGGTGTGTGTGCTGGTGTGTGAGCAGCTGTGGGCTGGAGGGAGCTGGTGTGTGTGCTGATGTGTGAGCTGGTGTGTGAGCTGGTGTGTGAGCAGCTGTGGGCTGGAGGGAGCTGGTGTGTGTGCTGGTGTGTGAGCTGGTGTGTGAGCAGCTGTGGGCTGGAGGGAGCTGGTGTGTGTGCTGGTGTGTGAGCAGCTGTGGGCTGGAGGGAGCTGGTGTGTGTGCTGGTGTGTGAGCTGGTGTGTGAGCAGCTGTGGGCTGGAGGGAGCTGGTGTGTGTGCTGGTGTGTGAGCAGCTGTGGGCTGGAGGGAGCTGGTGTGTGAGCTGGTGTGTGAGCAGCTGTGGGCTGGAGGGAGCTGGTGTGTGTGCTGGTGTGTGAGCTGGTGTGTGAGCAGCTGTGGGCTGGAGGGAGCTGGTGTGTGTGCTGGTGTGTGAGCTGGTGTGGGCTGGAGGGAGCTGGTGTGTGTGCTGGTGTGTGAGCTGGTGTGGGCTGGAGAGAGTTGGTGTGTGTGCTGGTGTGTGAGCTGGTGTGGGCTGGAGGGAGTTGGTGTGTGAGCTGGTGTGTGAGCAGCTGTGGGCTGGAGGGAGCTGGTGTGTGTGCTGGTGTGTGAGCAGCTGTGGGCTGGAGGGAGCTGGTGTGAGCTGGTGTGTGAGCAGCTGTGGGCTGGAGGGAGCTGGTGTGTGTGCTGGTGTGTGAGCAGCTGTGGGCTGGAGGGAGCTGGTGTGTGAGCTGGTGTGTGAGCAGCTGTGGGCTGGAGGGAGCTGGTGTGTGTGCTGGTGTGTGAGCAGCTGTGGGCTGGAGGGGAGCTGGTGTGTGTGCTGGTGTGTGAGCTGGTGTGTGAGCAGCTGTGGGCTGGAGGGAGCTGGTGTGTGAGCTGGTGTGTGAGCAGCTGTGGGCTGGAGGGAGCTGGTGTGTGAGCTGGTGTGGGCTGGAGGGAGTTGGTGTGTGAGCTGGTGTGTGAGCTGGTGTGTGAGCAGCTGTGGGCTGGAGGGAGCTGGTGTGTGAGCTGGTGTGTGAGCTGGTGTGGGCTGGAGGGAGCTGGTGTGTGAGCTGGTGTGTGAGCAGCTGTGGGCTGGAGGGAGCTGGTGTGTGTGCTGGTGTGTGAGCTGGTGTGGGCTGGAGGGAGTTGGTGTGTGAGCTGGTGTGTGTGCTGATGTGTGAGCTGGTGTGTGTGCTGGTGTGTGAGCTGTGCTATCTGCCTTATGTGAAGCCATGCAGGATATGCAGGCTTCAAAGAGCTTAAAGCATGTTTCCATGCTCATGTCTGCTTGTGTCCCACGATGCATGGAGTTGGTTCTTGGAAAAGGTCTGATTATTCTGGCTTCCACACATGAAGTATCACAGATAAGAGGGAAGCAAACCAGTGAGAGACTTGTACAAGTCATCCGGTAGGTAAATCTGCGAACATCCACAGAGGGCAGCGCAGTGGCATACAAAGAACAGTGATGTGCACGATTTCCAAGGCCAGTGATAAAACGTTATGCACAATGGTACAGCATATCTGTATGAAGAAGGGAAGGAAATAGGCTTTGTGGCAAACCGGGGCGTGGCCACGGCCCTCGACCACGTCAACATGCCCGTGACAGCCGATTCTCCTTCCCCTCGCTCCCACCGTGGAGTATAACTTTATTTATTTCTTTTTTTAACCTTTATACAGGAAATCCATTGAGACACCAGTCTCATTTGCAATGGTACCCTGTTTACAACAGAATACATTACAATGAAATATGGACAATACACAAAAAATATTGACAATAAAACAACTTCAGCACCCTGGACAGCAGCGGGAGAGCCGACGCCCGGTCAGCACTCCCTACACTCGCGCGTAGCTGGACAGTTCCCAGCAGCAGCGAGTCGTAACGCTAGGCAGGCCCGGGGAAAGCGCTCACGAGGTGACACGGCTGCGGCCCATGATAATCAGAGCTGACCACAGTTAGAAGGGATACCGAACAGTTGTGAAGAGGCCGGCGATGAGTGCAGACATAAAGCTTGGGTCAAACCATTCTTATTTTCTCTCTGATTGGTCCAAATCAACAAGTCATTAATAGTTCGCAATAACTCCTATAACAATATCTCATTTTCTTTATCGTCACAAGAATCCTGTCATCAGTTGTTCCGGACTTAGGTCCCATATTACTGCAGTATAAATGACTGAACCCTCGCAAACTACCTGACCGCACCGACACTGACAAAACTGCTGGCTGTTGATACTTCACACATGCATCTCTCTCTCTCTCTCTTTCTCTCTCTCTCTCCTTCTCTCTCTCTGTCTCTCTCGCTGTCCCTTCTTCTCTCTTGGGACTCTTAGACGTGCCTTCTGTGTACTTTTCCATGTGTCTGACCCCAGAAAGGTCACATCAAGCTGTTCCAGAACGTTCTCTCAGGCCGTCCTGGTTGACGCAGGTTGACACGGCACACGCTCACCTGGGCCTGTTTTTACTGTGATTTTTTAAAAACCTGTATGAGGCGGCTCCACGGAGGAACAACAGATGAGAAAGAGCAGACAGAGGAGATATCTGACCCCACACCTCTCCTTTCTCTCCCTCCCTCCTGCCCTCCTTTCAGAATGCGGCTCTCCCTCCGCCTTCGCAAGGAGGAAATAATGAGAAGGTGATAGAAAAAGAGTGAGAGAGAATGAGAGATAGATAGGATAAGAGAGAGAGAATGAGAGATAGATAGAGTTAGAGAGAGAGAATGAGAGATGGATAGAATAAGCATAACATAACATAACATGAGTGGCGAGAACAGGCCGTTCAGCCCAACTAGGCTCGCCAGTTTCTGAATACTATTGTGAATATATCACTTCAGATACTCAATGACTCAATGGTATCTAGCTTTAAGTCAAGCCTACTCTTGAAAACCCCCAAGGTCTCTGCCTCAACAATATGATCAGGCAAGCTATTCCACATCAAAATTACTCTTTGGGTGAAGAAATATTTCCGAATATCAGTGCTAAATTTACCTTTGGTCAACTTCCATTTGTGACCCCGAGTTCTACTAACAACACTTGGTCGAAGGAATCCTACATAATTCACTTTCCTTTAACATATTTAAAGACCTCAATCAGATCACCCCTAAGTCTCCTTTTCCTAAGACTAAAGAGATTAAGGATCTTCAGCCTCTTCTCATAGCTTTCATCTTTTATACCTGGAATTAGCTTAGTGGCTCTTCTCTGAACTTTCTCTCAAGCCTCTATGTCTTTCTTAAAGTATGGTCCCCAGAACTGTACACAATACTCCAGATGTGGTCTGATGAATGTGTTGTACAAAAGAAGGATCACCTCCTTGGATTTGAACTCAATACTTTTGGCAATGTATCCCAGCATCCGATTGGCTTTTTTAACTGCTACGGCACAATGGCTAGAGCCTGTGAGGGTTTGGTCAACAATCACTCCCAGATCTTTCTCTTGTGGAGCACATTCCAGTTTTAAACCTCCCATGAAGTAATCCCGTCTAATGTTTTTATTACCTACATGTACTACTTTACATTTCGCTACATTAAATTTTATTTGCCACATTTCTGCCCAATTCTGGATTCTATCCAAATCATCCTGAATCACTGTAGTGGACTCTAAACTATTTGCCAAACCTCCCAATTTAGTATCATCTGCAAATTTAACTAATCTGCTCTCAATATTCCTATCAAGGTCATTAATGTAGATGAAGAACAGCAGGGGTCCCAACACCGATCCCTGGGGGACACCACTCCCCACCATACCTAGCTCAGATGAGATACCACTGACCACCACTCTTAGTGTTCTGTCCTGCAACCAGTTTTGAATCCACTTCAGAATACCTCCTGTAACTCCAATGGAGCTCATTTTAAAAATTAGTCTCTTATGCGGTACTGTATCAAATGCTTTCTGAAAGTCTAAGTATATGATGTTATAAGCCCTGCTCTGGTCATAAGTCTTGGTGGCCTCTTCAAAAAATTCCAGGAGGTTTGTCAGGCATGACCTTCCTTTACGGAAACCATGTTGGCTATCCCTCAAGATATTGTTACGTTCAAGAAATAAGTCCAGCTCATCTTTTATGATGGATTCCAATATTTTGCATGCAATGCAAGTTAAACTGACTGGCCTGTAATTTCCTGGCTCAGTACGGTCCCCTTTCTTATATATTGGTATTATATTGCCCTGTTTCCAATCATTTGGTATTTCTCCAGTTTCTAAAGACCGTCTGAAAATGGCGGATAGCGGCTTAAAGATGATCTCACTAACTTCCCTGAGCACTCTAGGATATAGGTCATCAGGACCTGTCGCCTTATCTGCCTTTAGTTTATGCCACTTGTCTAATACTTCATTATCCCTAACCTCAATTTCTGCTAAATAATCTTGAGCATTGGACATGCCCTCTGGCCGAATAAAGACCCGCTCTGAGGTAAAATTCTCAACAAAGTAACTGTTTAACACGTTGACTGCCAACTACGAGATAACTCGTAATGGCGGGTGCACCAAATCCTGCCAGTACGAGTTATCCCGTAGTTTAACATAGGTAACTTTGGGGATCAGCAGACTGGTTGGCAGTTGTCATAAAGGAAGAACTGGAGTTATGGCAACCGGATTGCAACCTGTGGAAGTGGGTATTGAACACAAAATTATTATCAATTTCCATTAACAGTTCCGCGACTTCGTCTGCACTCATACGCGCCATTTTACAAAGTGTTGACCTTCAAATCAAATTATGGCACAATTGCGCAATGTCTTTTACGCAAATACCGCTACAAGAAAACTCTTTATTGGTATACCGAATGCAACAGTTATATCCCACCACCAGCTACGACTTGTCTCGAATAGAGGGTTTTCCCCCAGAGGATCATGGGAAGACGCTCTGTATCTGCCTATAAATAGCACCGTAAACAAACATTGACCATATGTAAAAAAAAAAACCTAGAATGGCAAATGGGAGACCCCTAGAACCTGCAAGTTATCTCCTTGTCGGCAGTCAACGTGTTAAGGTATTCGCAATATCCTTGTTATCATATAGCAGCGATCCATTTTTATTCTTTATGCAATTAACCTGCTCTTTGACTTTCCTTTTTCTGCTACAGTACTGAAAAAAGCGCTTAGGGTTAGTTTTTACCCCCTCTGAAATTTTTCTTTCATACAGTCTTCTAGCATTCCTCAGCTCTTTTTTGACCACAGCCCGCAGTTTACAGTATTCAGCCTTAGTGTTCTCATTGTTATCCTTTATGTACGTCTTATAAAGATTACTCTTTTCCCTCAAACTCCTACGAATAGCTGTGGTCATCCACTGAGGATTCTGCTTTTTCAGCTTACTTTTGGACACCTTTGGAATGAATTTGCATTGTGAATCAAGTAAAACCCCCTTAAATCTTTCCCACATCTCATTTACAGACTCACAGTCCAGGAGTGTCTCCCATTTTATTTCACTTAGATATGAGCGCATCCTGTCAAAGTTTGCTCGCCTAAAATTGAGAATTTTTGTTTTTGAAGACACCTTTTTAACTTCCCATGAAACATCAAAATTAACAGCAGAGTGATCACTTGTCCCAAGAGGCTCCAGTACCTCATCATTGTTAATTCTATCTGGGTCATTACAGAGCATTACAAAATTGCCTTCTCTCTTGTAGGTTTATTAACATACTGCACCAAAAAATTATCATTTATGACATCTAGAAATTCTTCCTCCCCTTTACCCTGTCCTTTCACCATTTCCCAATCGATATCAGGATAATTGAAGTCTCCCATAATAATATTCCCTCCTCCTCTACAAGCTTGCCTAATCCTCTTAAAGAGCGTTGTATTGACAGTACTGTCCAAAGCTGGCGGTCGATAGCATACTCCTATGTTTAAACCTGTCTCGTGTTTGCCAATGAGCCTGACCCAGATATGTTCACAGGGCAAGGAATGTTCAATTTCGGGAATTTCCTGTACATTTATGTTTTCGTTCACATAGATTGCTACGCCCCCTCTTCGCCTATTGCATCTATCCTTCCTACAGAGCTTATAAACTTCTATATTACATTCATCTCCATCCTCTTCACTAAGCCATGTCTCTGTAATCCCAACTATGTCATAGCCCTCACTAATCATAACGGCCTCAAGTTCTGGAAATTTATTTTTTATGCTTCTTGCATTTAGATAAAAACATTTCAGGTTATCACGAATGCTCTTCCCCTTCGATTTCCCATGTGCCCGCTGCTCCAAGCCCCCCACTACGCTTTGTTGCTTTAAAAGTATATCATCAATAGTGCATGTAACGCTGTCAGCTTCCATCAGGGCAGTCTGCATTTCCCTATAGCAGGGATAGCAGGGCTCACATGCTCTCCAGCCCTTGCGTTCTGAGAGTGTAAACATGCTGCTGAATTTGATTTGAGCTTCAGCCTCTGCTGGGAGTGTGTGTTTGCTGTGTGTGTGCACTAACCCTAATTACACTTTAACTTCCACTCTCAATCAGAGTACTATTAGGCCCCCTTCCATCTCAGTAGCTCCTGCGTTTCAGTGCAAGAAGGACGCAGGTTGAATGCGGACGCAGCTCGCTGTTACGTGATGTCATCAGTCCTGGCATTCTGAGGTTGCCATGATATAGGTGCTGGACTGAAGAAACTCAAAAGTTACGTCAAGATCTTGTTTACAGTGAAAAGCACGGAGTTTATGGTCAAACACACTCTCACTTTCAGTATCTCATGTGCAAACTACACACACACACACACACACACACACACCTCACATTTACATGACTGGCTCCTCCTCTCAAGCTTCCTGGGTCTGGTGATAATATACACCTTCAGCTCTAGCCTAGTGACGGCACTCTCTAAGTCACCCTGCTTCTGTCCTGCAGTCACAGACAGACAGACGGAGGGACAGCGACCGACAAACGGACAGAGAGTGGGACGGACAGATAGAGCTCTTTCACTGTGGGGTCACCTGTATAGGTGCGGAGAGCAGCAGTGTGGCAGGTAAGGGTTAGCACCTGTATGTCTCTCCGCTAATCGCTTACGTGGATTTTCAGTACCGATAAGTTAGATTGTTTTATTGCTGAATGGATCATAATCACACGCAGTGTTTTCATTATGTAAGAAATAATAACACAGGTGTGCAGTTGTTGAAGTGTGTTGGAGTCAGATACATTTACAGAAAGTTACTTTATTGAAAAGCACATTGACAGTGTTGCCATACCAACAGATTTCAGGCGTAGTGAATGTGTACAGCGTATGTGTTCGCATGTCCCTATGTGTGGGCTCGTTCTTTTGCATTTTTATATGTTTGTGTTTGTTTGGAAATTTTTGCAATGCCAGTGTGTATGCCTGTGTATGTATTTGTGTGTATGCATGTTTATGTGTGAGAATGAGTTTTTGTACATGAGTGTATGTGAATTGCAGAGGGCCTGATTGACAGGTATTTGTGTAACGTAAAGCAGTATATGTGCGTGTAGTGTAGAGCAGTATACTTATGTGTCTGTAGTGTAGACCAGTATATGCGTGTGAAGTGTAGAGCAGTATACTTATGTGTGTGTAATGTAGAGCTGTATAAGTGTATGTGTGTGTGTGTGTGTGTGTGTCCGTGCCTGTGTGTGTGTGTGTGTGTGTGTCCATGCATGCGTGTGTGTGTGTGTGTGTGTGTGTGTCCGTGCCTGTGTGTGTGTGTGTGTGTGTGCGTGTGTCCATGCATGCGTGTGTGTGTGTGTGTGTGTGTGTGTGTGTGTGTGTGTGTGGTAGTGGGTCAGTGTCCTAGATCTGTAATTACCGAGCTCCGCTGCCAAGCACTCACCTGGGGAGCCAAACACCTGAACAATGCCGGCTTCTGTTACCTCTCACCTGTTACCTGAGACAATGCACCCGAGAGGCTGGTGATGGGGACAGGCCAATGCGACACACACCAGGTCACACCGCAAATGCAGGCATCACATGCGCATGCTAACGTGCTAAACAGAGTTCACCTCACAGACATGCTAATGTTCTAAACAGGGCATACCTGACATGCTTAAGTACTAATAAAGGTACACCTCAGAAGCATGCTAAAATGCGAAACAAGCATCATCTTACAGACATGTTAATGTTCCCAATAGGGAATGCCTCACGGGCACGCTAACATGCTAAAAAGGGTACATCTTATGGCAGGGCTATTCAACAGTATCCTGTAAGGGCCGGTGTGGGAGCTGGCTTTCATTCCGACCAAGCGCTTACACACCTGATACTACTAATCATCTCTTCAGCAAAGACTCTTGGGGTTGACTAGTGGAGTCAGGTGTGTAAGTGCTGGTTGGAATGAAAGCCTGCACTCACACCGGCCCTTTCTGGATAATGTTGAATAGCCCTGTCTTATGGATATGCCACCATGCTAAAATAGGTGCATCTTGCTGACAGGCTAACATACTAAAAAAGGCGAACCTAATAGGCATGCTGACACGCTAAATAGAGTTAACCTCACATGCATGCTAACATGCTATTCAGAGTACCCCTCAAAGGTACACTAACGTACGAAACAGCGTACACCGTACAGACACTTTAATGTTCCAAACAGGGTATAGCTCATAGTCATTCTAACCTGCTAAACAGGGTACACCTACCCTACACGCTAACATACCGACAGCCTACCCCTTACAGTCATGCTAATGTGCTGAACAGCGTAGGCCTACACAGCATGGACATGCTATCATGCTAAACACGGTTCACCTCATACATACATTATTGTGCTATACAGAATACACCTAATACACATGCTAATGTGCTAAACATAGTGTCCATAGTGTCCTATCGAACACTTCATAGGGCCGGTGTTCTAAATCCTAAACACAGTTTAAACAAAGTACCAGTACAACTAATAGGCACGTTACGTTCTTGTACCGGACCACATTTAAGCAGCCTTACTGTCATACTGATAAACCACCGCCCTTATTTCCTCTCCTGCCATGTGATTCGACAGTCCTGCCCAGCAATTTTTCTCTCTAAAATCTTATTACACATCCACAAACCTCTAGCCATCATAGCAATACAAACCTAACTGAGAGTTAGCATACTGCTCCACTTTTTACAAAGCACATGTCCGTTAATGCTGCCAAGCTAAACACTGCCGCACTAACATGTAATCTTTGCACTCTTATTCATGCACCCTCACACACACACACACACACACACACTCACACATATTTACCACACTCATGTACACACACATCAGAAACCTCTCTCTCTCTCACACACACACACACACTTTCCCTCACACATATTTACCACACTCATGTACACACACATCAGAGACCTCTCTCTCTCACACACACACACACACACTCACACATATTTACCACACTCGTGTACACACACCACATCAGAGACCTCTCTCTCACACACACACACACACACTCACACATATTTACCACACTCGTGTACACACACCACATCAGAGACCTCTCTCTCTCTCTCTCTCTCTCTCTCTATCTCACACACACACACACACACACACACAACACAAACAAGCACACACACGCACGTCTCGTGCGCATGCAGACAGTAACTGTAGAAGCCATAGAAAGCTGGTGTTTTATAAATACTGCAGTATTGATCGTTCAAACACAGGTACTGAAGGCCATCATGCAACACAACATGCTGCAGGGTGGCGTGTGGAACTCTAGTGTACAGGTAATGCCAGCTCAGAAAAACACTGCCATCTTAATCTGCAGTCTCTCTCCCCCTCTTCTCTCTCTCTCCCTCTCTCCCTTTGTTCTTCCCCTCTGTGACATTATTTCACGGTCGTTTCGCTTGATTACTGCAGTAGTTCCAGGTCTCATTACAGCAGCATTCTGGTCTGGTTCAGTGATTACCACCACAGGTAAAACATTATCTTACCGTGCGGAACCAAGGTCAGAGGTCATGCTGCAAAACTATGTGCCAGTGAGAGGCGGGGTTCACTTTGGCCCTCAGAGAAGGTGGCATAACATGATTGGAGTTTTGCAGGCTTGTAACAGGTGTGTTGGAGGCGTGTAAAAGGCATGTAATGTGATGGTCAGGACCGAGGGAGAAGTAATCGTCTACAACAGTGTGACACTAATTCAGAGAGCGAGGCCAGACTAGGTTCCTGCTCGCACACACCCTCAGAGAGCGAGGCCAGGCTAGGTTCCTGCTCGCACACACACTCAGAAAGCAAGGCCAGGCTAAGGTCCTGCTCGCACACACCCTCAGAGAGCGAGGCCAGGCTAGGTACCTGCTCGCACACACCCTCAGAAAGCAAGGCCAGGTTAGGTTCCTGCTCGCACACACCCTCAGAGAGCGAGGCCAGGCTAAGGTCCTGCTCGCACACACCCTCAGAGAGCGAGGCCAGGCTAAGGTTCTGCTCGCACACACCCTCAGAGAGCGAGGCCAGGCTAAGGTCCTGCTCGCACACACCCTCAGAAAGCGAGGCCAGGCTAAGGTCCTGCTCGCACACACCCTCAGAGAGCGAGGCCAGGCTAGGTTCCTGCTCGCACACACCCTCAGAGAGCGAGGCCAGGCTAGGTTCCTGCTCGCACACACCCTCAGAGAGCAAGGCCAGACTAGGTTCCTGCTCGCACACACCCTCAGAGAGCGAGGCCAGGCTAGGTTCCTGCTCGCACACACCTTCAGAGAGCGAGGCCAGGCTAGGTTCCTGCTCGCACACACCTTCAGAAAGCGAGGTGAGGCTAGGTTCCTGCTCGCACACACCTTCAGAGAGTGAGGCCAGGCTAGGTTCCTGCTCACACACACCTTCAGAGAGTGAGGCCAGGCTAGGTTCCTGCTCACACACACCCTCAGAGAGCGAGGCCAGGCTAGGTTCCTGCTTGCACACACCTTCAGAGAGCGAGGCCAGGCTAGGTCCCTGCTCGCACACACCTTCAGAAAACGAGGCGAGGCTAGGTTCCTGCTCACACACACCCTCAGAGAGCGAGGCCAGGCTAGGTTCCTGCTCGCACACACCTTTAGAGAGCGAGGCCAGGCTAGGTTCCTGCTCGCACACACCTTCAGAGAGCGAGGCCAGGCTGGGTTCCTGCTCGCACACACCCTCAGAGAGCAAGGCCAGGCTAGGTTCCTGCTCGCACACACCCTCAGAGAGCGAGGCCAGGCTGGGTTCCTGCTCGCACACACCCTCAGAGAGCAAGGCCAGGCTAGGTTCCTGCTCGCACAAACCCTCACTCTCATACACACAGAGCTCTGAGGTGACTAAGACACATTGTGTCAGAAGTATAAGTTCCCATTTATTTAATCCATAAAATTTTTTGAAAATTCAAGTAGGCCAACTTCCCCACTTTTTCAAGCCTACGCTGATTTCAAGATTTTGCATCAGTATTTGCAAGCTACAACACATTTTGTTTTTCTTGATCATATACAATGATAATTTACATTGTTTTAATTTTTTGCTGACGTGCTAACCTTCTTTATTGTCTAAAAACTACTCCTCCCACGATCCTCCTGGTTCCAGAACAGAACAAGTACAGATTTGTGTTCAAAATTTGCCAGCACCTCATAGCCTAGCCAGAAGAGACTATACTAATTACAAGTTGTAATTAGCTACCAGTACTGTACGTTCTACTTAGTTAAGCTAGCCCGGAGAGACTGTACTAATTATTTAGCTATTTTAATTATTTTAGGAGGGTGCAAGATGGGGAAGGGGGGAGCAGAAGGATGCAGGAGAGTTTAGGATGGGCTCGGAGGGTGGAGGATAGTGTATGAGTGTGGAGGATGGAGTGGGATGGTGGTAGAGGGTGGTGAGAGGGTAGGATGAAGGTAGGGGGTTGGAATTGACCTGAGGTGCCACGGTGAGGGCACCTGCTGGAATAGGTGAAAGATGGTATGAGAGCAGTCAGAGATGATGCTCTCAGAATGTTCATGTCTGTGCGATAAAGTGGGACGCACCGGGGAGACAGAACACCAGCGATTCCTGATGCTCTGTGAGGCGCAGTACTGATCTCTGCACCACACTGTGATGGATGACGTGAGAGTGCTTTGAATGAAGGCTGTGAAAAACTATGTGAGCAGTGAAACTTTAACCTCACTTTAACCTGTGGACTGACTGTCGCTTATGAGGTCCATTATTGTTGCCATCATACTTAGGATAGGATAGGACAGGATAGGGTAGGATAGGATAGGGATGGGATAGGGATAGGGATGGGATGGGATATGGGATGGGATGGGATAGGATGGGATGGGATGGGATGGGATGGGATGGGGATAGGGGGGATGGGATGGGATGGGATAGGATAAGATGGGATAGGATGGGATAGGGTAGGGATGGGATGGGATAGGGTAGGGATAGGATGGGATGGGATGGGATGGGATGGGATGGGGAGGGTGGGATGGGATAGGAGAGGGGATGGGATAGGATAGGGATGGGATGGGACAGGATAGGATGGGATGGGATGGGATAGGAGAGGGATGGGATGGGAGGAGAGGGATGGGGTGGGATGGGATAGGATGGGATGGGATGGGATGGGATGGGATAGGATTGGATAGGATAGGGTAGAATAGGATAGGATAGGATAGGATAGGATGCACTTTATTCATCCCCAAGGGGGAAATTCGTTTGCTACCAGGCCAAACATTCATCAAGACAGTAACAATGTGACAAGGCACAAGACAATAGACTGCATACAAAAATAAATAATAAATAATCTGCACCAGGCATAACACTGAGAGAGCACAATAATCATACCAGTTCATAAAAAAATAAATAATAATAATAATAATAATAATAATAATAATAAAAATTTTAAAAGAAGTCTTTTAAGTCTTTTAGACGTGCACAGATGGACTGTTGGTGATGCTATAGCACCGGCCCTTTGCCCTCTGGACCAAGCAAGTGCCCTTTTGAAAGTTAGTAAGTTAGTTATATTTTTTTATTATTTTTTTTTTACTACAGTGTACTGTATGTGGCCCATGCTGACGTGATCATCAATAAGTTCTCGACAATTAAAAGCGTAAAATAAGAAGCATCAACACCCACCCCCCCCCCCCCCCCCCCCCACACACACACACACACACACACACACACAGCTACATCGTCTGTGGGAAACACTGAAGTGCCCTCATTTTCCACTGAGCACCTGCCCCCCAAAATGTCTGTGCATGTCACTGTCCAGGAAAGTGCAAACTTGCAAAATACGTGCAAACTGCAATATACGTAAGGATTGGCACCAATCTATGCCACTCTGGCTATATCTGTCAGATAAGGATCAATCGTTCAAGTAAAAACACAACACCAACAGCAATAGTACTACCTATCATTAATAAATAAAAACAGCAGCAGTCAATAGTTCTTATTAAAGTCTCTGGCTGCTGAAGGGATGAATGACCTCCTAAACCTCTCTGTCATACATCTAAGTGCAAGCAGCCCTCCACTTCTTCCACTCACAGAAAACATACTGTGCGAGGGCTGATCATCCCTAGACAAGACATTTCTGAGTTTCTTAATGGATCTCTGCTCCAGAATTTCATCCAAAGAGCTCGGGCTAGTACCAATAATGGAACCTGCTTTCCTAACAAGTTTGTTAAATCTTTTCCTTTCCTCTACTGTCAGACGGCCACCCCAGCTCAGAACAGCATAGAACAGCACACTTGACAGAATACCATGGTAAAAGACAGTAACGGTAGGCCTGCTAACATCAAACGATCTCAGTTTTCCTAGGAAAAACAGTCTAGACTGAGCCTTCTTAAAAACAACAAGACTGTTCTCCTTCCAGTCCAGTTTAGAGTCAACAAGTACACTCAGGTATTTGTGAGAGTGAACCATCTCGACCGGCTGGCCCTTAATCAGTATAGGGGCCGCCACAGGCTTTTTCCTCCTAAAATCAATGAAGAGCTCTTTCGTCTTCTCATTATTAAGAATGAGATGGGCTTCATCACTCCAACTCACAAACCTGTCAACCTCATACTGGTAGGCGGCCATGTCATTGTTAGAAATATAGCCAACTAGAGCTATGTCGTCTGAAAACTTTTGCAAATGACCAGAGGCACTGCTGTGTCTGCAGTCGGGTGTGTATAACGTGAATAAAAATGGTGAAAACTCTGTGCCCTGTGGAGCCGTAATGTTTGTGAAAATAGTCGCAGATTGGTGTTGTTAAGCCCCACATATTGAGGTCTGCCAATCAGGTAATCTGTTATTAGTTAAGTAACGGTTGATAGATTGAGGTTAAAACTGAAAAGCTTGCTGGCTAAAATGTGAGGCCGAACAGTATTAAAAGTGCTAGAAAAATCAAAAAACATTACTCTCACAGATGCCGCTGACTGCTCCAAGTGACTGAGCACCCTATGCAGCAGGTATATAAGCATCATCTGTACTAACACCCTCCCTGTAAGCAAATTGAAGAGGATCCTGGAAAGCATTGACCTGTGTCTTTAAATGCCCCAGCACGATCCTCTCAAAACATTCATCACATGCGATGTAAGAGCAATAGGCCTGAGGTCTTTGAGGGCCTTGGCATTAGGTCTCTTAGGGACCGGTACTATGCAAGATGTTTTCCATATAGCTGGTATTTTAGACACACACAATGACAGGGTGAACATGTCATACTTGAACATTATTGGGGAGTCATCCTGGGTCAGTGTACAAAAAAAGAGCTAAAGGGAGAGGAGACAGGACGCGGCCCTCAGGGGCACCAATACTGGGGGAGGAAGGACGGGATGTGCGGCTGGTCACCATTTGTTGGTTGTCCCACATAGCACTCCTCATCCATCGGCAGGTTTGACATCCATGTCTGATGGTTTACAGAATAGTTTTAGGGGGTTTTATAGTGTTTAAGTCTGCAGTAAAAATTTGGAAATAGTTTGCAGGCACAGCTGTTTAGTGATTCCAAACAATCTGGAGTCTAAAGTGCCGGACTGACCATCAGACTCTGTGCAAACTGCGATGGATCTACAGAAAGGGCATGATTTCAGGCGAGGCAGAATGAGGTGTTCACTGCTTTCACTGCAGCTGAGGTCAGAGGAGCTTGTCTGAAATGGTTGAGGCAGGAGTTATTGATGGATTATGGGACAGGAATGGTGGTCGAGAACATGGAGCTTGTTTCCTGATGTTTAGCCTGTTAAATGATGCCCTCAGTGCTGAATTCGCCCTCAGTGCTGAAAGAAGGATGGAGGGCAGGATAAATAGTAAATAGAGGAATATGTTTGTAAAACCAGGAGTGAAATTCAAATAGTTTGTCTGGGAGACTGCAGGAGGATATAGTGTGTCTTATACGTGGACATTTCTTTCAGGGGCGTCTGAGCTGACTAGATGTTACTCCCTCAAAACTGACCCTCCAGCTTTTTACCAAAGTCCTAAAGTTTGTGTTTGGCTTCAACAAAACCCCTCCCTGTTATGGGTAGGATGGTAGGACAGGGGTCAGTGAGGGCAGCAGGGGCAGTAAAGAGAAATGCCAGAGGGACCCTCTGGAAGGTTCTAAGCTGCATGATTGAAAACTGCTGCAGACATCAATGGCTCAATGCAGTATGTGTGTGTAAGTATTTTTTTGTGTGAGTCTGTTTGCATGTGTTTGTGTGTGTTCACGCGTGTGTGTGTGTCCAAGTGTGTGAGCTTGTGAGTACAACAGCATGGCTTGTGTAGTTTTGGGTCATCTCAGTGTATAACTGTGTCACCAGGGGGCGCTGTTAGAGGGAGATAATCTCCCTCTCTACACCAGAAACAAGGAAAGAATTTCAGCCTGAGTCTGTAAAGCTGGTTTCACTGCTTTCCCCCAGTAAAACTAAACGTAATAGCGTAAGAGCATTAGCTTTGGGGACTGCACATATACAGGATGGGTTTTTTGTGGCAAAACAGATATTATACCTCTCAGATAAGTCTCAGTGTGGAGCTGCTCCTCCCCTGCTCGTGTTAAAAGTCCTCCCGCAAGATGCCCTTTGTAACACAAAGAATCAGAGAGTTGGAAAAAATCTTAAGACTTCCCACAGAATGAGGGAAACAATGGTGCGAAGACAACAGCCGAAAACAGGACGTGGCAGGTGAACGGAAATGCTTCCACTTCCTGTCGTCCCTGGCGCTTCCAGCCTGCAGCCATGTGAAAACCTTTCAGTTGACGCAAGCGGTTATCTAACACACCTCTGCTGGTCCTGTCGTCCCTGGCGCTCCCAGCCTGCAGCCATGACGCAAGCGCTTATCTAACACGCCTCTTCTGGAAGCCACTGCTTCAGCTGCCATTTTGGTTATAATAAATTAACAGAGGTGTCAAAAATCCCAGTTCAGATCGCAACTGTCGCTTCTGCAGAAGTAACCGTCCTGATTCTCAGGGCCTCCGAGATTCTGAGTGAATGCTTGATTTGCTGTTAAACCTGTTTGCTGAATGAATCCCATCCTCACCCTATTTATTACTGGCTTATTACAAATTTTAACTGCATGAAATTCAGTGGTAATATGCGGGTAGTCGAATGATCTGTAACCCATGACCAGACTGCTCGCCTTGTGTTGCTTGTGCTTTGAGATTCTTCCGGCACTGTTAATGTGCTCCCGAAAGGCCGGGTCAAAACCTCACGCTGGGCATGGATAAAATCAGCACTGGCTGCATCTGCAGGAACACTGCACATCACCAGGCAACAGCTTATTACCATAAACCTTACCGGCGCGACCAGCACAGGCCAGTCCTGAGACTCTGAACATTACGAGGCTGAAAACGGAGCGAGGGATCGGGAGAAAGAGAGGGGGAGAGAGGGGTGAACCTGGAGACACATATGAATGAAATGAGATTACAGCAGTGAAGAAGAACGGCAGCGCAGGGTTGAGCTATGTTTGCAGGTGAATGCGCCGGGGCTGCCGAGTTCCTCCGGCCTTAAACTCCCAACAAGCCACTTGCTCGGGTTCCATTAGCCCTGTGCGGTCAAGGTATCTTCACACACATCCTTTCTTTATGTTTTTTAAAGTTTACTGCCGGGACGCAGTATCCTCACAGAACAAGAGCTTCAGCAACATCAGTATCAGCTGGTGCAATACTGCAAGAACTGGGCCCTGACAGTAAACTCGACAAACATCTAACTAAAAAGTAATGTCCAGCAGTATCAGGACTTCTGCACAGCACAATGATTTAGCTTCCTTGTTATTTAGGGTAAAGGCAGAAGTTACAGACTGACATGATGGCAGCAGTAATTCAGTGATTTGGATATGTCATATACCCTCTCTCCCTCTCTCTCTCTCTCTCTCTCTCCCCCACTCTCCCTCTCTCTCTCTCTCTCCTCTCCCTCTCTCCCTCTCTCTCTCTCTCTCTCTCTCCCAGACATCGCATGGTGATCGTTGGTTGGTGTTGTCACAGCATGAGCTCCTCAGGGGGTCGATACTCTACGGTAGGCCTGGGGGACCAGCGCGTGTCCGTATGCATTGGGTTAGGGGCGGTGCCAGTGATGACAGACAGGAAGAGGCGGTACATCCAGCAGGATGGCAGCTGCAGAGTAGGGTTCCAGCACGCACCAGGGCACTTGGGCCTCTACGTGTTGGACATCTTCACCACTCTGGTGGAGATCCGCTGGCGTGTGATGTTCCTCATCTTCTCCCTGTCCTACATCCTGTCCTGGCTGCTGTTCGGGCTGCTCTTCTGGGTGATTGCGCTGGTGCACGGCGATGTGCTTGACCTGTCGAATGAGCCGTGCGTGGATAACGTTCGCAGCTTTACCGCCGCCTTCCTATTCTCTCTGGAAACGCAGACGACCATCGGGTACGGCTTTCGTGGGATGACGGAGAACTGTGCGTTCGCCATAGCCGTGGTGACGGTGCAGGACGTGCTTAGCTGCTTCATCGACACTGTGGTGATCGGAATCGTCGTGGCTAAGATGGCATCTGCACGGAAGAGGGCGCAGACTGTGGGGTTCAGCAGCTGTGCAGTGATTGGTCGGCGGGACGGACACACTTGCCTTTCCTGGCGACTTGGCGACTTCAGGAAGAACCACATGGTGGAGGGCGTGGCCACGGCTCAGATCGTGCGTCTCACGCTTAAGCCCTCAGGTGAGGTGGGCGTGACTTATCAGGACCTCCCCCTGCTGCAGAGTGACATCCTGTTGGCCACGCCCACCATAGTGAGTCACCTGATTGAGCCGGGCAGTCCCCTGTATGGACTGAGCGCTCAGGAGCTGTGTAAGGACGACTTTGAGCTGGTGGTGACCTTCACTTACACCGGGGACTCCACAGGTATCCTGCACCAGACGCGCTCCTCCTACCGCGCCTCCCAGATCCGCTGGGGTGCGCGCTTTAAGGACGTCCTGCAGGTGAAGGGGCCCTGCTACCGCGCTGACTACGCCCTGTTCCACCAGACTGTCCCCGTCAACCTGGCCGCACTGAGCGCCTCGGAGCAGGACCGACGGAGGCGCTCTGAGTGTGTGGTGAACCCCGCCCCTAACACCGCCCCCAACCCCGCCCCTAATACTGCCCCCAATGGCCAAGCATCCCCAAATGCTGACCCTACCAATCCCAGTTCATAGGACACAAACACACACAAGCACTTACACATTCAGACATGGACAGACACACACACACAAACACGAATACACACAGACACACTTATACTCACTTATACAGATACACACAAACACTCACACACACACACACACACACACACACACACACGCACTGACTCACACTCACACACACACACACACGCACTGACTCACACTCACACACACACACACACACACACAGATGAGTACATATTTTCCTTCCCCAAGCTGGAGCTGGATCAAACTCATTCTGTCTTCCTTTTGTTTTGTAAACAGACACACTGAATGAAGGCAGGGGGTTATTCATAAAAACACTACAGCCTCAGCAGAGTTAGGGGCTATACTGAAGGGGGTAGGGGTTATTGGGTGGGGCTTGACTGGCATTATCATATACTGTATTGTGGCATAAATTAACTGTACATTCAAAGTGAGTCACTGCATTAGGACACCCCAGACTTAACCTCCCTTTCTTCTGTTCCAATCAAAACCCTGTTCTTATTAAATACTATCTGCCATGTAACACCGACGTGTGCTTGTGTTGCTGCATGTTTGGGCAGGTGGTTGTTCTGAAGCACGGTGAGCTCGTGTGTCTAACTGATGCTGTGAGATAGAAATGTAAGGGGGCCTTGTCCAAAGGTACACGGGTATTTTTGAAAAAGTAACATTTTCTAAGCGGTTTGGCTTTCGTCCTCACAAAAACTGCACTTTCAGCCAGAGAAAACACCTTCCAGGGTAGAGATTTCCAGAAACTCAGTTTTCACGGTTAACGTGTGGAGGGGGAAAAGGAAGTCATTAACTTGTGACATCATAGTGTGTGTGCCGTATTGCGAGTTTATAAGGCTTGTGATTGGCCCAAATGGTTTTACATTAAATTATTTCATTGGTTTGGTATGCACTTGACAGCACTTTGTGCTTTTGCATTTTCGTATGGATGGAGTTTTTTTTTTGAAAACAAAGAAGCAAAAATCCCATTTTCAAAATTTCACATGCACGTGGCCAAGGCTTCAGTTCAGCCACATTTTCCTCAAATCTGGAGGGCTGAGAACCGCTGGTTTCCACCTCTCCTGTACCTGGGAGTCAGGAGTGATGACAGTCGGCCCGATCAGTAGAAATAATTTTTCACCTAATTGCTTGGAAGGAATGAAAACCAGAGCTGGATTTGAGGGCAAGATTTGGAGATCCCCAGCCAGAAGAGTCAATAAAGACACCAAAACATGGCCTTGCGCATGCCTGCGCTGCTGTACCCTGGTCCTGGAGACCCTGCGTGTGTAGTGGCTCTCTGTCCAACTGTCCAAACGCACTCTGTGCTGTAATGAGCAGCTAACTGGTCTTAAGTAGATAATTATTATTGTTGGAAACTAGACATTTCTGTTCTTGGGACGAGGACCAAAACATAGATGTTTTCTTATATTTTGTCCTTGTTGTTGTTCCTTTTGGTGTGGGCACTACCTTT
This sequence comes from Gymnothorax javanicus, assembly GCA_029692085.1. NCBI lineage: Eukaryota > Metazoa > Chordata > Actinopteri > Anguilliformes > Muraenidae > Gymnothorax > Gymnothorax javanicus. The sequence goes on from CM056200.1 coordinate 8,662,205, forward strand.
GAAGTGCTACACCTCCATTATTACTTAACACTTTGAGTACTGGATAAATTTTCTAGGAATTAAAAATTTAATTATCCTGAGCTGTTGAAAACCTATCATGTGTCAACTGCGGGAGCTCTTTTAAACAAGTTGCCACATGATAGGTTTTCAACAGCGTCTGATTTTGATAGCTTACATCATTGGGCAACTATAGTTGTGGCGCTCAAAGGGTTAAGATATGTTCATGAGACATGAGAAGCATATTCTACATGTCGGTGCGCAGGCATTAACTGAGTCTGATTTAAACGGCAGAGGAGGCGTGTATGTCCACCCTGCACAAGCACTCACTAATTACACACCATTGTCCTGAGGACGTATTTCATTTTAAAGTGCCCCTTCGCTGAGAAAATGGACTTATCTGTTAGTATTTGAATATGGTAGGTCCATAATCAGCTTGTGACATGTCGTGGTTCTTGAACTCCAACACCACTTGAAGTATTGGTTTTTGCGAATAAAAGGAAATAGGCGGAGAATTTACGTCAGTAAAAAACGTGCTGCAGTATTACGAAACACCGCAAATTGAATATTCACATTCTCGCCGGTTCTCGCCCACTCTGGAGTGTAACCGCCCACACAAAGATTCGAGCAACGTGCCAACTGTCAGTGTCATCCACAATCTACGGCTGGGGTCGGCAACCCGCCGCTGTGGAGCCGAGTGCGGCTCTTCAGCCCTTCTACAGTGGCTCCCTGCAGCTTTGAGAAAAATTAATAACGGCTATTTAAATTTATTTTTTTCTTCCAAACAAAATATCGCTTATTTTGGAGATCGGGGTGATACTGTGACACTGAAAAAAAGCATTTAATATTTGTGACCCCGCCCGTGAGAACACGGCTAAATTCGACTGATCTAATTTTGAGATAAAGACCGTGAAGTAGTCCCTGTGATAAAAAGTTACAAAGACGTGAGATGTGAGTTTATGGCTGTAAATGATAGGTTACATATTGGGGTTTCGAAATAAAGTTCAAAAATGAATTTCTAACATCATACATGGGCTATTAAAATTAATTAATTTATGTACACTTCGTTCACGCGGAAGTTGCTTTCCCACAAGCCTGGTCTATTATGTTTTCAATCGGCTTTTAGTTTACCTTCTGCGGATGAACGCCTGATAGTTTGGGTGTCATTTGGTTTAGGAACTTCTTTTCTACCATTGAAAATGAATGTAGACGATAATGCGCTCCACCGTAAAGCTGGTCAGTCTAAAGTACCGCAGATGAGTTGCGATTTAAGCCGGGTGAGAATTTCTCCACGGATTGCGTCGTATCACCACGGAAATTTCAGAGATGAAGCGTTTGCATTTGTTGGTTAACGTCTTGTGAAGCTAACCAGCCTAGTTTGAGGACATGTCATGCCTGCCAAAACTTTGAAATGACCTCACTCAGCCAATATTAGAGATATCAGTTAGATTTTTTTTCACGGAATATTCCTTACATGATGTAGAATGACCTTGCGTAAAATATAAAAACTGTTCATCGCCAGTAAATGACTTCAGCTGGGTTATCACAGGCAGGGATATAGGTGACCTATTGGCAATTGCAAATGACGAGACATCTGTTTCGTTGCGTTTTCATTTTGGCAAGGTGGGATGATGAATTGGGGCCAATGAGTGTGGGGATCGATGCATAGGCTACTAACATGAGAGCCCATCCGGGTAGGCTATTCCGAGAGCTAGGCCACTTAGAATGTCTTAAAAAATCAATAGTCTAATCGCGGGGCTGCCAAATTTCTTTTCAAGATTCTCACGATACGGCGAGGTCTCACGTATTTTTGAGACATATTCACGAAGTCAGCAATTGTTCAATCAGCGCGTATATTAATGAGATTCTTAAGCGTAACTGAAGTCTTTGTGCATGGCAGTTTCAGTTTCACCAGCGTGGCGGTGGATTTCGCCACCAGTAACACGGAAAGCGATTATGACTCTCCTCAATGCGCATTGAATAATTGCTGACTACAGCACGCGAATGCCACTAAGAAGCGTGAGACTTGAGCTGAATGCGTTGGAGTTGTCAGCTCTGCAATCGAGAGAGCTGCGAGACAATTCGTCTACTTTGTTGGATAGGCTAGCAAAATAACCACTACGAAACGTCCATTGTTAGACGTGCTGATGGCATTTCCAGCATTGCATCGGCCTCCTATTCAGTTTAAGGGTCATATATATATATATATATATATATATATATATATATATATATATATATATAAGGCAATATTGTGAACGTTGTGTAGCCATTGCTTCGCTGAAGTCTTGCTATGCTACCTGTAAAATCTGTTGTCTTTCACCGTCTATGGTTGTAGCTAGCTCGGCTCTGGGCCAGTATGGCGTTGGGGCTGTTTACATATTGAATATTCACGAATGTAGCTGAACTATCCAATCAGCGCGAAGCTCATTGAAAAGCCAGATATTCATGAGGGAACTCGCCCGTCTTCTCAGACTGCCTTTCTGTGATGCTTAAAAGGTCATCAAATAAGCGATCCAAGGCACTTTTCCCACAAATAATGGTATGAATACAATGGCAGGGCATTGGGGATTAACACAAAATGTCAGGATATGTCTGGTAGGGCACTTTAACTTGTTCATTGATTTAAGGACTGTTTAGCTTCTTGAAGGTGCATTTTTCCAGAAATAGCTTTGTATGCCCTAAAAATTAGGATACCATATTCACATCCTTGGATTTTTTAATTAATCAGACTAACTTTTCCTCAAGTACTAGGGTCTACATACTAAATTGAGAATAACTCAAAGACATTCCATCTGAAATTACAAACTGACAGGTGAAATCAGGTGGAAATGCTCTGAAATGCTCTGCGTAAAATGGGTTGAGTGACAGCAAAATGCAAAATTACCATTCTATTCTAACAAGGTCAACCTCAAAATTATAGTAGATCATATCTGATGTGTCAACACAGTTTTAATGGAGCAGGTGAATGGCTTTGACAGAAACCAGCGCACACAATATCGCTGGCGATGACTGATTGGGAGGATGTGAAAGCATGGATGTGAAATGATTGTCTTTTGTCTGAGGCTGTGAGTAATGACTATCTCCACTCCATTTGCTGCAGCGATGATGATCGCATCACAGTGAAATGGAGCAAAATAACCTGAATAAAGTTTCCCATCAGACACCTAAAACTGTGCGCTGCCACAAACCCACGCGGAGCAGTCCCAATCATTTTAACTATACAGAAACAGACATCATCGTGTCAATGTTGCATTTACTGTTGACTGAGAGTTACAGTTAGGATTAGGGTTAGGGTTAAACGGTCAGAGTTAGGGTTAGGCTTAGTGTTATAGAGGTTAGAGTTAAGATTAGAGTTAGGGTTAAAGAGGTTAGAGTTAGGATTAGGGTTAAGGTTAAGAGGTAAGAGTTAAGTTAGGGTTAATAGGTCAGAGTTGGGTTTAGGAAAACAATCTTCCTTTCCCAAGTTTCCCCTTATGAGGGCCCCCTGGGAAAGAAAAGTTTGCGCAGGCCATTCAGTGTACTGGAGCCTTTATATAGGAAGAATTTGGTCCCTCTTGTGTCGAAGTTTTAAGTGCGTTTGTTGAGTCCTCTTTGGAACAAAGTGTTTAGTTTTATGATCCAGTGTTTTTCTGTCTTACGTCTGTCCTCCGGTGTCCAATTGTTGTTTGTCTGGAGCCCGGATATTTCTAGTGCCTCAAGTCCATGGTGAAGGAAGTGAGCCACTAGGTGTGTGTCTGTCTCCCGATGATTTCTAATGTTATATATGTGTTGTGCTAATCTAGTCCTTATCTTGTTACCTGTTTCTCCCACATATTTTATGTCACAGTGGTTACACTTAATGACATATATGCAGTTTTTTGTGTTGAGTGTGAGTGTTTGTTTGATTAAGTATGTTGTGTTTGCTGTGTTGTTCCTGATTGTTGTGGCTTGTTTGTAAAATACTGGGCCTTGTGTATGCACCATGTTAAACTCAAGTGAACTTAGTAAGATCAACCCTTTGAGGGCTGAGGGAGCGAGTTATCAATGATGGTCCCTCAGCTCTGCAGATCGATCACAGAGCAGTGCAGTCTCTCCTGTTTTTTTTCTGCTATAACATCAAAGAGCTGCTGATTTACAGTCTTTGAAACAGATGTTTGTGATGTGGTCAAACAGAAATATGCCTGAGCAAACAATCCACAAAGTCTAAGTAACAGTATCCAGATAATCAGATTAATCATGTAGTTTTTGCAGTGACTGCAGGGGCAGGTGTGTCCCATTTAAATACCCCACCCCTCCCTCGCCCACTTCCTCTCTGCTCCCTAACAGCCCTGTGTGTGATGTCAGCTGTGATGTCACAGCCGGGGCTGAGGGTGAGTGAATGAGGGAAAGTGCAGGTACTAAGGACACACAGCTCCGGTGTTAGAGGGCTTCATCACTGAACACCTCTTAGGCCTCATTGGTTGGGGATGACACTTAATGTGGTGGAGCCTGCAAGTGAACAAGAGAAAATGCGAGTGGAGTGTGTGTGTGTGTGTGTGTGTGTGTGTGGGGGTGTAGGGACCAGATTGAAAATGGGCCATATTCTGGCATTCGAGGAATGTCGGGACAGTGTGTTGTTGGTGGGTTAAAGTCACAAACAATAACACAGCAGTGAGTCTCACGGTCTCCCCCTTGTGGCCCAAAGAGGTACAGTGATAATTGACTGTTACAACCACATTCATCCCAGTGAAAATAATCTACACATCTACACTGCCAAAAAAAAAAAAAAACTGGCAATGAGTTAAATCAGGCTAAATGACCAAAGGCAAATGTAAAAAAGTTGAAAAGGGAAAACATGACCACTGTCTTGTGAGGCCATTCAGAAGTGAACCCTTCATCCAGGAGCTCCGTCAGGTGGAGGAGAGTGTTTCCAAAGGGCGTGAAACAGCACTACATTTTCTGGGGCGGTGGGTCCCAGCGTGAAACCTGTCCAGCCTCCTCGGTGGCCCCCGGCTCCTTGCCATACCTGTGTGAGGGCTCTACAGGGGCCTGACTGTATGCAGTGAAGGGACGCCTCTCATGATGGATCCTTATACTGAGCTCTGCGTTTCACCGCGCTGAACTCATGCGTGTGTGACTGGCTACAGCCTTGAAAATCAGCACACGGTTTTTAAAGGTGCCACTGCACCTGAGCTCTGGACCTGGGAGTATGATTAGCTGAGAGCCTCATGAGTGAGAGTGAATTAAGAGTTATAGTGCTCAAAATGGTAAACACATTCAGTCAAATTAAAAAAAAAATATCCAGCATACAACCTCTTACTGTATGTCTGTCTATGCGTGTGAGTGTGTGTGTGTGTGAGAGAGAGAGAGACAGAGAGTGTGTAAAACATTCACATGAGTAACAGCTTGTATGACAATCGTAAACACACACACACACACACACACAGAGCACACTTGTTTCTGCTCATCCAAACTTTGCCTTTCTCAAAATTGAGTTCGCATTTGGATGTGTATCCGAGGTAGACATTCGTCTTCTATTCGCTCCTAGCCTGCAATGACAGGGCTCACAGCACTGGGGAAGAACGCCGCGGCGCGTGTATGATCCCATTGGTTGATTAAGTGCGTGGGGCGGAGGAACCCGGTGCGTTAAAACGCATGGGGCGGCCTGCGGGGACAAAAGAACTCGGTACTCGGCACGCGCAATTTCCTCACCACCTTTCATTTCCAACATCCGTATGAGAGAAAGTCAGAGACGGACTGTGGATATCCGAGCAGAGAAACACTGGGATGTAACACAGCCAATACGCAAAGATTCCGTCTCTCGGTGATCAACAGGTAAAGCTGCCCTCAGTATGTGTTTCCTTAAGAAACAGCCTCAGAAACGTTTAGCTTATTTCTCAACTGCAGCCATCGGGGTTAAACAATTAGAAGTCACTCAGAGTGCCTAACAGTCTCTTGTAAATGATGCTTCTGCGAGGCCAATGCATTTTCGTTTGCGACGTAACCTACGCCGCAGTTGCGATCGGAACTGAATGTTAATCATATCAATTGAAACTTCCTCATCAAAACATGAGCATGCTTTCCTGAAAGCTTTGATAAAAGCACAACTATTTTTAGAATTTATTTATTATAACAGTGGTGATGTGTAAAAAGCGCAAAAACGATGCCAGCTATTCGCATTAAAAATGTGCTCTTTGAGAAACTTGTGTGTTAATTAAAACTGCTGTGGTGGAAATCATATTTTCAACCTCTAAAGATTTTAAACATTTGTGCCATAGTCTGTATGAAGCGCTTTGATAGCGATATATACCCCTTACCCTTTTAGTACCGGTGAAAGAAAAGCATTTTAGCGTGCGTATAGAAATTTATGTCGTGAACATTTTAAATAATGGCTATGTTTGCATTCGACATGATAACATCGGATGCCAGTGTTACCTAGTGCAAGAAAACAACGGTTAACCTGAGTTTGATTGCAGGAAAGAATGTTTATGTTCTTGATTTGTGAAGCCATCTGTTTGAACGTGTAAATACTCCTCGGGGTTTCTGGGTTCAAGATGAGAGCCGCGTGCGTCTATCTCACTCTTGCACCTGTTGGTGCTGTCCGTGCGCGAGTATTGCTGTTGCGCGCGAGCTGAACTCCAGCTGCTGGGAGCGCATGGCGCGTGCAGACTGTCCCGAGCTGCCTGCGTTGCGCGGCTGCTCTGGATTCCCTAGAGCTCGCGACTCTTGCCTTCAGACGACGACCAGTTGTCTTGCGATCACTGACCTTGATCTTTTTGAAGCGGTCGTGATTACAAAACAATCCGTCATTCTAGTTTCAGTATTGGCTTTGCATCAATAATCTAAGCAAATGACTGACAAAGGACGATTTTATTTAAAAATCTTAAAAATCCAGTCGCACATCCGGCTCTGGAATGTAGTCAATCCATTTGGCCTCGAAAATTCTCAGAGGGCTTGATGTTTGGGGTTCAGAGTGTTTCTAAACTATTCACTCAGTGGTGTTGATGTCCTCTTAAGAATTTTGGTTTGCATTAACATTTACGTTGACCACGAAACACATCAGTGAAGTGCTGATTAATGATTGGGTTATCAATAATCTCACCCTATTTAAGAGAGAGAGAGAGAGAGAGAGAGAGAGAGAGAGAGAGAGAGAGAGAGAGAGAGAGAGAGAGCACTAGCAACAAGTTATTCCTTAGAGAAATCTTATCTTCCCAACCACCAGTTATAGGTGATACTATTTTATGTGTGGTTCTAACATCTAATAATAATCATCATCATCATCATCATCATCATCATCATCATCATCATCATCATCATTTTGTGGAGGTTGTGGGTCTTCACATCTGGTTGATTAAAAGTGGGTCAAGGGCTGCCAGATGCTGAGTGGAAATTTATTGGATTTAAAATATTCCACCTAACGTTTTATTTCATTATTCTAGCAGGGCTGTGGAACTTTGATTAAATTCTATTTCACTCTGTGTTCTTGCTAGAATACCAGCATGACAGCATAATATAACCATAGACTACAAACATGAAAATCAGAAAACAATTCAATTGCAAAGTATTGAACTCTGGTGTGGTGCTAAAGACTATAATAAAGTATCCGTGAATAGTGATGGACTCTACACTGTCAGAGTAAATCTTGGCAGAGTGGTCATGAGAGGACAAGTGTGTTTGATCAGAACTGCACTCATGTAAACTCCATCTGAGACAAAATAAACAAGACCGTAGAGTACAGTGCTATCATATTCCACTCACACTGAGACTGGGAATAACAGAGAGAGGGGGAGGGAGGGAGGGAGAGAGAGAGAGAAAGAGAGAGGGGGAGAGAGAGGGGAGAGAGTGGGAGAGAGAAAGGGAGAGAGAGAAAGACAGGGGGGCGAGAGAAAGACTGGGGAGAGAGAAAGGGCAGGAGAGATGGACAGAAGGTGACAGATGTATACGGACAGAGACATGGCTGTGCAGCTTGACACAGTTCAGCTGAAATGAGAGCCACTGGAGGTTTGCTTGTCTGCAGCACGTGACGCTCATGCACTGCGGACTGCAATGATTCCTCTTCTCTAAGAGGGAAACAAGTCCTGGGCAACCAAGATGCCAAAAATGCTGTCCTCAAGACACATTCAGCTGTCCACAGGACACAGTCAGAGAGGGGGGAAGGTCAGAGAGACTGGGAGACCTAGCGGCTCATGTGTTGTGATGAGTTTATGTGCTCTAAGATGCAAGACATAGCTGCTACTGTTGCTGTAGTGTTGCTGCTGCTGTTCCACAGGGCAGGTGAGGCAGACTCAGGTACAGTGTTGCTGCTGCTGTTCCACAGGGCAGGTGAGGCAGACTCAGGTACAGTGTTGCTGCTGCTGCTGTTCCACAGGGGAGGTGAGGCAGACTCAGGTACAGTGTTGCTGCTGCTGTTCCACAGGGCAGGTGAGGCAGACTCAGGTACAGTGTTGCTGCTGCTGTTCCACAGGGCAGGTGAGGCAGACTCAGGTACAGTGTGGCTGCTGCTGTTCCACAGGGCAGGTGAGGCAGACTCCAGGTACAGTGTGGCTGCTGCTGTTCCACAGGGCAGTTGAGGCAGACTCAGGTACAGTGTTGCTGCTGCTGCTGTTCCACAGGGCAGGTGAGGCAGACTCAGGTACAGTGTTGCTGCTGCTGCTGTTCCACAGGGCAGGTGAGGCAGACTCAGGTACAGTGTTGCTGCTGCTGTTCCACAGGGCAGGTGAGGCAGACTCAGGTACAGTGTTGTTGCTGCTGCTGTTCCACAGGGCAGGTGAGGCTGACTCAGGTACAGTGTTGCTGCTGCTGTTTCCACAGGGCAGGTGAGGCAGACTCAGGTACAGTGTTGCTGCTGCTGTTCCACAGGGCAGGTGAGGCAGACTCAGGTACAGTGTTGCTGCTGCTGCTGTTCCACAGGGCAGGTGAGGCAGACTCAGGTACAGTGTTGTTGCTGCTGCTGTTCCACAGGGCAGGTGAGGCAGACTCAGGTACAGTGTTGCTGCTGCTGTTCCACAGGGCAGGTGAGGCAGACTCAGGTACAGTGTTGCTGCTGCTGTTCCACAGGGCAGGTGAGGCAGACTCAGGTACAGTGTTGTTGCTGCTGCTGTTCCACAGGGCAGGTGAGGGCAGACTCAGGTACAGTGTTGCTGCTGCTGCTGTTCCACAGGGCAGGTGAGGCAGACTCAGGTACAGTGTTGCTGCTGCTGTTCCACAGGGCAGGTGAGGCAGACTCAGGTACAGTGTTGCTGCTGCTGTTCCACAGGGCAGGTGAGGCAGACTCAGGTACAGTGTTGCTGCTGCTGCTGTTCCACAGGGCAGGTGAGGCAGACTCAGGTACAGTGTTGCTGCTGCTGTTCCACAGGGCAGGTGAGGCAGACTCAGGTACAGTGTTGCTGCTGCTGTTCCACAGGGCAGGTGAGGCAGACTCAGGTACAGTGTTGCTGCTGCTGTTCCACAGGGCAGGTGAGGCAGACTCAGGTACAGTGTTGCTGCTGCTGTTCCACAGGGCAGGTGAGGCAGACTCAGGTACAGTGTTGCTGCTGCTGTTCCACAGGGCAGGTGAGGCAGACTCAGGGACAGTGTTGTTGCTGCTGCTGTTCCACAGGGCAGGGGCAGGGTGACAGTGTTGCTCCAGGGTACAGTGTTGTTGCTGCTGCTGTTCCACAGGGCAGGTGAGGCAGACTCAGGTACAGTGTTGTTGCTGCTGCTGTTCCACAGGGCAGGTGAGCAGTGGTACAGTGTTGCTGCTGCTGTTCCACAGGGCAGGTGAGGCTGACTCAGGTAGTGTTGTTGCTGCTGTTGTTCCATAGGGCACTCCAGGCAGACTCAGGTACAGTTGTTGCTGCTGTTCCACAGGGCTGGTGAGGCTGGTTCCACAGGGCAGGTGAGGCAGACTCAGGTACAGTGTTTGCTGCTGCTGCTGTTCCACAGGGCAGGTGAGGCAGACTCAGGTGTTGCTGCTGCTGTTCCACAGTGTTGCTGCTGCTGTTGTTGCCACAGGGCAGGTGAGGCAGACTCAGGGACAGTGTTCCACAGGGCAGGTGAGGCAGACTCAGGTACAGTGTTGCTGCTGCTGTTCCACAGGGCAGGTGAGGCAGACTCAGGTACAGTGTGTTGTTGCTGCTGTTCCACAGGGCAGGTGAGGCAGACTCAGGTACAGTGTTGCTGCTGCTGTTCCACAGGGCAGGTGAGGGTACAGTGTTGCTGCTGCTGTTCCACAGGGCAGGTGAGGCAGACTCAGGTACAGTGTTGCTGCAACAGGGCAGGTGAGGCAGACTCAGGTACAGTGTTGTTGCTGCTGCTGTTCCACAGGGCAGGTGAGGCAGACTCAGGTACAGTGTTGCTGCTGCTGTTCCACAGGGCAGGTGAGGGCAGACTCAGGTACAGTGTTGCTGCTGCTGTTCCACAGGGCAGGTGAGGCAGACTCAGGTACAGTGTTGTTGCTGCTGCTGTTCCACAGGGCAGGTGAGGCAGACTCAGGTACAGTGTTGTTGCTGCTGCTGTTCCACAGGGCAGGTGAGGCAGACTCAGGTACAGTGTTGCTGCTGCTGTTCCACAGGGCAGGTGAGGCAGACTCAGGTACAGTGTTGTTGCTGCTGCTGTTCCACAGGGCAGGTGAGGCAGACTCAGGTACAGTGTTGTTGCTGCTGTTCCAGGGCAGGTCAGGTACAGGTTGCTGCTGGCTGTTCCACAGGGCAGGTGAGGCTGGACTCAGGTACAGTGTTGCTGCTGCTGTTCCACAGGGCAGGTGAGGCAGACTCAGGTACAGTGTTGCTGCTGCTGTTTCCACAGGGCAGGTGAGGCAGACTCAGGTACAGTGTTGCTGCTGCTGTTTCCACAGGGCAGGTGAGGCAGACTCAGGTACAGTGTTGCTGCTGCTGTTTCCACAGGGCAGGTGAGGCAGACTCAGGTACAGTGTTGCTGCTGCTGTTCCACAGGGCAGGTGAGGCAGACTCAGGTACAGTGTTGCTGCTGCTGTTCCACAGGGCAGGTGAGGCAGACTCAGGTACAGTGTTGCTGCTGCTGCTGCTGTTCCACAGGGCAGGTGAGGCAGACTCAGGTACAGTGTTGCTGCTGCTGTGTTCCACAGGGCAGGTGAGGCAGACTCAGGTACAGTGTTGCTGCTGCTGTTCCACAGGGCAGGTGAGGCAGACTCAGGTACAGTGTTGCTGCTGCTGTTGTGTTCACAGGGCAGGTGAGGCAGACTCAGGTACAGTGTTGCTGCTGCTGTTCCACAGGGCAGGTGAGGCAGACTCAGGTACAGTGTTGCTGCTGCTGTTCCACAGGGCAGGTGAGGCAGACTCAGGTACAGTGTTGCTGCTGCTGTTCCACAGGGCAGGTGAGGCAGACTCAGGTACAGTGTTGCTGCTGCTGTTCCACAGGGCAGGTGAGGCAGACTCAGGGACAGTGTTGTTGCTGCTGCTGTTCCACAGGGGCAGGTGAGGCAGACTCAGGTACAGTGTTGCTGCTGCTGTTCCACAGGGCAGGTGAGGCAGACTCAGGGACAGTGTTGCTGCTGCTGTTCCACAGGGCAGGTGAGGCAGACTCAGGGACAGTGTTGCTGCTGCTGTTCCACAGGGCAGGTGAGGCAGACTCAGGTACAGTGTTGCTGCTGCTGCTGTTCCACAGGGCAGGTGAGGCAGACTCAGGTACAGTGTTGCTGCTGCTGCTGTTCCACAGGGCAGGTGAGGCAGACTCAGGGACAGTGTTGCTGCTGCTGTTCCACAGGGCAGGTGAGGCAGACTCAGGGACAGTGTTGCTGCTGCTGTTCCCACAGGGCAGGTGAGGCAGACTCAGGTACAGTGTTGCTGCTGCTGTTCCACAGGGCAGGTGAGGCAGACTCAGGTACAGTGTTGCTGCTGCTGTTCCACAGGGCAGGTGAGGCAGACTCAGGTACAGTGTTGCTGCTGCTGTTCCACAGGGCAGGTGAGGCAGACTCAGGTACAGTGTTGCTGCTGCTGCTGTTCCACAGGGCAGGTGAGGCAGACTCAGGTACAGTGTTGCTGCTGCTGTTCCACAGGGCAGGTGAGGCAGACTCCAGGTACAGTGTTGCTGCTGCTGTTCCACAGGGCAGGTGAGGCAGACTCAGGTACAGTGTTGCTGCTGCTGTTCCACAGGGCAGGTGAGGCAGACTCAGGTACAGTGTTGCTGCTGCTGTTCCACAGGGCACACACCTGCAGGCAGACTCACACACAGTGTTGCTACACACTGTTCCACACACACCAGGTGAGGCAGACTCAGGGACAGGTTGCTAATAAACTCACAACCTCTCACACTCCTTACGGTTTATGTCCTCACAAACCTGCCAGGTGAGGCAGACTCAGGTCCACAGTGTTGCATGCTGCTGCTGTTCCACAGGGCAGGTGAGGCAGACTCAGGTCAGTGTTGCAGTAGCTGTTCCACAGGGCATGTGAGGCAGACTCAGGAACAGTGTTGCTGCTGCTTGTTGCACAGGGCAGGTGAGGCAGACTCAGGTACAAGTGTTGCTGCTGCTGTTCCACAGGGCAGGTGAGGCAGACTCAGGCAGGTACAGTGTTGCTGCTGCTGCTGTTCCACAGGGCAGGTGAGGCAGACTCAGGTACAGTGTTGCTGCTGCTGCTGTTCCACAGGGCAGGTGTATATTATCAGGTACAGTGTTGCTGCTGCTGTTCTGCAACCTTACACTAAAAACTACACTCTGTACTGCATCCTTACACTACAAACTACTCTCTGTACTGAAAATTTACACTACAAACTACACTGTATAGCATGGCCTTACACTGAAAACTACACACTGCTCTGTTTACACACTACAAACTACACTGGCAGACTGAGGTACAGTTACACTGACAAACCACACCTGCAGGTGAGGCAGACTCCAGGTACAGTGTTGCTACACTCTGTTCCACAACCTTACATTCAAACAGACTCAGGTACAGTGTTGCACTGCTGTACACTCACTCTGTAACACAGGTGTAAAACAGACTCCTGGTACAGTGTTGCTGCTGCTGCTGTTACACAGGGCAGCATAAGTACACCTGCACTCACAGTTAAACACTGCACTGCTCACTGCTGCAACCTAGACACAGCCTAACTACACACACATCAAGTGGCATTACATAGGCCTACACAGCATTGTGCATTTACACTACACAGGGCACTACAGGCAAACTCAGGTACAGTTTACAACCTTACACTGCACACAGCAGGCTGCATTACACCTTACACTGTACAAGCACTCTGCATTACACCCTTACACTGCACAAGCACTTTAACACCCTTTACACTACAAACAGCACTGTATAGCATTACACACTGACACTACACACAGCACTCTGCATACACCCTTACACTACACACAGCACTCTGTATGTGGCCTTACACTACACACAGCACTGTATTACAATTTACACTACACACAGCACTCTGCATTACATTACACTACACACAGCACTCCTATTACACCCTTACACTGCACACTCACCTGCATTACACTTACACTACACACAGCACTCTGCATTACACCCTTACACTACACACAGCACTCTGCATTACACACTGTACAGCACTCTGCATTACACCCTTACACTACACACACACTCTGTATTACACCTTACACTACAAACAGCACTGATGCATTACACCTTACACTGCACACAGCACTCTGCATGTACCCCTTACACTAAACACAGCACTGTATATTACACCCACACTACACACTACACTCTGCATTATGGCCTTACACTACAAACAGCACTCTGCATTACACAGCCTTACACTACACACAGCACTCTGCATTACACCCACACTACACACAGCACTCTGCATTACAATACACTGTACACAGCACTCTGCATTACACCCTTACACTACACACAGCACTCTGCATTACACCCTTACACTGCACACAGCACTCTGCATTACACCCTTACACTACACACAGCACTCTGCATTACACAGCTTACACTGCACACACAGCACTCTGCATTACACCCTTACACTACACACAGCACTCTGCATTACACCCTTACCTTACACAGCACACACATTACTGTGCTACACACAGCACTCTGTTACACTGCACTACACACAGCACTCTGCATTACACTACACTACACACAGCACTCTGCATTACACCCTTACACTACACACAGCACTCTGCATTACACACAGCCTTACACCTTACAACTACACACAGCACTGCATATTACAGCACTGCATTACACTTACACTACACACAGCACTCTGCATTACACTTACACTACACACAGCACTCACTACACACACAGCACTCTGCATTACACCCATACACTACACACAGCACTCTGCATTACACACATCACACTACACACAGCACTCTGCATTACACCCTTACACTACACACAGCACTCTGCATTACACCCTAACACTGCACACAGCACACTCTGCACACAGCACTCTGCACCACACTGCACAGCACTCTGCACTTACACAGCACAAATTACACCCTACACACACACAGCACATTACACACTTACACTACACACAGCACTCTGCATTACACCCAGACTACACACAGCACTCTGCATTACACACCTACACTGCACACAGCACTCTGCATTACACCCCTTACACTACACACAGCACACTCTGCATTACACTACACACAGCACTACAACACACACTACACACAGCATTACACCCTTACACTACACACAGCACTCTGCATTACACCCCTTACACTGCACACAGCACTCTACACCCTTACACTACACACAGCACCCATTACACTACACTACACACAGCACTCTGCACCCTTTACACACACAGCACTCTGCATTACACCCCACACTACACACAGCACTCTGCATTACACCCTTACACTACACACAGCACTCTGTACCCACTACACTGCACACAGCACTGCACACACCACACTGCATTGCACCCTTACACTACACACAGCACTCTGCATTACACCCTTACACTACACACAGCACTCTGCATTACACCCTTACACTACACACAGCACTCTGCATTACACCCTTACACTACACACAGCACTCTGCATTACACCCTTACACTACACACAGCACTCTGCATTACACCCTTACACTACACACAGCACTCTGCATTACACCCTTACACTACACACAGCACTCTGCATTACACCCTTACACTACACACAGCACTCTGCATTACACCTTACACTACACACAGCACTCTGCATTACACCCTTACACTACACACAGCACTCTGCATTACACCCTTACACTACACACAGCACTCTGCATTACACCCTTACACTGCACACAGCACTCTGCATTACACCCTTACACTACACACAGCACTCTGCATTACACCCTTACACTACACACAGCACTCTGCATTACACCCTTACACTACACACAGCACTCTGCATTACACCCTTACACTACACACACAGCACTCTGCATTACACCCTTACACTGCACACAGCACTCTGCATTACACCCTTACACTACACACAGCACTCTGCATTACACCCTTACACTACACACAGCACTCTTATTACACCCACTACATTACACACAGCACTCTGCATTACACCCTTACACTACACACAGCACTCTGCATTACACCCTTACACTACACACAGCACTCTGCATTACACCCTTACACTACACACAGCACTCTGCATTACACCCTTACACTACACACAGCACTCTGCATTACACCCCTTACACTACACACAGCACTCTGCACCCTACACACACTACACACAGCACTTACACTTACATTACACTACTACACACACACAGCACTTGCACACACAGCCATTACACCCCTTACACTGCACACAGCACTCTGCATTACACCCTTACACTACACACAGCACTCTGCATTACACCCTACACTTACACACAGCACACTGCATTACATTACACCCTTACACTGCACACAGCACTCTGCATTACACACACAGCTTACACTACACACAGCACTCTGCATTACACCCTTTACACTACACACAGCACTCTGCATTACACCCTTACACTACACACAGCACTCTGCATTACACCCTTACACTACACACAGCACTCTGCATTACACCCTTACACTACACACAGCACTCTGCATTACACCCTTACACTACACACAGCACTCTGCATTACACCCTTACACTACACACAGCACTCTGCATTACACCCTCACTACACACAGCACTCTGCATTACACCCTTACACTACACACAGCACTCTGCATTACACCCTTACACTACACACAGCACTCTGCATTACACCCTTACACTACACACAGCACTCTGCATTACACCCTTACACTGCACACAGCACTCTGCATTACACCCTTACACTGCACACAGCACTCTGCATTACACCCTTACACTACACACAGCACTCTGCATTACACCCTTACACTACACACAGCACTCTGCATTACACCCTTACACTGCACACAGCACTCTGCATTACACCCTTACACTACACACAGCACTCTGCATTACACCCCTTACACTACACACAGCACTCTGCATTACACCCTTACACTACACACAGCACTCTGCATTACACCCTTACACTACACACAGCACTCTGCATTACACCCTTACACTACACACAGCACTCTGCATTACACCCTTACACTACACACAGCACTCTGCATTACACCCTTACACTACACACAGCACTCTGCATTACACCTTACACTACACACAGCACTCTGCATTACACCCTTACACTACACACAGCACTCTGCATTACACCCTTACACTGCACACACAGCACTTGCATTACACCCTTACACTACACACACAGCACTCTGCATTACACCCTTACACTACACACAGCACTCTGCATTACACCCTTACACTGCACACAGCACTCTGCATTACACCCTTACACTACACACAGCACTCTGCATTAAACCCTTACACTACACACAGCACTCTGCATTAAACCCTTACACTACACACAGCACTCTGCATTACACCCTACACTACACACAGCACTCTGCATTACACCCTTACACTACACACAGCACTCTGCATTACACCCTTACACTACACACAGCACTCTGCATTAAACCCTTACACTACACACAGCACTCTGCATTACACCCTTACACTACACACAGCACTCTGCATTACACCCTTACACTACACACAGCACTCTGCATTACACCCTTACACTACACACAGCACTCTGCATTACACCCTTACACTACACACAGCACTCTGCATTACACCCTTACACTACACACAGCACTCTGCATTACACCCTTACACTACACACAGCACTCCGCATTAATTACACACACAGCACTCTGCACACCCTTACACACACACAGCACTCTGCATTACACCCTTACACTACACACACAGCACTCACACATTACACCCCCTACACTACACACAGCACTCTGCATTAAACCCTTACACTACACACAGCACTCTGCATTACACCCACTGCACTCTGCACACCACACACACAGCACTCTGCATTACACCCTTACACTACACACAGCACTCTGCATTACACCCTTACACTGCACACAGCACTCTGCATTACACTTACACTACACACAGCACAGCACTCTGCATTACACCAGCACTCTGCATACACTACACACAGCACTCTGCATTACACCCTTACACTACACACAGCACTCTGCATTACACCCTTACACTACACACAGCACTCTGCATTACACCCTTACACTACACACAGCACTCTGCATTAAACCCTTACACTACACACAGCACTCTGCATTACAACCACACAGCAGCTCTGCATTACACCTTACACTACACACAGCACTCTGCATTACACCCTTACACTACACACAGCACTCTGCATTACACCCTTACACTACACACAGCACTCTGCATTACACCCTGACACCACACACAGCACTCTGCATTACACCCTTACACTGCACACAGCACTCTGCATTACACCCTTACACTACACACAGCACTCTGCATTACACACTGCACACAGCACTCTGCATTACACCCCTTACACACACACAGCACTCTGCATTACACTACACACAGCACTCTGCATTACACCCTTACACTACACACAGCACTCTGCATTACACCCTTACACTACACACAGCACTCTGCATTACACCCTTACACTACACACAGCACTCTGCATTACACCCTTACACTACACACACTCTGCATTACACCTTTTTACACTCTGCACACACAGCACTCTGCACTGCACACAGCACTCCATTAAGCACCTTACACTGCACACACAGCACTCTGCATTACACCCTTACACTGCACACAGCACTCTGCATTACACCCTTACACTACACACAAAGCACTCTGCATTACACCCTTACACTACACACAGCACTCTGCATTACACCCTTACACTACACACAGCACTCTGCATTACACCCTTACACTACACACAGCACTCTGCATTACACCCTTACACTACACACAGCACTCTGCATTACAACGTTACACTACACACAGCACTTACTGCACACACACCACTCTGCATTACACACTACACACAGCAGCACTCCCTGCACACACACTCTGCATTAAACTACACACAGCACTCTGCATTACACCACCCTTACACTACACACAGCACTCTGCATTACACCCTTACACTACACACAGCACTCTGCATTACACCACTCTGCATTACACCCTTACACACACACAGCACTCACTACACACACACAGCACTCTGCATTACACCCTTACACTGCACACAGCACTCTGCATTAAACCCTTACACTGCACACAGCACTCTGCATTACAGCACTTACACACACACACTCTGCATTAAACCCTTACACTACACACAGCACTCTGCATTACACCCCTTACACTACACACAGCACTCTGCATTACACCCTTACACTACACACAGCACTCTGCATTACACCCCTACACACACTCTGCATTACACACACTGCACACAGCACTCTGCATTACACCCTTACACTGCACACAGCACTCTGCATTACACCCTTACACTACACAGCACTCTGCATTACACCCTTACACACACACAGCACTCTGCATTACACCCTTACACTACACACAGCACTCTGCATTAAACCCTTACACTACACACAGCACTCTGCATTACACCCACTACACTCTGCACACACAGCACTCTGCATTACACCCTTACACTACACACAGCACTCTGCATTACACACTTACACTACACACAGCACTCTGCATTACACCCTTACACTACACACAGCACTCTGCATTACACCCTTACACTACACACAGCACTCTGCATTACACCCTTACACTGCACACAGCACTCTGCATTACACCCTTACACTACACACAGCACTCTGCATTACACCCTTACACTACACACAGCACTCTGCATTAAACCCTTACACTACACACAGCACTCTGCATTACACCCTTACACTGCACACAGCACTCTGCATTACACCCTTACACTACACACAGCACTCTGCATTACACCCTTACACTGCACACAGCACTCTGCATTACACCCTTACACTACACACAGCACTCTGCATTACACCCTTACACTACACACAGCACTCTGCATTACACCCTTACACTACACAGCACTCTGCATTAAACCTTACACAGCACTCTGCATTACACCCTTACACTACACACAGCACTCTGCATTACACCCTTACACTGCACACAGCACTCTGCATTACACCCTTACACTACACACAGCACTCTGCATTACACCCTTACACTACACACAGCACTCTGCATTACACCCTTACACTACACACAGCACTCTGCATTACACACACTACACACAGCACTCTGCATTACACCCTTACACTGCACACAGCACTCTGCATTACACCCTTACACTACACACAGCTCTGCATTACACCCTTACACTACACAAAGCACTCTGCATTACACCTTACACTACACACAGCACTCTGCATTACACCCTTACACTACACACAGCACTCTGCATTACACCCTTACACTACACACAGCACTCTGCATTACACCCCTTACACTACACACACAGCACTCTGCATTACACCCTTACACTGCACAAAGCACTCTGCATTACACCCTTACACTGCACACAGCACTCTGCATTACACCCTTACACTACACACAGCACTCTGCATTACACCCCACTACACACAGCACTCTGCACACACAGCACACACTCTGCATTACACCCTTACACTACACACAGCACTCTGCATTACACCCTTACACTACACACAGCACTCTGCATTACACCCTTACACTGCACACAGCACTCTGCATTACACCCTTACACTGCACAAAGCACTCTGCATTACACCCTTACACTGCACACAGCACTCTGCATTACACCTTACACTACACACAGCACTCTGCATTACACCCTTACACTACACACAGCACTCTGCATTACACCCTTACACTGCACACAGCACTCTGCATTACACCCTTACACTACACACAGCACTCTGCATTACACCCTTACACTGCACACAGCACTCTGCATTACACCCTTACACTGCACACAGCACTCTGCATTACACCCTTACACTGCACACAGCACTCTGCATTACACCCTTACACTACACACAGCACTCTGCATTACACCTTACACACACAGCACTCTGCATTACACCCTTACACTACACACAGCACTCTGCATTACACCCTTACACTGCACACACAGCACTCTGCATTACACCCTTACACTGCACACACTCAGCATTACACCCTACACTACACACCTTACACCAACACTGCACACAGCACTCTGCATTACACCCCTTACACTACACACAGCACTCTGCATTACACCCTTACACTACACACAGCACTCTGCATTACACCCTTACACTACACACAGCACTCTGCACACTACACAAAGCACTTACACCCTTACACTGCACACAGCACTCTGCATTACACCCTTACACTGCACACAGCACTCTGCATTACACCTTACACTACACACAGCACTCTGCATTACACCCACTCTGCATACACTACACACAGCACTCTGCATTACACCCTACACTGCACAAAGCACTCTGCATTACACCACACACACAGCACTCTGCATTACACACAGTACTCTGCATTACACCCTACACTACACACAGCACTCTGCATTACACCCTTACACTACACACAAGCATTACACTCTGCATTACTCTGCATTACACTACACACAGCACTGCATCTGCATTACACCCATTACACTACACACAGCACTCTGCATTACACCCTTACACTACACCCAGCACTCTGCATTACACCCTTACACTACACACAGCACTCTGCATTAAACACCACACACAGCACTCTACACTACACACAGCACTCTGCATTACACCCACTACACACAGCACTGCATTACACTTTACACTGCACACAGCACTCTGCATTACACCTTACACTGCACACAGCACTCTGCATTACACCCTTACACTACACACAGCACTCTGCATTACACCCTTACACTACACACAGCACTCTGCATTACACCCTTACACTGCACAAAGCACTCTGCATTACACCCTTACACTACACACAGCACTCTGCATTACACCCTTACACTACACACAGCACTCTGCATTACACCCTTACACTACACACAGCACTCTGCATTACACCCTTACACTACACACAGCACTCTGCATTACACCCTACACTACACACAGCACTCTGCATTACACCCTTACACTACACACAGCACTCTGCATTACACCCTTACACTGCACACAGCACTCTGCATTACACCCTTACACTGCACACAGCACTCTGCATTACACCCTTACACTGCACACAGCACTCTGCATTACACCCTTACACTAGACAAAGCACTCTGCATTACACCCTTACACTACACACAGCACTCTGCATTAAATCCTTACACTACACACAGCACTCTGCTTTACATCCTTACACTACACACAGCACTCTGCATTACACCCTACACTACACACAGCACTCTGCATTACACCCTTACACTACACACAGCACTCTGCATTAAACCCTTACACTACACACAGCACTCTGCATTACACCCTTACACTACACACAGCACTCTGCATTACACCCTTACACTACACACAGCACTCTGCATTACACCCTTACACTACACACAGCACTCTGCATTCCACACTTAGGCTTTACACAGCACTCCGCATTACACCCTTACACTACACACAGCACTCCACATTACACCCTTACACTACACACAGCACTCTGCATTACACCCTTACACTACACACAGCACTCTGCATTACACCCTTACACTGCACAAAGCACTCTGCATTACACCCTTACACTACACACAGCACTCTGCATTACACCCTTACACCACACACAGCACTCTGCATTTCACCCATACACTACACACAGCATTCTGTATCACACCCTTACACTACACACAGCACTCTGCATTACACCCTTACACTACACACAGCACTCTGCATTACACCCTTACACTACACACAGCACTCTGCATTACACCCTACACTACACACAGCACTCTGCATTACACCCTTACACTACACACAGCACTCCGCATTACACCCTTACACTACACACAGCACTCTGCATTACACCCTTACACTACACACAGCACTCTGCATTAAACCCTTACACTACATACAGCACTCTGCATTACACCCTTACACTACACACAGCACTCTGCATTACACCCTTACACTACACACAGCACTCTGCATTACACCCTTACACTACACACAGCACTCTGCATTACACCCTTACACTACACACAGCACTCTGCATTACACCCTTACACTACACACAGCACTCTGCATTACACCCTTACACTACACACAGCACTCTGCATTACACCCTTACACGACAAACTACACTCTATATTATGGCCTTACACGAAAACTTGCACTCTGCTTCACAGCCTTACTCTTGAAATTACACTTTATAATAATAAAAATAATTTTATTCGCACAGAAACAGTACAGCAAAGGGAGGGGAAGCATTAATCAGGTACAGTAGTTGTAAGCTTTACATACATGCCAGTAAAGTGATCATACATACAATATCATTCATTTCAAAGTTGCATACTCTCAGGCCATCCCTTACATCACAAAGTTCGGCAATACACATGGCAATTTCATCATTACAATCACCTTTTAAACTGCGTTTCAAAGCACAATGATCACAGCAGAGAGTATTGACATTCAATCTGAACATAAGATGTCTCATGTTGACAGCTGCTGATGATTGACTATAAGCCCTTTGTAAAACTGACTAACTAAAATGTTAACACTATGAGCAATATTGTACATAAACATGGCAAACCGACACAGTAACTGATTTTCAATGCTAGGTACAGACATAACGACACCTTATGCCATGAAACATAGAAACGCTGAATATGATTCCTATTCAAATTCCACAGCACCGAGCCATGAAATGAGGGACAATACGTTTGGAATAACCTGGCCATTGTACTCGAGGCACACATATTAAATTTAGCCGACGTATTAGAGCTGGAGATGAGGTGATTGATCCCTTGATTAATGTTCTTGATGTTACAATCATGACCTATAATATGGCCGAGATGTACAGCGGAGTTATCTTGCTTGATGGGAACATCACAACTTTTGAATGAAGTACCAGGATTACAATTAAATGATACACTGGCACTCTGAGGGGTTTCAAGATGACACAATATTCCTTGGCAAATTCATCACAAATATTTAACAATCCTTTCATACCACATCTAGATGGAGAAATCAAAGTCAAGTCATCGGCGTAACACAAAGCACCACAGAAATGGCGTCCTATATAGCAACCATAACCAGACTGGCCAAGTTTACATTGCAAAACATCCATGTAAATACAGAATAAAGCTGTTGATTGTACCCCACCTTGTTTTACACCATTTAAACAGAGGAAGGCATCACTGACATGCCGGCCCCACTTAACTCAGAGGCGCTGGGTGGAATTCATATTCAATAATCACATAATACAACCCCAATTCTGAAATAGTTGGGACAAAGTGTAAATTGTGAATAAAATGAAAACGTAATGACTTTCAAATCACACCAGCCAGTATTTTATTCACAATAGAACATACTAAATGTTGAAACTGAGAAATTTTACAATTTTATCCAGAAAATGAGCTCATTTCAAATTTGTTGGCTGCTACAGATCTCAAAAAGTTGGGACAGGGGCCTGTTTACCATGGTGTAGCATCCCCTCTTCTTTTTAACGCAGAGTGGAGGCATCTGGGCATTGAGGAGAGAAGTGTCTTGAGTTTTGCCATTGGAATTTGATCCCACTCTTGTTAAATACAGGCTTCCAGCTGCTGGAGAGTTTTGGGTCTCCTTTGACGGACTTTTTGTTTAATTATGTGCCAAATGTTCTCAATCGATGAAAGATCAGGACTGCAGGCAGGCCAGTTCAGCACACGGACTCTTCTACTACAAAGCCATGCTGTTGTAATAGCTGCAGTATGTGGTTTTGCATTGTCCTGCTGAAATACACAAGGCCTTCCCTGGAATAGATGTCCTCTGGAGGGGAGCATATGTTGCTCTAAAACCTTTATATACCTTTCAGCATTCACAGTGCTTTTTAAAACATGAAAGTGTCCCACACCATATGCACTAATGAATCCCCATACCATCAGAGATGCTGGCTTTTGAACTGAACACTGATAACAGGAGAGGTGGTCTTTCTCCTCTTTAGCCCGGAGGGGACAATGCCCATGATTGCCAACAAGAATGTCAAATTTGGACTCGTCTGACCACAGGACACTATGCCACTTTGCTACAGTCCATTTTAAATGAGCCTTGGCCCAGAGAACATGGCGGCGCTTCTGGATCATGCTCAACAGTGGCTTCCTTTTTGCATGATAGAGATTTAGGTGGCATCTGCAGATGGCACGGCGAACTGTGTTTACAAACAGTGGTTTCTTGAAGTATTCCTGGGCCCATTTAGTAATGTCAATGACAGAATCATGCCGGTGAGTGATGCAGTGGCGTCTGAGGGCCCGAAGATCACGGGCATCCAGAAAAAGGTCTTTGGCCTTGTCCCTTACGCACAGAGATTTTTCCAGTTTCTCTGAATCTTTTGATGATGTTATGCACTGTCGATGATGAGACCTTCAAAGCCTTTGCAATTTGATGTTGAGGTACATTGTTTTAAAGCATTCCACAATTTTTTATGCAAGCCTTCACAGGTTGGAGAGCCTCTGGCCATCTTTACTTCTGAGAGACTCAGCCTCTCTAAGACATCCCTTTTATAGCCAATCATGTTACACGCCTGATGCCAGTTAACTTAATTACTTGCCAAATGTTCTTTCAGCTGATTCTCTTACATATTAATTGCTTTTTCAGCCCTTTTTTTGCCTGTGTCCCAACTTTTTTGAGACCTGTTGCAGCCAGAAAATTTGAAATAAGCTCATTTTGTGGATAAAAATGTAAAATGTCTCAGTTTCAACATTTGAAATGTTATCTATGTTCTATTGTAAATAACATATTGGCTCATGTGATCTGAAAGTCATTGCATTTTGAGTTTATTCACATTTTACACTTCGTCTCAAGTATTTCAGAATTGGGGTTGTAGTTTTATTACACAGATTCCTGCTAATCAGTACCTCAAAAAGTTTACAATAGTGGACCCTGTCGAATGCTTTAGATGCATCTAATAGTACAAGGTACACAGCTGAGTGATTCCTAACATACATATCAACTATTTCATTTAAAACAAAGGTGCAATTAGTAGTGGAACTTTTAGCCTTGAGGCCGAATTGTAACTCAGAGGTACAAAGCTTGTGGAGATTCCTAAACAGAATAATATTATCAAGGACTTTTCCAAAAACACTACCAATCGCGATGGCATGGTAATTATCACTGTTTCTCACAGATTTCTTGTTACTCTTCGGTATGGGAACTATGGTAGACAGGTTCATATCCGGGGGGACATAACCATGATGCAAATGGCAGTGAACAATGAAGCAAGATGCACATGTAATTCATCACAGCCATAAATCAGATTATTCGAACAAAGTGCAAAGTTGGCGTCACCTTTAAACAGTTTCAGTTTCTGAATAGTAACCTGAACATCAGTAGTCAGTATGACATGAAGCTCATCACAGGAATCACAGTTACATGTAGACTTAATACCATCATTCACCTTATTATACAGTCGTGACATTTCATCTCTGTCATAGGGCACACTGCTATACACAAGTTTCACCAGAAGCCCATGGGCGCTGCCATGACAGAATGACTACTTCAGCTGTTCGGTTTTGTCTTTCCGGTAGCCTTGATGCCAATGACAGCAACAAACAGAGCCAGATAGCCAAAACAACAAAAACATCAGAAATAATGACATCAGTAGGCTGTTCATTATTTAACCACTCACCGCTGAACACAAGCGTAGATATCTTTGCCAATGAAAAGCACAATAACGTCTTTGTAAATATATTTAATTGTTCCGATGTTTGGATAACTGAAGGGAGCTTTGGTTTAATGAATAACGCTGCCTTCCACAGAATAGCTGCTGCATGACTACATGATTTCCCTAATCCAGCAATACACGGGCACTCGACTGTCTCCACGACTCCACTTTCCCTCAGCGTTACCCACGCTGTATGCTCAGCTTGACTGACGCTCTGGCTGGGCTCAACAGCTGCCTTCAGAAATATGAAGTTGTTGTGTTTCTTGAACAGTACTTTCCCTATTTCGTTGCTATGCAAGTAATTATATGCCTCCGTGCTTTTATAATTTCGCAATTCTTTGCTATCAACAACTCCGGAAAACACAAGGTAACTAGAGGCACTCCTTGAGTGCAAACCTCACATAGCCCAGGTCATGACAATTTTTTGACATGATCCTAAATATCACTTTTGCGAAAATCGCATTGGCGGAGAGCGTGGGGGGAAAGAAATCGCTTAGCCTTGTCTCGCTGTTTCTACTAAGCCAACCTGAACACCGAGTGTAACGTTGGTTGAATTGCTATAGCTCAGCACTGAAGGAGGCTAGTTAAGCGCCACTGGCATAACTAAGTTCATGTTACTTAGCTAGGTAGCGTGCACGCAATACTTTTTCAAAACCATTATGTAACATTAGTTTGGTACCCAGCGAGCTAACATTAGCTAGCTACTCAGTTGACTGAATTTACAAAGCGTTGCTCGTTCAGCCACGAATGTCCGTGACTCAGAGACTGCGCAAGCAGAGCGATGCAGTTAGCGCAGTGCTAACATACACTGGGCGCGAAGGGGAATTAAACTTGCTCTCCATGAAGTTCAGTTTCAATTCAGTTATGTGATAAACAGAATGAGAGAGTTATGAAAGTCGTTGAGTAAATTTTAGGTTTGTTGCTCACTGAACTCGTTGAATAACTTTCATATGACACACCCACTCTTGTAAGATCCTGTATATCTGAAATGCAGGATTTTGCGATAGTTGCTGTGGTGGGCATACTGTCTGACCGATCGCCTTCGAAATCAATAGGGTCAATCCCTGATGTAATAGCGATCCACCCACAAAATTTCAGAGATATCCGTTCATTACTTTTTGAGTTGTATTGTTCACAAACAGACAAACGGCACCGATCACATATACCTCCTGCCAGCTTCGTTTGGCGGAGGTTAATAATTAGCTAACTCTGTGGATGTAGCCAACATCGGGCCATTGTTTCGTGTCATTACCCACTCCGTGAGAAGTGACGAGTGAGGCACTGTAACGGAATTGTCCTCATGACTTTTTAAAACACCCGTACTGTGTATCCACCCCGTTTTGTTTCCATGTAAAGCTGGCTTTTACAGTTATGCACAAACACATCAACCGGGAGCCGCTATGATTTATGGGTAACGTCACGAAGTCATGAAAAAGGTGGATTCAAAGCCCATGTTCGAAACCGCGCACTAACGTACCGCTCGTACTACCGATGACATCAGATTTAGGGGATAGGTAGGGTGTTCACTTATGCGTGGGGAGTGAGTTTGTGTCCGCGAGCAGTTGCCGAATGTATACCAGATCGGGCAGATATTTTGTGGGTGCATCGTAAGCTCACTATTCATACATAAATTGCTCAAGATGCAACGCGACGTAAACCGCTAGAAACACTCAGGGAGGAATGACAAGAAGAGGAAGCAACAGGAAGAGTTTGTTCGTAGTGAGTAGCGTGTAGTGTGACTAGTGTGTAGTAAGAATAGTGTATGTAGACCGTGGAGCGCGGTTTCGAACACGGCCAAAGGCTGCGTTTAATCCGAAATAAGATACTCCCTTCACTTCTTCCCTCCGAATGACGTAGCAGGCGAGTAAGCCCTTCCCGAGCGAGGGAGGGCAATGGAGGGGACTTAGGGGGAGGGTTGTGGGAAATCGGATTGGAACGACCCTCGCGGTTCTTCCGCACTTCGACATTTGTCAACAAGCCAACGGGAAGTTTGTATTACCATGGAGCCGACTGAGTTAGTTGTCTTTACGTGTTATATATACGCAAATCGAAACATCAGTGTAGTGGTTTGCTGGCTAGCCACTGTAGCGTCAAAAGCCATGTCACTAACAAAATGAACAGTCTCAATAACGAAGTTACATACCAGAAGATGAAACATGAATTTGAAAAGAGGTATCTGTATTCCGGTTTATTAACATTAAAAGTCATTTTAAATTAAAATAGGGACTCGATAGTAAGTTCAAATTCATATAGATTTTTTTTATGGATGTGCAGTCACTATCTTCGGGCCATGATGAAATATAATAAAAAACGACCGCCCACCAATATGTGCAGTCACATATTAACCAGCCGCCAAACTTCCATAATGTTTGCAACTAATATAAGCGACTGTTTTATGAGAAAATAAAGCTCCGTAACAGTCCTCACAGATGCTGTAGGCTAGCTACAGCAAAAATGAACGCAAAGTTACATGCTTAAAAATAATGCGAAACCGATGCCCCTCACCCCCAAACTTTGCTATTTGCTTATAACTCTGTCATAAATTCCACACTACTCAAACACAATTCTTACATTTGTATGGTAATTTCCCTGCCATAACTCCTCCTTTTGCCAGCAGAAAAAATGGCGGATGTGAATTTTTTACCGAGGGAAAATGAGCAAAGCATTCTGGGCAATATCAAAGCTTGGAGGGATGTTCGTTGTTGGCTTCATTTAAGGGAGGATAATCGAGGGCTTGAGCCACCAATGATGATGGGCTTTAATGAGAGTGACCATCTAAAATGCTATTGATCTCATGCAGGACGTCATTAAATACAACATCGAGCGAACCATTACTACAATCACAGTGCATATAGACGTTAACAAGAATTAAAGAATTAACGCCAAATGTCATTAGAGCTGCAACACAACGCTTATTGTTTGTAACAATAGGAGTAAGAGAACATTTGAGGCGCTTACTATACGCAATTGTGCAACCACCATAGGGTCTACCAGTGAGAATTACATTTTCATTCATACCAGAGCTACGAATGACACTAGCATCGTCTAATTTAGAGGAAAACTCCGACAACTGACTTGACATATACCAGTGTTCCTGTATGAAGATGACATTGCATGTTTTTAACAAAGAATTAACGTAACTGATTCTGTCAGCTGAATGACCCTTAGTGTTATAGCTGGCAAAGCGCAACTGTGTACTAGCCATGATCAAGCATAGACAAATGACCAACTAAACCATAATTATTCAAAATTATCTCTGGGCCTTTAAAACTGCCGGACACAGACACCTGTTGGCCAAAAGTCTGAGGATAACAGAGTGGACATATCAGAGAGTCTTACTTCAACTTTGAAGCTGCAAAACGTAGCCTCTTCCTTAGACACAAGTGAGACAAATGTCGGCTCCACAACGCAGTCACTAATGTACTGCTGAATGTCCTGCTCCATCGTGCCCTTCTGAACGCGGTAGACGAAGAGGTCCCGACCGGGCTCAGGGGCACCTCTGACATTAGACTGAGCGGATCGTGTGCCAGTAATGGCCTTCTTCTTCCGGCGGTTTCGACGTCGCTGGTCGGGAGGGAACTCAAACCCACTGGTAAGGGAAGCATGAGACGTGAGTGACATCATGGATGAAGCAGGAGCGAGCGGGCGTGATGGATTCATTTTCTCAGCAGGTCTAGCATCGTTGGCTGTTGGCACGTCAACTTTGGGGCCGCATTTCTTGGCAATCAATGTGGGCAACTTCACTGTAGCTGGTTGGGGTAACGGACGTTGTGGTTTACCAGTGGAGGGTGACTGACAGGCAACATCGGCCCAGGATTTCCTGTTGGAGATTTTATCCTCCAATGCAGTCGCTCTAACACAATTCAGACTTAATGAGTCCTCTTGAGTCGCAATACGACGTTCAAGGTCCACGAGTCTCTCACAAATACTGATAGTGCTGGTCTCAGCTGGTGAAATCCTAGGCAGCCTCGGTAATTGAGTTACCCCAACTGCAAAAAGAGGCATCTTATCCGCGGCATCAAGACATTGTGCACATTCCAAAATATCCGCAATGGCAGCGTCCAAGACTGTCCGCTGAGGAGTATCCCGACGTTCGTGATACATCGGCAGCAACGAGACATCCGTAACAAAATATATCAACTCTTTCGCTTCAGATAACTCCTCATTCGTGTAGAAACCAGCCAAACAGCGCTTGATATAATCCACCGGCAAATTATTGAGACTACTTGAGACAGAACTAAGTCAGACTTAGACTAAGTCAGAACGGCATTCAACACCACCTTCGAATAATACATCTCCATTTTGGGGATAAGTATACAGGGGAAAAAAAAGCTGTGTTAAGAGGACGAGAGAGCCTTGCTCGTGAGAGATATCCTGCCTGAGGTACTTGATCAAGTTCCACATTACGGTAACCATCTCGGGACCTAATTAGCATAATTTATGTAAATGAGCCATCACTTTAATTCTGTATTTAGTAGTTGTTCATATGATGTTGGTACTAAATTGTTATGAATGAAAGAGGAATAAATGTATGTGGGAGTGTCTACCTACCTTAATCTATGCTATCTTCCACAGCCTTAATCTACTCTGTACTACAGCGTCAAACCACAAACAACAATTGTTCCTAAATCTTCGAACTTTATTTGAGACATATGCAATTGTCACAAGATCAGCTGCCAATCCCCCTATTGAGACATATGCAATTGTCACAAGATCAGCTGCCGATCCCCCTATGTTCGGTGGTGTTATCGGCTGAGGAGTTATAAATGTATGGAGACAGTGCACTGCATTGTTTTACAATGGGGAAAAAATGAAACACTAAAGATGGAAGAATGTCAAAGTAAAACAGCTGATCACAATCTTCAGATTTAGTGTAGCTTAACTGCACAACCTTGATCTTCAGATTTAGTGTAGCTTAACTGCACAACCTTGATATGACTGACTGCTTGGATTGGGAGTTTAATAATGTTACATCACATCTCTGTGATTGGAGTATTTTGGGTTAATGACAGATAAAGGCAAAATTTTCATATCAGAATAAAACAGATTTTAGTTCAGTTATCTGTTCTAACACTACTGCAGTTGATCCCTATCGTACAGCATGTTGGTTGATTTAGCCATAGATCAATAGATGCTCTGATTCAAAAGGCACTTGCAACTGTAGCAATGCTTAATCACCACAGACCAACGTATGTTCATATAGTCTGCACTCGCTACTGCAACTGATGAATGTGATGGTGGTGGCTAAAAACACAGTAAAGAAAGTTTGTCTTACATTAGACGTATTAGTTGCATGAAGACTGTGCTAGTAAAGAAGTTATGTGTTTATTCACCCTCAGCAGACGATGATTGATAATATTAATGGCTCCTCTGTCGGACATGGCAGGTGATCACGACAGCAGTTATGACTGCAGGGGCGCCACTAGCAATTTTGGGCCCTATGGCTGGAAGCTCATGCATATGTATATATATATATATATATATGGCTGCCTCAAAACATAATGTCATGGCCTGAGCTCTGGATAGCTCATGCATACAAGCCTCGGTGAGTGAGAAATTTTATTTTTCTCTGACTCGATGAAGATAATGGTTTGACAGTGCCCACGAATATGGAAATGAAATGGCAATGCATAGGATAAAACACTATATAGAGGCATCTGCCTAATGAAAAAGACAGGGCTCTGGTCTTGTAAGCCACAATCCAGCTGCCCAAGAGCATTTCAATTATAGCGTTGGAATGTGCCATCTCCTCATATTTTCACTTCGTCCAAACCAATACGTTTTCAGTTTTCAAACTAAAATGAGGTCAGCAGCATTTTTCAAAAGTCTCCATGTTAAGGGTTCGAAAACCCCAGAGTAGTGTGGACGCAAGGTGAAAACTGGTAATGATGTCACAGTGGGGTCAATTTTTTTTTCAATGCTCTCGAGCCAAGAGAAATAGATCCAGTTTGAGAATTGCCATCAGCAAGGACCTCTTCAAGTTTACACCCCAACCTCTGTGTGTAATCCTGCGTTGGCAAAGCAGTGTTAAATTGCAGTGCTGTGGTTTTCTCTTTGGTTAAAAATTTGAGTCAATGTTCTATTTGTAAGTACACCATCATAGCTGACATTAATATGCAAGCAAACATAGCATTAGGCACGCGTGTCAGAAGCATGATTCTATACTTCAAATTCTCTGTGAAACATACATTGTATTTGAAGCTAGATACTGAATTTTACATTTTATTTGAGGCTAGATGCTGAATTTTACATTTTATTTGTGTTGCTGATTTGTGTGTTATTTGTATTTTGGCTGTGGACCATCTTTTGTTTTGGTGGTGTCTGTTGAAAATCAGAGCCAACTATGCCTCTGGCCTCAAGAGGATTTTCCAGAAGGAAATGACTCTTTGATTCCACTAAGTTTTCCTAAGCTGGGAACAGTGGTCCACTCTGAACAACACCTGAAGGGCTATGAAAACACTGTGCGTCTGATACTGTTCTCAGATCAGTTTCATCAAAGCAGATTGTATAAGATCTGTCGGTATAAATGAGGACATTTCACTGTCCCCTGAAGGGCTAAATCATTACTTTAGTTAATGCATATGCTTTCACAACCAGCTTATCTATCATCCATACCTGTCTGTGTGTTGTGCCCTGGTGTATATTTCTGTAACTGGACATCCATATCATTACTGTGATCAGACATAATACCAACATTCAAACTATCAGCCATCATTCCTAACAATAAAAATGTGAAGCAGTATTTACTTCTTGATCATCAGAATTATCAACTTCACCAGGCTGTTTTATGAGAACAAGCCTCTTGCTTTGAGGGTAAGGAGTTTTGACGACTGTGTCTTGTCTTCAGCACTGCAGACCCAAACACAGATCCCCTGTATCTTTGTGTCTCTCCACAGCTGGCTGTTCTCATGAGGCTGTGTCTACAGGGGAGGCGGGGCTGACTGCAGGGGAGAGGGGGCTATCAGAGCAATCCCTTGGGATTGGCTGAGGGGGGAGGGGCCACTCCTCCATCCTGCGTTCACTCTCCAGATTCCCGTGCGCGTTGGTCCCCATCAGAGGTTCAAAGCTGTTTCTCCAGCACTTTTTCCAGAAGCTGGGGCTGTGTTCCAGAGCAGACGCAGCGCGGGCTCGGGGTCCGACGGCATGGGCAGCTCGCGGCCCGCTAACCGCTACAGCATCGTGTCGTCAGAGGAGGAGGGCATGAAGCTCTCCAGCGCCAGCGTGCCCAACGGCTTTGGCAACGGCAAGGTGCACACGCGGCACCCCACCCACAGCCGCTTCGTGAAAAAGGATGGTCACTGCAACGTGCAGTTTGTCAACGTCAGCGAGAAGGGTCAGCGCTACCTGGCGGACATCTTCACCACCTGCGTGGATGTGCGCTGGCGGTGGATGTTCCTGCTCTTTAGCGCCGCCTTCCTGCTCTCCTGGCTGTTCTTCGGTTGCGTCTTTTGGCTGGTCGCCATCTTCCATGGTGACCTTGAGGGTGGCCCGGCGCCTAAGTGCGTCTCCAATGTCAGCAGCTTCACTGCCGCGTTCCTTTTCTCTGTGGAGACGCAGACCACCATCGGGTATGGCTACCGTTACGTGACGGACGAGTGCCCGCTCGCCGTGTTCATAGTGGTGTTCCAGAGCATCATGGGATGCATCATTGATGCCTTCATCATTGGTGCCGTCATGGCAAAGATGGCTAAGCCAAAGAAGCGGAACGAGACGCTGGTGTTCAGCCATCACGCCACCGTGGCTATGCGAGACGGAAAGCTGTGCCTGATGTGGCGGGTGGGGAACCTTCGGCGGAGTCACCTGGTGGAGGCACACGTCCGAGCACAGCTGCTGCGCTCTCGCACCACGGCCGAGGGCGAGTTCATCCCGCTCGACCAGGTGGACATAGATGTGGGATTTGACAGTGGTGTTGACCGCATTTTCCTGGTGTCGCCAATCACCGTGGTGCACGAAATCGACCAGGACAGCCCCTTCTACCACATGAGTAAGCAGGAGCTGGAGTCGTCCGAGTTTGAGATCGTGGTTATCCTGGAGGGCATGGTGGAGGCCACTGCCATGACCACGCAATGCCGCAGCTCCTACCTGGCTGGGGAGGTGCTGTGGGGCCACCGCTTCGAACCCGTCCTGTTCGAGGAGAAGAACTACTACAAGGTGGACTATTCCCGCTTCCACAAGACGTACGAAGTGCCGGGCACTCCGCTGTGCAGTGCTCGAGACCTTGCGGAAAAGAAGTTCATAATGTCAAACCCCAGCTCCTTCTGCTATGAGAGTGAGCTGACCCCCTCCACGGAGGAAGAGGAGGGTGGGGGTGGGGTCGAGCAGGAGGCCGGGATCACTGACACAGACTCAAGCTGTGCCCCCTTAGAACCCCGTCCCCTGAGGAGAGAGTCTGAGATATGATTGGGCAAATATTGTTAGGGGGCAGGTCCAAGTCAAGGGGCGTGGCATAAGATAACAGGCAGGATGTGAGTCTGATAGAATGGTACTGCTGTTAAAGAGGGGCAGGGTCCACCTGCTCGGGGGTCCTGGGCAGATTAAAGCCTTTGGTGATGCACAGGCACACGATCACATGATACTGTATAGATGTGCAGTAAAGGTCGGACAGACTGACAGCGCTATTTATTAATTCAGATTGTATGTACCTGTGGATCACCGCACAATGGCTTAAGTGGAAAAACTTGAACAAGGTGCAGGTATATCTATCACCAGTCCACTCCAGCAAAAACAAAACCTGTGGTTTTAGTAGCGACACTTTAGTTCTATACCTTGTCCTTATTTTATGGGCCTTAATGGTTAATGCTGCTATAGAATACTAGATTCTTTCATTTCCTTTTGTTTGACACTTAAGGTAGAGGAGGGAGTTTCTGGGGGGGGCAGTTTATTAGCACTTATTTAATGAAGTGCACAATCACAAAGACTCATGTAACATATTTTTAACTGTTTCTAACTCTGACAAGCCAAAGATGTATTTGCTGTTTTGCACACAGATGTGTTCTGGGGCCAGGGTTCGGCAGCGTCTCTCCTGCAGCCCGAGTGTGTCTGAGTCAGAGTCGAGCCGCTGCGATCGGGCTCTCTGGGGGACTGCTCCTGTCGCACTCTTTTCCAGCAAAGGCACAATTAGCATCGCCTCTCAGGAATTACCTTGCTTTCGAGTGCTGCGCGGTTGTTAATGTTCTCTGAGTCGAGAATACATCACCACTCGAAGTTCTGACTTGTTCGCCGTCACGCGCTTCACGTTTGGAAAGATGGAGGAGATTAATTACGTGCCTTACGCGTGGCTGTGATCGATTCCTGTGGGGCTGTTTACTCTTTAGGCAAGCTGGCAAGCTAGTCACAGAGTTACCCTTGGCTGTTACAGGGGGGTGAGAAGCACGTACCAGAGGGAAGTACACACTGCAGTGCTAGTTATGGAAGACCATCTGTTCTCATCTCGTAGCTTAGCTACAGAGGACATTTTCAGCCATCTTAGGATTGTGTCAAGACTTTGCCGATTTGTGTTGCATGTAAAATGGTGAATTCCCCGATGTGACCATCGGACCCTTTAAAGGGTGAGACCGGAAACCCAATGCACCCAGAAAGCACGGTTGCCCCAAACACAAGCAGCACTTGGCAAAGGATGCTTTGTCTCGAAAAGGCTTAGCCAGGATTGGATGGTTTTGTGTGGGCCCTTCTAGGATTGGCTGAACTGTTCAAATACCAAATTCCATAAAGTACCAAATAAATATATTTATTTGGAAGAAAATAGCTATGCGGGCACAGAACTTTACAACACAAAACACTAAATACAGCACTGACAACACAAGTCAGTACACTGAGTACTGTACAGGCAGCACAGTACAGTGCACTAAATACAGTACAGAGAGCATTATACACTACACAAAGTACAGTACAGACAGCCCACATGCCCTAGCCACACGTTCCTATAAGCAACGGTGAAATTATCTCTGTTGAAGAGCAGGTCTCTTGGCAGATTATTATTATTATTATTATTATTATTATTATTAATGATAAATTGCTACATATGTAAATTACCTTTGTTTGGCTCGGTAATGATGCTCGAGTCTCCCAGGAAGAGCAGTGTACTGGGAGGGGCAGAGCAGGATGGGTCAGGGGCGGGGCGTGTGAATGATTGACATTTCTCCACACAAATGAGTATAGCCTGACCTAGAAAGATGGGTGTGGCTGTGCTATTCAATATTCCCAAATTCTTGTGGTTCTGAAAGTCTATCCACAGCTGAGGAATGCTGGGAAGACTGTTCTAAATCCCAGAACCAGCTAGAACTTTACATCTGGCTTCCCAGGTAAAAACGTGAACCAGCAGAACCCCTGTGAAATGCAGCACTGTGGGGATAAGGGTAATAATGTACAACAGCAACAGCAATACAACTGTAAAGAGAACATCGAGCTAACTCAACCAAAGAGTATTACTGTCTCTCCGGGGAAAATCATTTTTTGTAAGTTATAAAATGTAAAGTGTGTACATGTGTTAGCAGAGACGTAGTTTTAGGTTTTTTACCTCCAATTGAGATGACTTCCTCTCTGTGAATAAGATCAATTTTGCGCAAAAATATTTTTACTTACCTTACACCTGTGTCCTTCTCCCCAACAGTCTTCCTACTGCAGAGGAATGTACAGGCTTTTATGACTGTTAACGTTATTATCAAGAGGTGGTCACTATTGTTATTGTTATTATTGAATGTTTTATTTTATTGTCTTTTTTCAATAAATCAACAAGGAATTATTAGAAATGCTGTGTGCTTTTATGTGAGAAAGACACTCGCGCGGGTTGGAAAGAAAGACATACGAATAAAATCATCTAACTTTTCCATCAGTTTGTCCCACTATTCCAACTGGGAAAGAATCACAAAACCTTTCCTCACTATCAGAGTGTAAAGGCTCTCTCCTCCTCACACACGCACGCACGCACGCACACACACACACGCTTCGCACACACACACACACACACACGCACACACACACACACACACACACACACACACACACACAATGATCTGTGGAAGGCCTTCGCCCTGAGCAGCGTTCAGACTGCGATGGAGGACTGTGTTTCGGCAGAGAGATTTGAGAGTTACCGTGAGCCGCGTCATCGACTTCACATCATCTGCTGGTTGGCTAGTGCGCTGAAGACATGTCCATTTGCCAGCAGGAGTAACTGCAGTGCAAAGAGTGCTGATCAAGCAACTAATCCACAGCAGTTTATGTGTAGCCAAACACTTAGTAAAGGTTATCACTGTAAATCGAAACAGTGAAACCTTTAAA
Source organism: Gymnothorax javanicus (assembly GCA_029692085.1). Taxonomy (NCBI): domain Eukaryota; kingdom Metazoa; phylum Chordata; class Actinopteri; order Anguilliformes; family Muraenidae; genus Gymnothorax; species Gymnothorax javanicus. The sequence continues at coordinate 8,699,814 of CM056200.1, forward strand.
TGCCTGTATTTGGCCTGGAAGCACTACAGTTTTTCTGAATTGCGAAAACTCAATTTTCGGAAGCTCCCATCATTTTCTCAAAATCATGAACACAAAATTCTCTTCTCCAATGGCATTCCCAAAACTGCTCACTTTTCTTGCAAAATCCAACTATTGCCTAAAAACAGTTTTAACTGCGCTCAAAACTAAACGCAGTCATCAAAATCTTTCTCAATCAATCAAAATGAACACAATTGTTGAGCAATGAGTGGACACTACACCAGGAAATGGATAACACCGCAATCAAATCTTGTAGTTCCCAGAGTACATAAAGTAAATGCATTTTGAATAAAAAAAAAAAAAAAACATTTTTCCATTAGTCAATTGATGACCAAGAATATTCTATCTTAGAGGATTGGATTTCAGCTTAAACAACTAATATTTGCTTTGAAACTGCAAAAAGCATACTTTTTTCCATTGGTGCGTTTTGATGAAAGAGAAGAATACGTATTGTATGTTGTTCCATCAAACTAGTTCAGAGTTCAGACAAAATGTTAAATCTTTATGCGTAAACACTTCATCAAAAAATGGAGGGCACAATACACAGTTGGACATGACTGCATAGTTTACTGTATTCTTTACAGTAGCCTACAGCACCATACATGAATGCGCTACAGTACAGTATGTAAAGAACAAAGCAATACTCAGAATTGATATTTACATATAGTGGAATAAAGTGCCTGTGTTGCTGTACCTGGTAAGGTACTGGGAAAAAAACCGAATATCTCTGTTTACTGTGTGTAGCACCTAAAGCATATACACTGTATTACATGTGCACAGTGCTGTGAAAGAGACCTGTCAAAGGACTGCAAACATTAGGTGTCATCATGCCTTTGGACTGTCATAGGCCACAGCACCTCATCAACATCACATGCTATATTTTCCTTTTCCAAACAACGGGCAAAGAACCTCCTGGAGTGACGTATCCAGCCCCGACACAGCTCCTCACCTGTGTCCCCACAGGCCAATTCCATGGCCCCTACAAGATCTACTCTTGTGTAGGGTTGGCAGTCATATACTTTCCATCTCCAAGAGGAGAAAAACTCCTCTATGGGGCTCAGAAAGGTTGAGTACGGTGGGAGGAAAACATTGAGAAATTGCTCATTGATGTTGAACCACTCCCGAATTTGCACTGCATGATGAAAAGTGACATTATCCCAAATAATGACATAAACTGTATTCTCATTGTGCTCACGCTCAAACAAGTTGTTCCGCAGACCTGCCAGAAATGTCGAAAGGAGCGGAGTGTTGTAAGCTCCCATGGTCATGTGGTGATGGACCACACCAAGGTTGCTTATAGCTGCATATATTGTGACGTTTGCCCCACGCTGTCCAGGGACCTCAACAATGGCCCGGTGACCAATGACATTTCTTCCTCTCGTCAATCATGCACATGTACTTCCAAGGGCCTGATTTACTAAGACCTTTAGCACATGCAAAATCTTTTTGCCCGTGCAGAACCAATAACATTGCCACTGATTGGTGCAAGGCAAGTACCTTGGCCAATCATGGGCAATGTTATTGGTTTTGCACATGCAAAAAGATTTTGCATGTGCTAAAGGTCTTAGTAAATCAGGCCCTCAGACTCTTAATTTGGATAAGTATCTATAACAAGCATTCCATGTTTATTATTTAGTGACCTATTTTGACACCCAAAGGAGATAGTAATGATTTCTAAATACAGGGATGGTTCCAATTTTCGCAATCCAGATTCATGTTACCAGTCTCGCAATTAAACGACACTCGCACATTATTTAGCCAACTATATGAGGCAACTTTTGTGAAAATATCTTAGGTGTGTTTTCATAGGAAGATGGTTGGTTGTTTTTCAAGATGAACTTTATGTTTTGCATCAATTTTGGTTACGACAGATGCAGTTTTCTATGGAAAATTGTCTGAAACTTCTTCAGTTTTTCACATATATACTTATGTTTGGTATCAAAATATCCATCATGTTGTTGTGTTGCCATTAAAAATTATCTGGTTTTTCAGAACAATCATTTATGGGTTTAAATATGGACTTTTCGAGGCCTTGCCCCACAAAAATCTTGAAATCACTAAATTGGTCACAGTTCACTTCCTGTATGCAAATTTCACATTTCAAATCTATTTTCTGGACAGTCCCACAAGTAGGTACACATAACCAGAAGATGGTACAAATTGGGCTGTGGGCAAATTTGCCTATACCCTGCAAAACCTCCTTTACATTATCTTCACGTTACTTTCTGGCGAATTTCACAGAGACGTATGATGTTGCTCTGAAGGACCATGTTCACTATGAGTGTTTCTTGTTGCTGAGAGATCTGTTTTCTTCCACCTGAATGAGGCAGGCTTTCAATTCTGAAAAATGAGGATGTGTTGTGACAAGAAGTGTTCAGTCATGAATTTTGCTCACAGAGCAGTTTACAGTATTGCTGTAAAGTAATTTACTGTATGTACAGTAAACTTTTGATGTCGAAATACAGTATGTAACAGCAGGCCTACTGCACCTGTTTTTCTCTCTGAATCTCCATACAATGATGGACACAGCAAATCGGCTGAGGTTGGGCTGCACTCTCCTGCCAGCTTCCCTCATGGTCAATCCATGCACAAGGACATGGTGTATGATTCTTGCACGTATTTCATTAGAAATAACCCTCGTGGTCAATCCCTGCACAAGGACATGCACACCAGGTTTTAACTTGAAAAAAGTTGAGAAAAATTGCCCAGAGAAACTAATGCTTGGAAGTTGTTCTATATGGCCCACTAGTATCAACCATGAAAACCGTTTAAAACTTCCAAAGCAAATTTTTTGAAAAAATCAACTTTTTATTCAATTTCACAAATTGACATCTTTAAATTTACAAGAACTACAATTTCATGATATTGACGGGACATTTCATGACCATCTGGATGAAATCTTTTATAGAGATCCTTTCCCACTTTTCTTTGAGTTACCAAAACATTTTTTTTGAAAAAAACTACTTTTTTGAAAATTAACGTTTTTTTAAAGACCGGTTTTTTTTTTTTTTAAAGACCTTTTGTCAAAATGAACTTTGGTTAGTCCAAGACTAGAAGGAAAGGATCACCAATTAGAACCTGAAACTTTTTAAGCATTAGCTGCATAAAACTCTCTAACTGCCCGTTTCAGTCTTTGTCCGTAGTCTGGATGTTTGCTGTCTTTGACGAGATGGCGTTTCCAGTAATTCGCAAATGAGGCATGAACCACCTCGAATGCTCGCTCAGTATAGCGCCCGAGCCCACAGCTGTGCTCAAGGCAAAATGATGCAAGATGGTGTAGGACCAAGTGTACCTCTGTAGTTTTGTAGTAGGCATCCTCGAACAAAGCTATCTTCTCCTGCCAATTTTCTCCCAAACGCTTCCCAAAGCATGCACTAACAACATTGTTAAAGGTTCTCCTCAGACAAGGCATTCAGAGTCCTTTTGCATGTTGAACATAATGCACATGGCAAACGAATATCATCGATATCATAATCAGTCAAAATGTGTTCATGAATTTTATCAAGCAAATTTTCAGTGATCTTGAAATTTCCTTTTCGGAAACAAACCAGGCAAACTTCCTCTCGGCATTCAACATGCAACATCTTTCAAGTAACTGGACACTTGAAGTGGTTGACACCAAGTTTTGTACCCCTTTATTGTGTAAAATCATGACAGCTGGTGCAATCTATTGATTCCATGTCCTTACCATTACCTAATGCTTATTATGCAATTCAAAATAGGCTTGTTCAGATGAAATAAGTGTGGGTGGAATTTGTGGAATGCAGTTAGAACTTTCCTTGAAACCATTTATCCCAAACAGGTCACTGTCCTGCAATGAACTGTTATAGGTGTCAGCTATTGGGTTCTTACATGATTATTTGATCATACACACAAAATGGACGGGGGTATTGAATTGATGAATAGGCAATGCTTGGGGAAAATTGTTAGTTACATTCCAAAAATAAAAGAAATATATCTCAGAATTCATGATTTTATAAAAACGCAGATTTCTCAAAAATTTGCTTTGGAAATTTTAAACGGTTTTCATGATTGATACTAGTGGGCCATATGGAACAACTTCCAAGCATTAGTTTCTCTGGGCAATTTTTCTCAACTTTCTTCAATTAAAAACCTGGTGCGCGTGGTCAATGACTGTTGCACGTATTTCATTAGAAATAACCAATCTTTGTCTCGCTCTTCCTCCACCTCGCATTCGAACCTGTCCTCTCCTTCTCTGATCCATTGTGACACAACTTGGTTGCTCCCCCAATGGGCTTATATTGTTTTTGTCACATGGTGAAACAAGTGAAATCAATTTTGGTTCGTTGTGCTTAATGACCCACATGGAAAGAATCTATTTGAACATATATGCGCATATATGCAACCTATATGCGACATATATGTACCTATAATACATGAAAACGGCAAATTTTATGTATGTCGCATATATGTAAAACCTATATGTGGCCTTATATTAAAACCTATATGTTTATATAGGTTCTTTCCGTGTGGGGAATGACGTGTGTGATTAATTTCTGTTCACATTTTGACAGGTATGTTTAACCTTCTACATCACGTGTTTTACAATACAAAATGTGCCTTAACGACAAGTATGTGCTTAGAGATTTTAAAAAAGGAGACAGCGAGTTTTGCAAATGTGTTCTACTAAGTAAAATGTGTCCAAGGTAATGACAAAAGAGTGAGCTTTGCAAATGAGCCCAGACAATTAACAAATTTGGTCATTCAATGGATATTAGTGTTTTGGCAATTCAGAAAAACTTTAAAATATCAACTGTTAAAAGAGAAAAGAAGTACTTTAGTGAAAAAAGGGTGTTTGCTCTGCTGAATTCTGAAATATGCGACGTGCCATTAGACAGCTTCTGGAAAGCTCTTCAGAAAAGTGTCTTTACAGATATGGGTGAGGTTACAGTCCTAGCCATAATCATGACTACACAATGATCCGAGGAAACCTGTGCGAATGTCATAGATGACATTGGATGTGAAACTGGGTTAGCAGGAAGTGAGATAGGGTTAGCAGCACGTGAGATTGGGTTAGCAGGACGTGAGATTAGGTTAGCAGGATGTGAGATTGGGTTAGCAGGAAGTGAGATTGGGTTAGCAGGATGTGAGATTTGGTTAGCAGGATGTGAGATAGGGTTAGCAGGACGTGAGATTGGGTTAGCAGGAAGTGAGATTGGGTTAGCAGGATGTGAGATTTGGTTAGCAGGATGTGAGATAGGGTTAGCAGGATGTGAGATTGGGTTAGCAGGATGTGAAATTGGGTTAGCAGGAGTGAGATAGGGTTAGCAGGATGCGAGATAGGGTTAGCAGGATGTGAGATTGGTTTAGCAGGACGTGAGATTGGTTTAGCAGGACGTGAGATTGGGTTAGCAGGACGTGAGATTGTGTTGGCAGGATGTGAGATTGGGTTATGAGGATGTGATATTGTGTTAGCAGGATGTGAAATAGAGTTAGCAGGATGTGAGATTGGGTTTGAAGGATGTCGGGTTGAATGAGCAGGATGTGAGATTGGGTTAGCAGGACGTAAGTTAGGGTTAGCAGGATGTGGGTTTGGGTTAGCAGGATGTGAGATTTGGTTAGCAGGAAGTGAGATTGGGTTTGCAGGATGTGACATTGGGTTAGCAGGACGTGAGATTAGGTTAGCAGATTGTGAGATAGGGTTTGCAGGATGTGAGATTTGGTTAGCAGGATGTGAGATTGGGTTAGCAGGATGTGAGATAGGGTTTGCAGGATGTGAGATAGGGTTAGCAAGATGTGAGATTGGGTTAGCAGGATGTGAGATTGTGTTAACAGGATGTGAAATTGGGTTAGCATGATGTGAGATTTGGTTAGCAGGATGTGAGATAGGGTTAGCAGGATGTGAGATTGGGTTAGCAGGATATGAAATTGGGTTAGCAAGATTTGAGTTTTGGTTTGCAGGATTTGAGATAGGGTTTGCAGGATGTGAGATAGGGTTTGCAGGATGTGAGATTGGGTTAGCAGGATGTGAGATAGGGTTAGCAGGATGTGAGATAGGGTTTGCAGGATGTGAGATTGGGTTAGCAAGATGTGAGATTGGGTTAGCAGGATGTGAGATAGGGTTAGCAGGATGTGAGATAGGGTTTGCAGGATGTGAGATAGGGTTAGCAAGATGTGAGATTTGGTTAGCAGGAAGTGAGATTGGGTTTGCAGGATGTGACATTGGGTTAGCAGGACGTGAGATTGGGTTAGCAGAACGTGAGATAGGGTTTGCAGGATGTGAGATTTGGTTAGCAGGATGTGAGATTGGGTTAGCAGGATGTGAGATAAGGTTTGCAGGATGTGAGATAGGGTTAGCAAGATGTGAGATTGGGTAAGCAGTATGTGAGATTGGGTTAGCAGGATGTGAAATTGGGTTAGCAAGATGTGAGATTTGGTTAGCAGGATGTGAGATAGGGTTAGCAGGATGTGAGATTGGGTTAGCAGGATGTGAGATTGGTTTAGCAGGATGTGAAATTGGGTTAGCAAGATGTGAGATTTGGTTAGCAGGATGTGAGATAGGGTTAGCAAGATGCGAGATTTGGTTGGTAGGATGTGAGATAGGGTTAGCAAGATGCGAGATTTGGTTGGTAGGATGTGAGATTGGGTTACCAGGACGTGAGATTGGGTTAGCAGGACATGAGATTGGGTTTGCAGGACATGAGATAGTGTTAGCAGGACGTGAGATTGGGTTAGCAGGATATGAGATTGGGTTAGCAGGATGTGAGATTGGGTTAGCAGGACGTGAGATAGGGTTAGCAGGATGTGAGATTGGGTTAGCAGGATGTCTGATAGGGTAAGCAGGATGTGAGATAGGGTTAGCTGGACGTGAGATTGGGTTAGCAGGATGTGAGATTGGGTTAGCAGGACTTTAGATTGGGTTTGCAGGACGTGAGATTGAGTTTGCAGGATGTGAGATTGGGTTAGCAGGACATGATATTGGGTTAGCAGCACGTGAGATTGGGTTAGCAGGACGTGAGATTGGGTTAGCAGGACGTGAAATTGTGTTTGCATGAGTGAGATAGGGTTAGCAGGATGTGAGATTTGGTTAGCAGGATGTGAGATAGGGTTAGCAGGATGTGAGATTGGTCTAGCAGGACGTGAGATTGGGTTATCTTGACGTGAGATTGTGTTGGCAGGATGTGAGATTGGGTTATGAGGATGTGATATTGTGTTAGCAGGATGTGAAATAGGTTAGCAGGATGTGAGATTGGGTTTGCAGGATGTGAGATTCGGTTAGCAGGAAGTGAGATTGGGTTTGCAGGATGTGACATTGGGTTAGTAGGATGTGAGATTGGGTTAGCAGGATGTGAGATTGGGTTAGCAGGATGTGAGATAGGGTTAGCAGGACGTGAGTTTGGGTTGGCACGATGTCAGAATGGGTTAGCAAGATGTGAGATAGGGTTAGCAGGACGTGAGTTTGTGTTGGCACGATGTCAGAATGGGTTAGCAAGATGTGAGATAGGGTTAGCAGGACGTGAGTTTGTGTTGGCAGGATGTGAGATTGGGTTATTAGGATGTGATTTTGGGTTAGCAGGATGTGAGATTGGGTTTGCAGGATGTCAGGTTGAATTAGTAGAATGTGAGATTGGGTTAACAGGACGTGAGATTGTGTTGGCAGGATGTGAGATTGGGTTATCAGGATGTGATATTGGGTTAGCAGGACGTGAGATTGAGTTTGCAGGATGTGAGATTGGGTTAGCAGGACGTGATATTGGGTTAGCAGGATGTAAGCTAGGGTTAGCAAGATTTGAGATTTGATTAGCAGGATGTGAAATTGGGTTAACAGGACTTGAGATTGGGTTAGCAGGATGTGAGATTGGGTTAGTAGGATGAGAGATTGGGTTAGCAGGATGTGAGATTGGGTTAGCAAGACCTGAGATTGGGTTAGCAGGATGTGAGATTGGGTTGGCAGGACGTGAGTCGGGTTAGCTGGATGTGAGATTGGGTTAGCAGGATGTGAGATTGGCTTAGCAGGATGTGAGATTGGGTTAGCAGGACGTGAGATTGAGTTTGCAGGATGTGAGATTGGGTTAGCAGGATGTAAGCTAGGGTTAGCAAGATGTGAGATTTGATTCTCAGGATGTGAGATTGGGTTCGTAGGATGTGAGATTGGGTTAGCAGGATGTTAGATTGGATTAGCAGGACATGAGATAGGGTTAGCAGGATGTGAGATTGGGTTAGCTAGACCTGAGATTGGGTTAGCAGGATGTGAGATTGGGTTGGCAGGACGTGAGTAGGGTTAGCTGGATGTGAGATTGGGTTAGCAGGATGTGAGATTGGCTTAGCAGGACGTGAGATTGGGTTAGACGGACGTGAGATTGAGTTTGCAGGATGTGAGATTGGGTTAGCAGGACGTGATATTTGGTTAGCAGGATGTAAGCTAGGGTTAGCAAGAAGTGAGATTTGATTCGCAGGATGTGAAATTTGGTTAGCAGGACGTGAGATTGGGTTAGCAGGATGTGAGATTGGGTTTGTAGGATGTGAGATTGGATTAGCAGGACGTGAGATAGGGTTAGCAGGATGTGAGATAGGGTTTGCAGGATGTGAGATTGGGTTAGCAGGGTGTTAGATTGGGTTAGCAGGATGTGAGATTGGGTTAGCAGGATGTAAGATAGGGTTAGCAGGATGTGAGATAGGGTTTGCAGAATGTGAGATTGGGTTAGCAGGATGTCTGATCGGGTTAGCAGAGTCTTCACCTTTCAAGTCATGATTACTCTCTACCTGATCCCATTTACTTTGCTTGATTAACAAAATTAATTTGCAAAATAAATGAAACTAGTAGGTTGATTGACTGGTCAATTTGTATTCAGAAAGAAATATTATTCATTAAATTTCTTTGAAGCATAATGACATGTCTATATCTGTTGTAACATTCTGAACCCTTCACTCAAGAAACAGCACAGATTTCTTTACATTAATTTACTTGGCTTACTGTAAAGACAAGCTATTTCACACCAATGTGAATATCATTCCTATGTCACATTCAATGCTACGTAGTTTGATGTGCAAAGAAAGATCATTTCCACTTTACAGTTATACTTTTTAATGCAACAATTTCAATCAAGCAGCCTCGTAAAATAGGTCACTCATAATTTGAAATGATCTTTCCTAATCATTTATGAAAGAAACTGAAGATGAAATTCAGAGCAAGTTTAATTATTTTCCTAATCAATAATTGCAAATTATTGTCGTCCTTACACATTTCACACTTTAGCCTAGTTACTGCTTTGTCAACATCACATTTTAAATATTATAATTGGATATTGATCTCAATTTTTTAGTGAGTAAATTGAAGACCCTGGCGCTAAGATTACCTCAGTCAGAAAATGTCCTTTTGAGAAATTTCAGAAAATTCATGCAGATAACTCATAAAGATGTTTTCCTGTCCTCACCTCACGGTGTGTGAAAATTTGACAAAAGTACCTTTAGCATGAAGCTCCTCAAATGTTGGATTGTGAATCAGATGAAGTGTGGCAAAGGGTCCCGCCCAGCATTCCCTGACAGATATTTCTGAGGTAATGTGTTTAGAAACGGCGAGGTGAGGTAACGCGGGTGTGAAACAAAGCTTTAGGGATTCGGGGCCGCGGTCGGGGCGGAGGAGCTCCGTGTTTGGTGGGAAAGTTGTGAGTGATTCAGGCTGGCTTTCCGCTCACACCATTTGATATCCTCTTTATTTATTGAATTATTAATGTAAAGTGGAGAGCAGGAAAGGCTGGGTGTGATGCAGCTTCCTGTGGCGGAGGGACTTCCTGTTAGTGGTGACCTGGGGCCACGGTAGCGCTGACTTTATTTGGCATAATAAAGTCTGATAAAGTGCACAATCATTATTACTCCTGACCCTTGCTTATCCCATCTAGAAAACCTGCAAGCCCTGCACATTTGTGAAACTGCGCAGTTGGTAAAAACAGGTCGACAAACCTGACAACAAATATCCCTCTGCATATGCAAGCATGTGTATGTGTGTGTGAGAGCACGCGTGTCTATATGCGTGTGCATGTATGCGTGCATGTGCATACGTGTGTGTTTGAGTGTGTGTGCATGCAGATATGTGCGTGCATGTGCATACGTGTGTGTTTGAGTGTGTGGGTATGTGTGTGATTTTTTGTGAATGCCTGCATATTTGTACGTGTGTGTGCATACATGTGGGCACATGTGTATGTGTGTGCGGGCGTGTGTGTGTATATGTGTGTATGTGCGTGCGGGCGTGTGTGTGTATATGTGTGTATGTGCGTGCGGGCGTGTGTGTGTATGTGTGTGTATGTGCGTGCGGGCGTGTGTGTGTATATGTGTGTATGTGCGTGCGGGCGTGTGTGTGTATGTGTGTGTATGTGCGTGCGGGCGTGTGTGTGTATATGTGTGTATGTGCGTGCGGGCGTGTGTGTTTATGTGTGTGTATATGTGCGTGCGGGCGTGTGTGTGTATATGTGTGTATGTGTGTGTGTGTATGTGTGTATGTGTGTGTATGTGCGTGCGGGCGTGTGTGTGTATATGTGTGTATGTGCGTGCGGGCGTGTGTGTGTGTGTGTGTGTGTGTGTGTGTGTGTGTGTATGGTGTGTGTGTGTGTATGTGTGTGTGTGTGTGCGTGTGTGTGTGCGTGTGTGTGCGTGTGTGTGTGTGTGTGTGTGTGCGTGTGTGTGTGTGTATGTGTGTGTGTGCGTGCGCGGGCGTGTGTGTGTGTATGTGTGTGTGTGCGTGCGGGCGTGTGTGTGTGTGTGTGTGTGTGTGTGTGCGTGCGGGCGTGTGTGTGTGTATGTGTGTGTGTGCGTGCGGGCGTGTGTGTGTGTATGTGTGTGTGTGTGTGTCTTGGTGTGTGTGTGTGTATGTGTGTGTGTGTGCGTGCGGGCGTGTGTGTGTGTATGTGTGTGTGTGCGTGCGGGTGTGTGTGTGTATGTGTGTGTGTGTGCGTGCGGGCGTGTGTGTGTGTATGTGTGTGTGTGCGTGCGGGCGTGTGTGTGTGTATGTGTGTGTGTGTGCGTGCGGGCGTGTGTGTGTGTTCATTAGCCTGGAAAACCCCTCCACCTTAGCGGTTAAATCCTGTGCACCCTGTGAGGGCTCAAATGGCAGTGGTCAGACAGAGGTCAGAGAGAGGTCGGGCAGGGGTCAGATAGAGGTCACGCAGGGGTCAGAGGGAGGTGAAAGCAGGGTGTGATGTGGGTATGTTTGGGAAGGGAGTGCTGAGCCAGCTGGAATGTGGTTGGATGTAATTAGCATCCTGTGCAGCTGGTCCTGTGCAGTCCTGCATGCAGCGATTCATCAGATGCTGCACTCCAGCCCTGTCACATGATCAGGGGGATCCGCAGCCCCGCCGGAGCTCGCGCATTCGCCCCTATAATCTGAGGTACAGTGAGGGGGACTGGAGTGCCCTGTGTTGATAACAGCACATTCGCGTTTAACAGCTGTCAAAGTGGGTTTTAAGGCCTTTTGAGTTCAAATGACTGTACAGCACATGATATTCGAAGCAGGAATTCAGCTGAAGAAAAGGCGCTCATGTGAGGATGGACCCCCCTCTGATAAAGGATTCAGTGACAGTGCTGAACGGAAACTCCTCCAGCACTGGAAGATACTACTGAAGATTACCAATCGCTGAAAACTTCCCTAGAGCCACTGAAGCTCCTCCAGCCGAATTCTTGCTTTGCGCCGATCTGAAGATCTGTACAGTCAGAATGCTCCACCGTAGTGAGGACTGCAGGTTTTTGTCAGCGATGAAAGGCATAGACTAAGTTATGTATGTCCCAGTCATTAATGACATCGTGGGCCTCATGATGTAACTGATGAAGGGGGAAGGCTGTATAGTGTGATCAGTAATATGGGAAATGAAATTATAGTTACATGCTCCAGTGATTCTTCTGAATTGTACCTTGGACTAGGAAAATTAATTGGTTGCTATGGCAACCTAGCCTGGTATAACCAGACTCTGCTACTTCGCTTTGCTTCATACACAGAGTCTGGACAGTCATCATTGACAAGTGTTTACTTCCTGGTGGGTGGGCGCTTGTCAGAAGTTTAAAGTCATTGGTGTACCCGTAAATCAATCACTAACGTTTGGCAATGACGCATGTTATGCGCCAGCTCAGCCGCCTAGTACTTCTGCTGGAAACCACAGTCCTTCATACCAGGAATGCAGCAAAAACAAACTGATCAGTACATTAAAGTTAATACTATACTAATACATATGCCCATCTACTTCATTTTAGCATTCACTCATTCATTTAAAAGAACCAAAGGTGCTCTTTCTGTTCTCCTAACAAGAAACAAACTGTTGAGCTATCGTTTTTCCTGCAGATACTGCTGCTGTTAAAAAAATGTAAGAGACCTGAAACCAACGGCAGAATCGGCGAGAATAACGCATTATTTACATCAGGACGAAATCTGCGTTGACACGAAAACTGAACCGTTAACCACACTTGCGCTAACATCATACCGAGCTCGCTATCTAACTTTATAGCAACACAGTTTGGCTCTAAGCAGCCATTTCATTCATAGATAATAACATAACACTGAGACAGTGAATAGGTCTTGTGACACGAACAAAAACACGGCTTTTTAAAAAGTTAAGCTGCTAACTTATAGTGTTAAATTTGCGGGCAATGTAACACTAGAAGCTACAAGCTAGCTTAGGTGGTTTGGCTGTCTCTCACAGAGATGAACAGGGTGCCTATTTCATGATGGCTATTAAATAGATATGACAATCTGTAGGGAGTAGCGCTACAACATCATTTCCATTCAAAAAACTAACCAAACATTCATCTTGTTGTGGCTATAAGTCGCTGATACCCGGGATTTTCTCCACGACAGAGCGAATTGCCTCTATGTCCGTAGCCATTGTTGATTTCGGAGACTACAATTTCAAACTCAGCGCAGCAGCAACGTCATGGCTCTCAGCCACGCCTTCTGTTCGCTGGTTGGTCCGGCATATTTTCTGCGGATGGTAAACGAGGTCGAGCTCCGAGTGACCAGACTGAGTACTGAAGCGAAATGAATTAAGCGGAAGTACGAAGGCTGGCGGTGCCAGGCTAATGGCAACCACCAATTGGTGATAAATTGACAATGATGGTAAAAATAGCTTTTTTTCAACATGAAAAGCAGTAAAGTGTGAATTGGAATCATCTGCCCAATATTTTAACCATCAGTTATGTAATAAAATCTCAAAATGTCAAAATTTCAAAAAAGTCACTTTTTCTCAAAAAATTCCCAACAGATTTATTTCGTTTCTTCACCATGTCAATCTGTTAGGTGAAGGCAACCCATTTTCACAGAAAAATCTCCAGTAGAATTTTTTTTGAACTCAAAAGGCCTTAAATCCCACTGTGCTGTCTGATCCTCTGTTTGCTGTTTCAGATTTTTCCTCTTTCCAGCATTGCTTCTGTAACCTTTTAAAGTTTCACATCCTTGCGATGGATGTTGGATAATCTGGGTGGAGCCAGTTCCTGAGAGTACTCTCTGAAGTGTTCAGGAGGGCTGCGTGTGGAACGGGGGCACACAGGGGCGTCCTTCAGTTCAGCAGTTTGCCACTGAGGGAAAAGCCAGACAAACAGATCCAGCCTGAAGATCAGGTCACAGTGATCACAGGTCATGGGGTTGCAGGTTCAAATCTCAGAGAACAACTGTCAGAAGGGTCTCTGTTAAAGGAAGAGGGCGGCAATTCTGTAGACTGACCCGAGAGTTTGGAGAATCTGCTCCTGATGCTGTCATGTCCCTAAACACAACCATTTCAATCCAATTTTATTTGTTTAGCGCTTACATAACAATTTAATTAGTATAGCACTTATATATAAATTTTATTTGTATTACAATTTTATAGAGGAACTGTCACAAAGATGCTTTACAGGACAGTGAAAGGGCAGATGCCCATCCTAAGTCCAAATTGCTTATGAGGTTTGAAAAAAAAACTCCCAGTAGGGAGAAAAATCCTCAAACTGGTGAGAAAAAACTCCCCAGTGGTAAGGAATTTGAGGAGGAACCCGGCTATAGTGGGGGAGCCCGTCCTCCGCTGGAAACTGCCTCACACTGGACCACAGTCCTGCTCAAATACCCACTGCTCATTGGCCCATACATCTGAACCGACATGCTGCAAAGGTATTTAACTTCTACATATTTAGCATTTAAAGGAGCCATATCACAATTACTGCACATGCTCATAACACACATCCCAAGAAAGTGAATCTGCTTGACTGCAAGTCATAGGCTGCATTCGAATAGTCTTTCTCGCCAAGGAAAGTTCCTAACTCCTAAAAACTGAGTCGGAAATAATTACGTGGCAGCCATGATAAATGGATTCGAATTCTTTAAATGTTAAGGAAAGGTGTCTCACTGCTTCCTAATTTACCTCCTTTAGCACAGGGTACACAGAACCATCCTTTTCGAAAAGAGAGGAGATAACGCTATCCCACAATTCTGCGCAGCAGCAATATTTAAAGCGATGACAATTCATCCAGCCATTCGCGGAAAGAAACGTATACGACAGGCTGGGGACTCATGATCACGTTGCCTAGTCTAAGAGCATTCGGATTCTTTAATTTGCGCGGTCGTCTTTCTAAGCCGTTAGGAATTCCATTTTACACCGTTCCTTTACCTTATGACGTTTTCCACAAAGGTAAAAGAAAAGTGGTCAGGTTTTAGAGGATAGGACGTAATTTTTGACGATTCGGACACAGCTATTATCTGATTCCATCGTTGCCAATCTATCATCGTTTTGCATTATATTTTTATATGTTAGTTACTCCGGCATCATGCTTTTTATATTAAAAAGCTTTGAATGAGAATTTGAGAATTCAAAGTGCTATTTTAAGCTTTAGCCAAGCGATACAAAGAATGTAAGATGGTTGGCATCGCAAAAAATCATAGAAGAAGAGAAATACCTTCTAGATTTTGACTTGCAGTTGAGCGGATTTATTTCATTCAAAGTTCTGAGCATGCACAGTAATTGTGACACAGCTCCTTTAATGTGCCATTCCTTGAGATCCTTCCTGTAGGTGTTTTCATATGTTTTAATCCGTTTTATGTGTTGTTATTTGTTCCAATTTGTTTGATGTATGTTATTATCTTTAATGTGTGTTCTTATTTATTTTAATCTGTCCTGTGTATGTTGTCATTTGTTTTAATCTGTCTTGCATACGTAGTTATTTGTTTTAATCTATGTTATGTGTGTTGTTATTTGTTATAATCTATTTTGTGAGTGTTGTTATTTCTTTTAATCTATCTTGTGTATGTTGTCATTTGTTTTAATCTGTCTTGCGTACGTAGTTATTTGTTTTAATCTATCTTGTGTGTGTTGTTATTTGTTTTAATCTGTCTTGCGTGTTGTTATTTGTTTTAATCTATCTTGTGTGCGTTGTTATTTGTTTTAATCTGTCTTGTGTGTGTTGTTATTTGTTTTAATCTGTGTGTGGTTGCTCTGCTAAATGCGTGAATTCCCTCAGACAGGTTGGAACTCCTTCCGAAATTGCAGGACAACCATGACGTAATCCTGGGAAACCTCAGAATGAGAGATGGCATCCTTTCATGCACACACACACACACAAACACCCACAGGCACGGACGCATGCACGCACGTTTGTAAAGCAATACTTAAGACGAAATTGTATTGACAAACATGGATTCTTTACAGCCTTTCCCAAAACCTAACCATAACAAAACTATGCCTGAACGTAACCCTGAATGTAGCTACAGCCCTGACCGATTAGCCAAAATCCTTCAAAATGCAATGTGAGGACCTCAAAAAGCCTCAAATGTCCTCACAACATCTATGGTTTCTCATGAGTTGATTCTCACTAGTATAGCGATACAAACCAACACACACACACACATAGTTGGATCATTTATACAGCACCTGAAAGACAGGATCATCAAACTGCTGTCTGGAGAAAGGCAGTAAAAGGCTTTAGTGTGAATAAGCACATACCCTTATTTGGGAATGATTAATATTAACTACATACAGAAGGAATTCGCATCAGACACCTATGATTTGCAGGATCAGTTGAGGAGCACTGGGGTTTTGCTGGGAAAGGAAGGGTCTATTAAAGAGCCAATGAGCAATAATAGAGTGTGTTGTCATGTGACTTTTACTTCAGTGCCTTACGACCTTTATTTGCGTCTCACAGAATGAGTCCGCTGGACCAGCCGAGATCAGCACCAGTACTTGAGGAAGGATGCGTCAGATGATGCAGGTTTAAATGGGGAATGAACAGAAGATTTCCTGCCGGACGTGTGGGAAAGAAGATCCGTCACTTTGGGAAACACAGAGAGAAATTCCCCCAAGCCCACAGCGACAGGAATCCGGAGGGGAACGGACAAAACGAAAGGAAAAAGGAAAATGAGTAAATAAACACTTCCGACAGTCCTTCTGTCCTTCACTCTGCCCATTCCTCTGTCCTCCATTACTCCAGTCCTTCTGTCCTTCACTCTGCCCATTCCTCTGTCCTCCATTACTCCAGTCCTTCAGTCCTTCATTACTCCAGTCCTTCTATCCTGCATTACTCAAGGCCTTCTGCCCTTCACTCTGCCTTTCCCTCTGTCCTCCATTACTCCAGTCCTTCTGTCCCTCATTACTCTAGTCCTTCTGTCGTTCATTACTCCAGTCCTTCTATCCTTCATTACTCCAGGCCTTCTGCCCTTCACTCTGCCTTTCCCTCTGTCCTCCATTACTCCAGTCCTTCTGTCCTTCATTAATCCAGTACTTCAGTCCTTCACTCTGCCCGTCCTTCTGTCCTCCATTACTCCAGTCCTTCAGCCCTTAATTACTCCAGTCCTTCTGTCCTCCATTACTCCAGGCCTTCGGCCCTTCACTCTGCCTTTCCCTCTGTCCTCCATTACTCCAGTCCTTCAGTCCTTAATTACTCCAGTCCTTCTGTCCTGCATTACTCCAGCCCTTCTGTCCTTCATTACTCCAGGCCTTCTGTCCTTCATTACTCTAGTCCTTCTGTCCTTCATTACTCCAGTCCTTCTGTCCTTCACTCTGCCCGTACATCTGTCCTCCATTACTCCAGTCCTTCTGTCCTTCATTACTCTAGTCCTTCTGTCCTTAATTACTCCAGTCCTTCTGTCCTGCATTACTCCAGTCCTTCTGTCCTTCATTACTCCAGGCCTTCTGCCCTTTACTCTGCCTGTCCCTCTGTCATCCATTACTCCAGTCCTTCAGTCCTCCATTACTCCAGTCCTTCTGTCCATCATTACTCTAGTCCTTCTGTCCTTCATTACTCCAGTCCATCTGTCCTTCATTACTCCAGTATTCTGTCCTCAATTACACCAGTCCTTCTGTCCTTCATTACTCCAGTCCTTCTGTCTTTCATTACACCAGTCCTTCTGTCCTCCATTACTCCAGTCCTTTAGTCGTTCAGTACTCCAGTCCTTCTGTCCTTCATTACACCAGTCCTTCTGTCCTTCATTACTACAGTCCTTCTGTCGTTCATTACTCCAGTCGTTCTTCCCTTCATTACTCCAGTCCTTCTGTTCTTCATTACTCCATTCCTTCTGTCCTTCATTACTCCAGTCCTTCTGTGCTTCCTTACTCCAGTACTTCTGTCCTCCATTACACCAGTCCTTCTGTCCTTCATTACTCCAGTCCTTCTGTCTTTCATTACACCAGTCCTTCTGTCCTCCATTACTCCAGTCCTTTTCTTGTTCAGTACTCCAGTCGTTCTCTACTTCATTACACCAGTCCTTCTGTCTTTTATTACTCTTGTCCTTCTGTCTACCATTACTCTAGTCCTTCTGTCTTTTATTACTCTAGTCCTTCTGTCTACCAATACTCCAGTCCTTCTGTTCTTCATTACTCCATTCCTTCTGTCCTTCATTACTCCAGTCCTTCTGTGCTTCCTTACTCCAGTACTTCTGTCCTCCATTACACCAGTCCTTCTGTCCTCCAGTCCTTTTCTTGTTCAGTACTCCAGTCGTTCTCTACTTCATTACACCAGTCCTTCTGTCTTTTATTGCTCTAGTCCTTCTGTCTACCATTACTCCAGTCCTTCTGTCTTTCATTACACCAGTCCTTCTGTCCTCCATTACTCAAGTCCTTCTGTCCTTCATTACTCCAGTCCTTCTGTCTTTCATTACACCAGTCCTTCTGTCCTTCATTACGCCAGTCCCTCTGTCCTCCATTACACCAGTCCTTCTGTCCTCCATTACTCCAGTCCTTCTGTAGTTCATTAAACCAGTCGTTCTGTCCTTCATTACACCAGTCCTTCTGTCCTCCATTACTCAAGTCCTTCTGTCCTTCATTACTCCAGTCCTTCTGTCTTTCATTACACCAGTCCTTCTGTCCTTCATTACTCCAGTCCTTCTGTCCTTCATTACTCCAGTCCCTCTGTCTTTCATTACACCAGTCCTTCTGTCCTCCATTACTCCAGTCCTTTTGTCGTTCATTACTCCAGTCCTTCTGTACTTCATTAGTCCAGTCCCTCTGTCCTCCATTACACCAGTCCTTCTGTCCTCCATTACTCCATTCCTTCTGTCCTTCATTACTGCAGTCCTTCTGTCTTTCATTAAACCAGTCCTTCTGTCCTTCATTACTCCAGTCCTTCTTTTTTTCATTACACCAGTCCTTCTGTCCCTCATTACTCCAGTCCTTCTGTGCTTCCTTACTCCAGTACTTCTGTCCTCCATTACTCCAGTCCTTCTGTGCTTCATTACTCCAGTACTTCTGTCCTCCATTACACCAGTCCTTCTGTCGTTCAGTAATCCAGTCCTTCTATCCTTCATTACTCCAGTCCATCTGTCCTTCATTACTCCAGTATTCTGTCCTCCATTACACCAGTCCTTCTGTCCTTCATTACTACAGTCCTTCTGTCGTTCATTACTCCAGTCGTTCTTCCCTTCATTACTCCAGTCCTTCTGTTCTTCATTACTCCATTCCTTCTGTCCTTCATTACTCCAGTCCTTCTGTGCTTCCTTACTCCAGTACTTCTGTCCTCCATTACACCAGTCCTTCTGTCCTTCATTACTCCAGTCCTTCTGTCTTTCATTACACCAGTCCTTCTGTCCTCCATTACTCCAGTCCTTTTCTTGTTCAGTACTCCAGTCGTTCTCTACTTCATTACTCCAGTCCTTCTGTCTTTTATTACTCTAGTCCTTCTGTCTACCATTACTCCAGTCCTTCTGTCTTTCATTACACCAGTCCTTCTGTCCTCCATTACTCAAGTCCTTCTGTCCTTCATTACTCCAGTCCTTCTGTCCTTCATTACACCAGTCCTTCTGTCCTTCATTACTCCAGTCCCTCTGTCCTCCATTACACCAGTCCTTCTGTCCTCCATTACTCCAGTCCTTCTGTAGTTCATTAAACCAGTCATTCTGTCCTTCATTACACCAGTCCTTCTGTCCTCCATTACTCAAGTCCTTCTGTCCTTCATTACTCCAGTCCTTCTGTCTTTCATTACACCAGTCCTTCTGTCCTTCATTACTCCAGTCCTTCTGTCCTTCATTACTCCAGTCCTTCTGTCTTTCATTACACCAGTCCTTCTGTCCTCCATTACTCCAGTCCTTTTGTCGTTCATTACTCCAGTCCTTCTGTACTTCATTAGTCCAGTCCCTCTGTCCTCCATTACACCAGTCCTTCTGTCCTCCATTACTCCAGTCCTTCTGTCCTTCATTACTGCAATCCTTCTGTCTTTCATTACACCAGTCCTTCTGTCCTTCATTACTCCAGTCCTTCTTTTCTTCATTACACCAGCCCTTCTGTCCCTCATTACTCCAGTCCTTCTGTCCTTCATTTCACCAGTCCTTCGGTCCTTCATTACTCCAGTCCTTCTGTCCTTCATTACTCCAGTTCTTCTGTCCTTCATTACTTCAGTCCTTCTGTCCTTCTTTACACCAGTCCTTCTGTCCTTCATGACTCCAGTCCTTCTGTCATTCATTACACCAGTCCTTCTGTCCTTCATTACTCCAGTCCTTCTGTCCTTCATTACTCCAGTCCTTCAGTCTTTTATTACACCAGTCCTTCTATCCTCCATTACTCCAGTCCTTCTTTCTTTCATTACCCCAGTCCTTCTGCCCTTCACTCTGCCAGCTTCTCTGTCCTCCATTACTCTAGTCCTTCTGTCCTTCATTAGTCCAGTCCTTCTGTCCTTCATCACTCCAGTCCTTCTGTCTTTGATTACACCAGTCTTTCTGTCCTTCATTAGTCTAGTCCTTCTGTCCTTCATTACTCCAGTCCTTCTGTCCTTCATTACGCCGGTCTTTCTGTCCTCCATTACTCCAGTCCTTCTGTCCCTCATTACTCCAGTCCTTTTGTTCTCCATTACACCAGTCCTTCTGTACTTCATTACACCAGTCTTTCTGTCGTTCATTACTCCAGTCCTTCTGCCCTTCATTATTCCAGTCCTTCTGTCTTTCATTATTCCAGTCCTTCTGTCCTTCATTACTCCAGTCCTTCTGTTGTTCATTACTCCAGTCCTTCTGTCCTTCATTATTCCAGTCCTTCTGTCTTTTATTACACCAGTCCTTCTATCCTCCATTACTCCAGTCCTTCTTTTTTTCATTACCCCACTCCTTCTGTCTTTCATTACTCCAGTCCTTCTGTCCTTCCTTACTCCAGTCCCTCTGTCCTTCATTACGCCAGTCTTTCTGTCGTTCATTACTCCAGTCTTTCTGTCCTTCATTATGCCATTTCTTCTGTCCTCCATTATGTCATTCTTTCTGTCCTTCATTATTTCAGTCCTTCTGTTATTCATCATGTCAGTCCTTCTGTCCTTCATTATTCCAGTCCTTTTGTCCTACATTATGTCCGTCCTTCTGTCCTTCTTTATGCCAGTCCTTCTGTCCTTCAGTGCCCTTTCTAGAGTGAAAAACAGGCAGTTAGGCGTTGTGCGGTTGCATCCTGGGGTCAGTGTTTGATTCTCTGTGCATGTTTGTATGTTTGTATTTGAGCGTGCCGTGCCTGTATACACGCGTGTGCATAAGCATGTGGGTGTGTGCATTAAGTGAATAGTATTTGTTTGCGAGTGCGAGTGAGTGGGTTTAGTGTTTCAGTGTGTTTGTGTGTATGCCTGTGTGTGAGTGTGCTTGGAGTGAGAGTGTGTTTCAGTGTCTGTGTGTGTGTACGCTTCAGCATGCATGTGTGTGAGTGAGTAGTGTGTGTGTGTGTTTGTGTATAAGTAAGTGATTGCGTGTGCGGATGTGTGAGCGAGAGTGTGTGTAGGGGCAGCATCTGGTGCATTGTGGCTGTAGTATTGCAATTAGCAGCACTTCCATAAAGGAACGTTTGACAGAAATCAGACTCGTCATTCAGCAGGTAATTAGTACAGTAGTAGCGGTGGGGCCCCACCGACAACCACAATCTCTCTGCATCTGTCATTCACATGTGTCTAATTGCACTCGCATGTGTAAGGACGTCATGTTGGCGGTAATTTTACTCAATTGGTGACATGTTCGTGCACTTCATGCTTCTCAGATGTGATTTTAGTACAGGAATCAAAGAACCAGAGGTAAGTCAGCATGAAATGCTCAGATTTCGGCATTTCTGTCTGGAAATGAAAAACGATGGAGGGACAGACACACAGACAGGAGGATGGATGGAAGTACGTAAAGGCACATCTGCACCATAAGATGTATTTAAAGACCAGATATTGTAGAAAAGTGTTGAACAATTTAAAAGCTCTGGCCCAGTGAAGAAGTGTGATGGACGGATACGCGGACAGACAGATGGATGTGTGGAAGGACAACCTCAGTCTCATATCTGTGCCAGGGGATAATGATGTACAAAAATTTTACTGAAGGAAACTATCAAAGTCATGGAGAACCGCTTAACTTATGTTCTACTTCATCGAATATAAACAGCAGGGTGATTTGTTGAAAAAATTAAGGAATGTAAACAGCGGGGTAATTCGTTGCGAGTATTAAAGAATCTAAACAGCAGGGTGATTAGATGAGAGTATTAATAAATGCAAACAGCGGAGTGATTTCGTCGGCCAAGGATTAATTAGGTCTATCTGCCATTTTTGTGTTTTGGAGGAAATTGCGATTAATGATTTGATATTAAAAATATCTCCTTCGGGTTTTTCCACATTAAAAGATTTTTTGCCCTAAACAATTTGAATAAGACGAGACTAAACTGGGCTAATTTACATACCCCTATTCGTCTGGCAACATTGAATTCTGGGCACCCAATTTTGCAGATAGACCATTAACTTTAGAATTCATAAAAATCCAGTGTTACTTTGGTCTATCTGCAGATTACAGGTTTTAAAAAATATGTTAATGAATTAACGGTCTCTTAAAGCCGCATTTTAAAGAAACTCCAATGTGTATTAACTAACAATACTTACGAAACAACTTTTAAACACTGTCACAGTAAAAAAGGAATACAAGATTAACACTTTTTAGGCCTTTTTCAACATGACTTAGTAATGAGAGAGAAACATTCACGTGTGAATGATCTCACTTCGAGGAAATATGAACATTATAACTGTGAACAACTTAAAGTATATATACAATGTAATTTTTTGACTCTGCCAATTTCTCTGATTGATCGAAGCCTTTGGGTCATGATTCTTCACTTTGACCTGCAGAGAAAAGGTATCCTTGAACTCGATTTACACGATTAACCCTTTCATTACCATTGTCGCATTTCCGCGACAGCGCCGATCCCGCATCACTTACCATTGTCGCTATTTTGCGACTAGAGAAAGTCCTCACAAAACTGTCAAAGCTCCGCAACAAAAACACCCCTTTGGACGAGTCTGGTATCGCACAACACGTCAGTGATGTCATCAGGCTTCCCGTAGTTCCCAATCCTCCGGTTATGCACAGTTTTATTTTATACAGGTTATTGCAGGCAGTGCGTACTGCAGCACATGTAACTCCGTTTGTACACAAATGCACGTGTATCTCCGTTTGTACAGAGATGCGCGTGTATCTCCGTTTGTACATAAATCCCATAGAGGAGAATCGTCTTGTCTTGACAAACCGCAACACGGTTTTTATCCTCATTTTCTGTTTTTACTTTTGGAAAAACTAACCAAGATATGTGTCAATGGAAAGGTAAATGTATTTTGAACATGTTTTCTGACATAAAATTGTCCATTTCTGGCGTTTTTAGTTCGAAAAAGGGGGTGAAAATCCACATGCAATATCATACTGTGATAGCACAAAAATTTACTGTAAGCAAGGGTTGTCTTATTCCCAGTAAGCGGTAGTGAAAGGGTTAACTTGACAAAACATAATTTTTCAGCAAATCATTTAAGTTTCAGCAAATAACACTCGTTCAATTTGACTTCTCAAAGCACTCACCAAAATGAGGAAATGCAGCAATTTCTCTCAAATCTGCTTCAGTAAATTTCTTCTTGGCAGCCATTTTGTCTCTGAGGCCTGAGGTCACGTGATGCGATCCCTCTAATATTATTGGTTAATTGCGGAATGACCTACTTAAAACTTGGTGAAGCTGCAAATTTGAAAATAGACCCTTCTAATATTGACCTATGACATGAACTGAGTGCATATCTAAGCAGGGTCATAACCTAAAACAGACCTTGTTAACTTAAAAATCATTATGACAGAATATCTCAAATATTCACAAAAATGCAGATAGACAAAGTTAATTCTCAGCCGACTATTTGTTGAGAGTATAAATGAATGTAAACAGCGAGGTGATTCGGTGAGAGTATTAACTAATGTAAACAGTGGGGTGATTCACTGAGATTATTAATGAATGTAAACAGCGGGGGTGATTCACTGGAGTATTGATTCAGTGAGAGTATTAACGGTGAGAGTATTAACTAATGTAAACAGTGGGGTGATTCATTAAATGAATGTATTGATGAATGTAAACAATGCAGGGTGATTCAGGTGATTCAGTGAGTATTAACTAATGTAAACAGTGGGGTGATTCACTAAGAGTATTAATGAATGTAAACAGCGAGGTGATTCAGTGAGAGTATTAACTAATGTAAACAGTGGGGTGATTCACTGAGAGTATTAATGAATGTAAACAGCAGGGTATTTCGTTAAGAGTATTATGAATGTAAACAGCGGGGTGATTCGGTGAGAGTATTAACTAATATAAACAGTGGGGTGATTGACTGAGAGTATTAATGAATGTAAACAGCGGGGTGATTCAGTGAGAGTATTAACTAATGTAAACAGTGGGGTGATCCACTAAGAGTATTAATGAATGTAAACAGCGAGGTGATTCAGTGAGAGTATTAACTAATGTAAACAGTGGGGTGATTCACTGAGAGTATTAATGAATGTAAACAGTGGGGTGATTCAGTGAGAGTATTAACTAATGTAAACAGTGTGGTGATTCACTGAGAGTATTAATGAATGTAAACAGCGGGGTGATTCACTGAGAGTATTAACTAATGTAAACAGTGGGGTGATTCACTAAGAGTATTAATGAATGTAAACAGATTCAGGTGAGGTGATTTAATGAATGTAACAGGTGATTCAGAGAGTATTAACTAATGTAAACAGTGTGGTGATTCACTGAGAGTATTAATGAAACAGCAGGGGTGATTCACTGAAATTAACTAATGTAAACAGTGGGGTGATTCACTGAGAGTATTAATGAATGTAAACAGCGAGGTGATTCATGAGAGTAAACTAATGTAAACAGGGGGTGATTCACTAAGAGTATTAATGAATGTAAACAGCGAGGTGATTCAGTGAGAGTATTAACTAATGTAAACAGTGGGGTGATTCACTGAGAGTATTAATGAATGTGAACAGCGGGGTGATTCAGTGAGAGTATTAACTAATGTAAACAGTGGGGTGATTCACTAAGAGTATTAATGAATGTAAACAGCGGGGTGATTCAGTGAGAGTATTAACTAATGTAAACAGTGGGGTAACTAATGTAAACAGTGGGGTGATTCACTGAGAGTATTAATGAATGTAAACAGCGGGGTGATTCAGTGAGAGTATTAACTAATGTAAACAGTGGGGTGATTCACTAAGAGTATTAATGAATGTAAACAGCGGGTGATTCATGTAAACTAATGTAAACAGTGGGGTGATTCACTTGAGTATTAATGAATGTAAACAGCAGGGTATTCATATTAAAATGTAAACAGTGGGGATTGACTGGGGTGATTCACTGAGAGTATTAACTAATGTAAACAGTGGGGTGATTGACTGATAGTATTAATGAATGTAAACAGCGGGGTGATTCAGTGAGAGTATTAACTAATGTAAACAGTGGGGTGATTCACTAAGAGTATTAATGAATGTAAACAGCGAGGGTGATTCAGTGAGAGTATTAACTAATGTAAACAGTGGGGTGATTCACTGAGAGTATTAATGAATGTAAACAGCGAGGTGATTCAGTGAGAGTATTAACTAATGTAAACAGTGGGGTGATTCACTGAGAGTATTAATGAATGTAAACAGTGGGGTGATTCACTGAGAGTATTAACTAATGTAAACAGTGGGGTGATTCACTAAGAGTATTAATGAATGTAAACAGCGGGGTGATTCACTGAGAGTATTAACTAATGTAAACAGTGGGGTGATTCACTGAGAGTATTAATGAATGTAAACAGCGGGGTGATTCACTGAGAGTATTAACTAATGTAAACAGTGGGGTGATTCACTGAGAGTATTAATGAATGTGAACAGCGGGGTGATTCGGTGAGAGTATTAACTAATGTAAACAGTGGGGTGATTCACTGAGAGTATTAATGAATGTGAACAGCGGGGTGATTCAGTGAGAGTATTAACTAATGTAAACAGTGGGGTGATTCACTGAGAGTATTAATGAAACAGTGGGTGATTCGTGAACAGCAGGGGTGATTCGAGTGAATGAAACAGTATTAACTAATGTAAACAGTGGGGGGAGAGTGATTGTGATTCACTGAGAGTATTAACTAATGTAAACAGTGGGGGGTGATTTTGAGAGTTTAATGAATGTAAACAGCAGGGTATTTTGTTAAGAGTATTTATGAATGTAAACAGCGGGGTGATTCGGTGTGTAACCGATGCCGCACATGCTGAGGTGAGGGAACTGGACCAGGAATGGTATCACAGGTGAAAGGTGAAATTCACGATTGATTGACTGCAGGTAAGGAAGGCATTTGCCCTGAACTGCTGTTGTGAGTGTCTGCTGTATAAATGGAGTGCAGGTTAAATGGAGGTCTTGCGAGTTGCTCTGGCTGATGCAGTGGAAATAAGTAAACTTCCTCAGTGACCAGTGACAGCAGCCCTTGCCCCACCTGCCTGTGGAAACTGGCCTAAATATAACTGTAGCCCAAGGGAGTCATTCACTCTCTGTTATAAAGCCCAGTATTCACCCGCTCCCGGAGTCTCCTCTTCCTGATTGGGACCCGCCACTCATACTTATGGGTGTGTCCTTTCCACATGGAAACAGTTTGTGGGCGGGGCATATGCTGAGGCAGGACCCTGCAGATGGGGCTCTTAAGTGGCCGGCACAGCTGATTGGAAGAGTGTATTTGTAGCGAGGACAGCTGTTTGGCGGAATGTATTTGTAGCCAGGACAGCTGATTGGAGGAGAGTATTTGTAGCCAGGACAGATAATTGGAGGAGTGTCTTGGAGTTTGAACAGAAACTGTGAGCATGGATTTGGGATCAGAGGGTATACACACACACACACCCACACGCACACACACCGTCTCGCACCTGGAGGCACAAATGCATGTATACTTTCGCACACACACAAATGTGCACGCAGACTCACTAACTCACGCAAACACAGACACGCACACAGACACACACAAGTACATACACAGACATACACACAAAGAAACGCACACACACATACACACTCACACACGCTCACACCAAATACGCTGCAGACTGACAGCAGTTGGGCAGGACAGTAAAGTCTTTCGCCTCTGCGCACGCCCACTTCCTGCCTCTCCCATATTGGAGGGAAACGCCACAGAAAGACAGGCTTCACCTGTAGCCAGGGTAACATATCGGCTTGAGACAAATAGCCCAGTGTAACCCTTAACCAGGCGTTTTTTACCCGAGACAGAGCTTATATACTGCACCCGCCAACACTCCTTTTGCATGCTATAAATATCTCATGCGACTTATGTTAGTCTCATGCAAAAAAGCATTTAATCTTGTTAATTATATTTTTTGTTTGTAATGTTAGACCACGAAAACTATCCTTCTCATTAGAAGCAGGCAGTAATATCCATCAGTAATTGATCTATTTCTAAACTTCTGTTTACACCTGCGCAACAGGTACGCATTCTGTGTGAACAGACTGTCTGTTATTCTCTCCATATCATCCTCTTCAAAATGGAATACAGGATGTTTATTTGTGAGCATTGGTATTTTCAATTCAGTCTTAATGAGTGAAATCTTTTCACTAAGTCACTGGAAGCCCAAAATTTTTATTATAACCTTGCAAACATAAAAAATAATACGACCCTTCATTTCATGTCATTTAATATGTGGACTCTGGATTTATGTTACAACAGGTTTATGCTGTATTTCAAACACACACACACAAACACCACACCTGGGACAGGTAGAAGCACTCCCTCTGTGACAGGGTGTTCCACGTTGCTGTGGAGACGAGAACTGCAGCGAGAGACAGCCAATAGCACTGCAGATATCACTGTTCACAATCCCCCATGGAGCAAACTGATCCAGCAGTAAGCCAGAAAAAGGCAGCAGACTCCTGGTCGATGAAAATGAGTTTAGTC
This sequence comes from Gymnothorax javanicus, assembly GCA_029692085.1. Classification (NCBI taxonomy): domain Eukaryota; kingdom Metazoa; phylum Chordata; class Actinopteri; order Anguilliformes; family Muraenidae; genus Gymnothorax; species Gymnothorax javanicus. Next base: position 8,727,459 of record CM056200.1, read on the forward strand.
AAAAATATTACGCTGTCATTAGACAAAACTACTGAATCAAAGAATCAATTCTGAATAACCAAAATTAGTTTAATCATTGATTTCATGAAGTGTCATAAGAGCGACATCAATCTTTCAATATCAGAAAGTGTCTCTCAAAATGCTCTCCAATCTCATAATGCAGTCATAATGGTTGTATCTCATGAGAACCACAGATCACCAGATCTTGTGCTAGAGGAGCAGGGCCAGGTTGTGCTGTTAAGCTCTGAGACACAAAAGGTAATTAATAGCTCCATTTTTTCCGCAGTAACCCACAGGTTGGTAAGAAAAGGAGGGCCGAGAGATGTCTGAAGGGCTGCATTCACTGAGCTCTCTTCAGTCCCCCAGAGCCCTTCAGCGCTGCGTCTCACACATTACAAGACTGCATACATAGTTTTAAAGTAATATTGCAACTAATATCGATTCCGCATTGGAGTCACCTTCAGGAATAAATTAAGACTTTATTCACTGCTAACACTTTTCGCAATCGAAACACTGTTTTTTCAAATGGATCTCCCACATGATCATGGCGACGAGCCTGTACGCAGTGGTCTTGAGATCAAACCTGCACACTGCGCCCATCTGGACTCGGTAACTCAGGCGGGAGAGCGGTGGGATGGAGTGGGTTCAGATTATCGGTAACTCAGGCGGGAGAGCGGTGGGATGGAGTGGGTTCAGATTATCGGTAACTCAGGCGGGAGAGCGGTGGGATGGAGTGGGTTCAGATTATCGGTAACTCAGGCAGGAGAGCGGTGGGATGGAGTGGGTTCAGATTATCGGTAACTCAGGCAGGAGAGCGGTGGGATGGAGTGGGCTCAGATTATCGGTAACTCAGGCGGGAGAGCGGTGGGATGGAGTGGGTTCAGATTATCGGTAACTCAGGCAGGAGAGCGGTGGGATGGAGTGGGTTCAGATTATCGGTAACTCAGGCGGGAGAGCGGTGGGATGGAGTGGGTTCAGATTATCAGTAACTCAGGCAGGAGAGCGGGGATGGAGAGATTATCAGAACTCAGGCAGGAGAGCGGTGGGATGGAGTGGGTTCAGATTATCAGTAACTCAGGCAGGAGAGCGGTGGGATGGAGGGGTTCAGATTATCAATAACTCAGGCAGGAGAGCGGTGGGATGGAGTGGGTTCAGATTATCGGTAACTCAGGCGGGAGAGCGGTGGGATGGAGTGGGTTCAGATTATCAGTAACTCAGGCAGGAGAGCGGTGGGATGGAGTGGGTTCAGATTATCAGTAACTCAGGCAGGAGAGCGGTGGGATGGAGTGGGCTCCGATTATCTGACCCGGTCTTGAACAGTGTCAGTAAAAAGAGTAGACATTCCTCCCCCCTCAGTTTTTTTACAGCAGTTTTTACAGCAATTTGTCCCTTTATACTGAATATCTTAAATAGCTCCCTTTCCTCTAGAACAGAGGACATTATTGCAAAGATGTTCCTGTTCAAACCCTGTCGAAGAAACCCATGCTCAACTCAAATGATTTCAACAATTTTTAGACCAATTTCTAAGCCTCCTTTAGAGCCAGAGTCCTGGAGAAGATTGTTGCTAGTAAACTTTTTTATGAATGATAACTTTAAGTTTGAATCTTTCCGATCAGTGTCTAGAGCTGGCTATAGTATAGAGACTGCCGTTCTTAAGGCCACAAAAGACCTGCCTCCAGCAACTGGTGCTGGACATCCCTCCATGTCAGCACTCACAGATCTCAGATCAGCATTTGACACAGGTGTAGCATCATCCTGTTAACCTATTTAGAGCATCAGTGGTATGGCTCTTAAATGGATTAAATCATACCTTCTCGAGAGGACTTTTTGTGTTTGTATTGCTGAGTCCAGGTCTTTCACCACGAGGATGCATTGTGAGGTTCCTCAAGGTTTGGTTCTTGTTCATTTTACCATTTATATGCTGCCTTTGGGACATCTCGAAAGATCAAGCCACATCAGTTGCCATTATTATTCCTCTGCACTACTAACTTCAATAAAATTTATTGCCAAACAATCTTGAAAATTTTCATAAATGGACGACTAAAAATTTCCCACAACTCAACTCATAAAAATAAAATACTTCTAGTTGGCACCAACTCCTTCATCACTGAAATTACAAATATACTAGGCTTATGCTCTCATGTTATGACTCTGCAGTGTAGAAACACCTAATGTGTAATTTGATAGCAACCGTACTTAGACCAGCCTTATCAAATCTATCATACAGTTATGCTTTTTCACATCTCCACAGTTAAGCCATTTCTGTTTACAAAAAACCTTGAAACAGATAATCATGCTTTCATTTTATCATGGCTAGTTTACTGTAACTCCTTTTTTTCCATCTGCAGCAAAACGTCTCTCTCAACAATTAGTCCAAAGTGCAGCGGCCAGGATTTAAACAGTCACCAGAAAACAAGAGCACAATTTACTATCCTTACACTTTTTACACTGAAAATTATCAAATGACATCAATTAGTCAGTTGTAAGGAGAGAAATATCCTGTGTGACTGCATGAAGAGCCCTCTGTGAGCCAGGCTCACCCGAAGGCCTGGGTGCGAATGGTGCCTGTGCCCATTTCAGACATCACCATCCTGGGAGAGAGCAGAGCTGCAGCGCCCTGGGGGGAAGGGAATCCTGGAGCCCTCGAGGCCCGAAAAAATACACCTCACTCCCTTTCAAACACTCGCCATGGCAACACCTCACCCACATCAAACACTCCCTCGGACATCTGAGGTGCTGCCAGAGAGGTCAGTGGGTTCTTGACCTCTGACCCAGCTCCTGACTTTGGCGAGACAGCCATCTTTAGGTGAAGTCCTGGTGGTTCCATACTTCCTTTAACAGTGACAAAGCCCCCTGAGCTCCTGGGAACATTGAAAGCTTTACAAAGGATTTTACACCCTTTTCAAGACCTGTGCCATCAGACTATTTAATGGCAGAAGAATGCAGGAAGTACAGCTGCAATTTTGGCCTGACCTGCAGTCTGACATGGGTGACCATTCCAGAACCTTTCCGAAATCATGTCCAGTCATTTGAATCCTCACAAGTAGCCCCCAGTCAAGCTCTGGGGACATCTCAAGCACTTAAAGCACCCAGGATGCACCTGATTGGAGCACCTTTGCAAAGGGTTGGAACACTTGCGTCAATTTGATATTTCAGTTCTTGATTTTTACAGTTTTTTTTTCGATTGCTTGAGCTCATTTTGCAAATGCTTTGCTCACTGTGCCAAATTTCTAAACACAAGCAAATGAGACAAAACACCTTGAAATAAACCATTTGCATCTATGGCAAACTGAAACACCGTCATGAAAACGTAAAAATCCTTTGTCAAAATGTAACTCTGATGACAAAAGGATGCATATTTCCATCATGTGAACACACTTACAGATCAGCAGCAACACAATAACATACTAAACACAAAACACTGCATTTTTCACTGCTTTTCATTAACATACTGAACACAAAACACTGCATTTTCACTGCTTTTCATTAACATACTCAACACAAAACATTGCATTTTCATTGCTTTTCATTAACATACTGAACACAAAACATTGCATTTTCACTGCTTTTCATTAACATACTCAACACAAAACATTGCATTTTCATTGCTTTTCATTAACATACTGAACACAAAACATTGCATTTTTCACTGCTTTTCATTAACATACTGAACACAAAACACTGCATTTTTCACTGCTTTTCATTAACATACTGAACAAAAAACACTGCATTTTTTCACTGTTTTTCATTAACATACTGAACACAAAACACTGCATTTTTCACTGTTTTTCATCAACATACTGAACACAAAACACTGCATTTTCACTGCTTTTCATTAACATACTGAACACAAAACACTGCATTTTCACTGCTTTTTAATTAAAAACATATTTTTCACTGAAACATACAAAAAAACATTGCATTTTCACTGCTTTTCATTAACATACTGAACACAAAACATTGCATTTTTCACTGCTTTTTCATTAACATACTGAACACAAAACATTGCATTTTTCACTGCTTTTCATTAACATACTGAACACAAAACATTGCATTTTTCACTGCTTTTCATTAACATACTGAACACAAAACATTTTTCACATACATACTGAACACAAAACACTGCATTTTTTCACTGCTTTTCATTAACATACTGAACACAAAACACTGCATTTTTTCACTGCTTTTCATTAACATACTGAACACAAAAAACACTGCATTTTTCACTGCATTTACTGAACACAAAACACTGCATTTTCACTGCTTTTCATTAACATACTGAACACAAAAACACTGCATTTTTTTTCACTGCTTTTCATTAACATACTGAACACAAAAACACTGCATTTTTCACTGTTTTTCATTAACATACTGAACACAAAACACTGCATTTTTCACTGTTTTTCATCAACATACTGAACACAAAACACTGCATTTTCACTGCTTTTCATTAACATACTGAACACAAAACACTGCATTTTTCACTGCTTTTCATTAACATACTGAACACAAAACACTGCATTTTTCACTGCTTTTCATTAACATACTGAACACAAAACATTGCATTTTTCACTGCTTTTCATTAACATACTGAACACAAAACACTGCATTTTTCACTGCTTTTCATTAACATACTGAACACAAAACACTGCATTTTTCACTGTTTTTCATCAACATACTGAACACAAAACACTGCATTTTCACTGCTTTTCATTAACATACTGAACACAAAACACTTCACTGCTTTTCATTAACATACTGAACACAAAAACACTGCATTTTTCACTGCTTTTCATTAACATACTGAACACAAAACACTGCATTTTTCACTGCTTTTTAACATACTGAACACAAAACACTGCATTTTTGAATTAACATACTGAACAAAACACTGCATTTTTACTGAACACTCACTTTTTTTCATTAACATACTGAACACAAAACACTGCATTTTTCACTGCTTTTCATTAACATACTGAACACAAAACACTGCATTTTTCACTGCTTTTCATTAACATACTGAACACAAAACACTGCATTTTTCACTGCTTTTCATTAACATACTGAACACAAAACACTGCATTTTTCACTGCTTTTCATTAACATACTGAACACAAAACATTGCATTTTTCACTGCTTTTCATTAACATACTGAACACAAAACACTGCATTTTTCACTGCTTTTCATTAACATACTGAACACAAAACACTGCATTTTTCACTGCTTTTCATTAACATACTGAACACAAAACACTGCATTTTTCACTGCTTTTCATTAACATACTGAACACAAAACACTGCATTTTTCACTGCTTTTCATTAAAATACTGAACACAAAAACACTGCATTTCATCATAATACTGAACACAAAACACTGCATTTTCACTGCTTTTCATTAACATACTGAACACAAAACATTTTTCACTTTTCATTAAAATACAACACAAAACACTGCATTTCTGCTTTTTTTCACTGCTTTTCATTAACATACTGAACACAAAACACTGCATTTTTCACTGCTTTTCATCAACATACTCAACACAAAACACTGCATTTTTCACTGCTTTTCATTGCAGTTTTATTCAATTGTTTACACACAATTTTGAAAACAGGGCTCCTTTTTTCTAAACACCTCACACAATTAACTAAACACCACACCCAATTTGCAGAACACCCCAGTTTGTTTGCAAAATGAAACATTTCAGCCAAAACAGTGTGTGTGTGTGTGTCTGTGTGTGTGTTAGTGTATGTGTGCATGTGTGTGTGTGTGTGCCTGTGTGTGTGCGTGCGTGCGTGTGTGTGTGTGTGCGTGCGTGTGTGTGTGTGTGTTGGTGTATGTGTGCGTGTGTGTGTGTGTGCGTGTGTTGTTTAAGTCATGTACACGAAGTGCTTATTTTTTTCTCTTTATTTCGAGGGGACCTTATTTGCTTATTTTTCTCCAAGTTAAATTACTCTTAGGTGTCCCAGTAGAGGTCAATAAACTTAAAAAAAAAATGTTTAGGCGATTTGAATCATTCCTGTCCCTCTGTAAAGCAGGCTGTTCTGAGTGGGCCTCCCCTCTGTGGAATGAGCTTCATTCTAACTGGCCAGAGAACAGAGCCACCGGCCCCGTGTGTCAGCAGAGAGGGAAATGCTCTAGCTACTGCCCAGCCTTCATGTACAAATGACTGATTATGTAGCTAGCTAGCTATTAAACTACTCAATGAGAATGGAAAAATCATGTCTGCAAGGGTGGTAGTTACATTCACAGAGAAGCCTGACATGCAGTCACCATAAAAATTTAACTAATCTATGAATCCGGAGTCTCTAAGATTATGAATGTTCCGTGGCTAGAATCTCAACCTTTTCCAAACATTCTATTCATTGTGAATGGCTGAGCCATTCTTGCACATTCCATCTGTTCTCATCAACCTGTCTCACACATTGCTTCTGTCAAAACTAGCAACAATATCGAAATTCACGCTCTATTTGGTTGCTGGCTTGTTAGCTATCTAGCAAATAAATTACATGCTAGCTAACAGCAAAGCAGTTTTGAGAGAGGCACTTATCTAGCTGGTCAGCTGGCTACATCAACAGCCAAGCTATACAAAGAGGGGCCAGTTAAGGTGGTGCGGGGCCCACGGCACAAAGCATTTGTTCGGCCCCCCTTTAAAGGGAAACTCTGCTCATTTATCATATTTGAAAAGGCACAGTTATTCGCTTGATTATCATAATCTCTACCAATCATGAAATTTCCGTTGATTTCCGAGGGCGTTTACCATTTTAAATTGATTTTTATTGGCATTTATGATGAGCGCCGCCATTCTTACCAAGTCACATGGGAAGTGATGCAAACTGTGACTTAAACAATCGGCTTGGGCGACTATTGTTCAGCTCAACTGTTAGGATCGCATAATTCAAAACGCGTACTGCATGATTTCCTATTACTGCCATGTTAGTCACTAAACACTGTCGCTATTGCACTTACTCTACAAGAGACGTCATTTTCGCCCCTCTGGCTTAGGTTTTTTTTTGCTAAGCAGTATGCTAAGAATGCAGAAGTACAATGTGTACTTCGTTCCACTGCCCGAGAGCCAAATTCTGTGCACCAGATGACCTAAAATGCATCAGTGGACGGTTTTTGGCTCATAAACAGGTAATTCTTGGTCCAGGCAATGTTGAAGAAAGTTAATCATGCTTATTAGCATGCACTGAAAATCGGTAAAGTATCCCTTAGAGAAGCTTTCTCATGGGGTGTGTTTCCACAAAGCTCATTTGCTAACTGCGCCGCCAACCTACGTCGTTTGTCCGCTCAATGATTCCAGCTATGCAAGTTAGTATCTGTGCTTTGAAACGCACCCCAGTCTGCAGCCAACCCCAGCTTGCTTGACATTCCCTTTCCGGCTGGTGTTCTGTCAATTTCTGCTACATGTCAAGATATGCTACCTCGCGGTTTGGTGCACACACAAATGCAAAATCTTGGGCTCCATTTCTTCCCTCACATCTTAAACATCATTAATAAATCTTGAAAATACTGTTTTTTCAGTGCGCTTTTCCACTTCTTGGCAAATGATTGCATGAACCCACTGGCTTTTCCAGAAAATACCGAAATTAGACAATAGTGACGTGGGGCATGATGTCTTTAAATCAAACTAATCCAACTCATAACATCTGCATATGTTATAATAAGCAAACAAATAACAAAGCTGCTACCGTAGGCTGATTCGTATTGCAATATTAAAGCGAAACAAAGACTTTACGATCGCCCTACATTAAGGTAGCATTTTAAGACAGGGCAGCACAAATCGTCAGAACACCTGCAACATTTTGCAAGCCACTGGCCTCGACTTCACACCTTCGATGGGATTTTGCCAAAATTATCATTCTTGGGATTGTTTGCATCTGAGACACGATAGTAATTCGCCACACAATAGGGCACTGCCCGCAGTAAATTACATTATACACACATTAATATTAATAACAAGAACACAGCGGAATTCTCTTGCCATTTGCAGTGAAGCGCACAGATGACGTCATATTAGCTTCTTCTGATCATGTGACTGTTCGGAATGGCTGCACCCTTGGAACCTTCTTTTTCTTCAACCCCATGTTGTTCGATTTTCCTGAAAACATGGGAAATAATAAATGAAGAGGAGCATCACATGTTACTTTGAGTTTGTAAATCAGTGTGATGAGTGGAGTTTCCCTTTAAGTACCAGAATTTGGAGGGGAAGGGTATCATTTCTTCCCTCCTGTGGTCTGACAGAGTCCCAAACTCCCCCAGATTTCATCATCATCATCGTCATCATCCTCATCATCATAATTTTGAAATTACTTTTTAACTGGTCCATATTTCATGTCAGATTCAAAAAGCACAAAAGTACACCATTGAAGAGCTTTGTCTTCAATCATGTGTGTGTGAGAGAAAGACTGCGTACATGAGATTGAGTGAATCCACAAGAGGGAGAGAGAGAGAGAGAGAGAGAGAGAGAGAGAGGGTGCATGGCAGTGTTTTAGTGTGCTGACCTGGTTTCTGAATTGGGGACTGGGGCTGATGTGTATTATTTCTGGGGAGGGGGGGTGTTAGCTCTAAGGACATAGTTTCCGTTGGGCTTATATCAGCTGTCCACAGACTGTGGGGAATCACCAGCTGTCTCTTTCCACCTTTCCCAAAATAAGAAACATCTTACTCTCTGCGGAAAATGCACACACATACACACGCACACACACACACACACACTTATGCATGTGCGCACACACACACACGCATGCATGTTTGCGCGACACACACACACACACACACACACACACACACACTTATGCACGTGCGCGCGCACACACAAACATGCATGCATGTTTGCGCACACACACACACACACACAAATGCATGTGCATGCACGCGCACACACACTCACACAAAGAATCCTGTAAATAAGGGGTGGGGCGTCCCCGGTAAAAAAGCCCCGTAAGTTCTAGAATGGTAAAAGAAGACCCGTGGATGTTCATCCCTAAAATGAAAGCTGCCAGTCTTTACGTTGAGTTTATTTATTTATTTATCCAACTCTGCAATAGGCCTACTCTCAGTATCTGGTAATATCTTTATTTTATTTTTATGTTTATTTCTAGTTTCTTATAGTTATTAATGTTGTTATTGTTATTTCATGCATTGCCTTAATAACCTTCTTTTATTCAAATTTCCCATTTCTCTCCCACGTCTTTGTTCTCATTGCCCTCCCGCCTCCGGCCTTCAAGCTCTATTCATTCATTCATCTGATCCCTTCTCTGTAATGTTTCAGTAATATTTGAGCACTGTTTGAGTCATGTCTGGGAATGGTTTGCTTATGTTGTGGTTAGGTTTAAATAACGTTTGGGTAATGTTTCAGTAAGGCCCACACTTCCTGCCCCGCTCCCCGGGAGTTGCGCAGTCTCTCTGATTGTAGCTCCTCTGGAAGTCTGGGAAGGCCGGAATATTTTCCGCTCGGGCGGAAATTTACGGCAAAACCGCAACAATTACGGGAAGTGAGACTGCCAGGCGATTAACCTTCACGTGATAAAAATAAAGACAGATAACTTTGACGTGAAGATGTGCGTTTGTATTTTTAATGTGGCAGCTGGCTTTGGAGAGCCTCAGCAGCTGTTTCTGAGCGGGGAGGGGGGTCACTCCGGCCTCTCAGATCCTAAAAACAGCACCCCCCCATGAAAAGTGTTCCGACAGTCATAACACCCCATGCCGGGGACAGCTGTTCTGTTGCTATTCCAGTTGATGGCTAAGATGAGTCTGTTATCCAGTGGTAACAGGACATGCCTCAGTGAGGTCACACCTACAGCCCTCTCGCATTCTCAATATCCACCAATCACATACAGCCCTCTCACATTCTCAATATCCACCAATCACATACAGCCCTCTCACGTTCTCAATATCCACCAATCACATACAGCCCTCTCACATTCTCAATATCCACCAATCACATACAGCCCTCTCACATTCTCAATATCCACCAATCACATACAGCCCTCTCACATTCTCAATATCCACCAATCACATACAGCCCTCTCACATTCTCAATATCCACCAATCACAACCAGATTTTATATGCCCTCTGATCGCCACCTCCGCGTATAGGCAAACAGACACATATGAATGCACACACACACACACACACACACGCAGACACACACACACACGCGCGCGCACGCACACACACACACACGCACACACACACACACACACACACCACACACACACACACGCAGACATACACACGCACACACACACACACACACGCACACACACAGACATACACACGCACACACACACACAGAGCATGAGAGATTAATCAGACTGAAAGGAATTTCTCAGCTCTTCGAGTGTGGTGTGGGATATTTTTGTTGCTTAGCTGCAGTCAGGAAAGCTGGACAGGCAGTTTGGACATTCAGTAATTTTCAAAATCAAACAAACCATTGAAACACTGGAGCTATTGAGGTTCTGAAATAGTCGGAGGTTAGATGATTTGGTACGCTGGCGGTTATTGGTGGCTGTGGGCGGGGGATGGGTGTTTAGTGGGAGGTGTCTCAGAGAAAAAGAGGTGTAGAGAGTTTAGAGCAGGAGCGCAGGGGGATCTGTAGCTGGAAAGGTAACCAGTTTTCTCGCACATCTCAGCGTTCTCTGAACATTCCTGTGTCTGGAACTGGACCGCTGGCAGGCATGCTCTGGTGGGTGTGGCCAGGAGAGTAATTAAAAGGCTACTAGAGTGATGATCTAAATTAGATTTATTGGGTAACCCTTCAAAACCAACCACACTGGCACAGATGTGAACCAGTGTATAATGCATGGTAGGCACCAGTAATTTTAAGGGCTGAGGTACCCCTGCCAGTCATCAATAATCGAGCTCTCAGAGCTGGTCTACATCAGCCGATGAGGTAACCCCTTGGAATCTACTGCAAAATGTTCAGCAGGACCCCATGGGTCATGAATGGCCGCTCCCGGTGATCTGCAATGTTGGGGTACTAAAAACACACACTTTCAAATAGATTGAAGATATCAACTTTTAAAACTAATGTAATGGTTACAGTAGAGCTAACGATTGGGGACACTAGTGAGTTGCTGAAAGGTTGTCTTGCTGAACCAGTGTTTATATCCTGGATACTGAAAATCTTCAAATCTGTCTCGTAGATTACATGCAGACTGTGATCAAATGGGAAGTACGACTCTCGTAGAGCACTTTCCTTCTTCAGAAGGGACTCAACTATTGGTTGGCTAAGAGGTCTTTGAGATTGGCAAACCACCCTATTGATCTATCCGTATGGATGGATCTAAATGTAAAAAAGTTTGGGGCCACCTTCACTTTAAAAAAAATCCAAAAGTTTTCTTTCCTTATTTTTTGCACCTTCAGATTTAAAAAAAAAAATCACACTTCAACTGTTCCACACTTTAAAGCTTATTTTTGCACAATGTTTTAAATGAATGCTTTGTGTGCATGTCAAAACATTTTATGTAACAAGAAGGCATGCTGAAAATCAGACCTCAGACCACACTTTAAAAGCTGTCTTTTAAAAATTGATCACTGACCACAATGTTTTATAATTGTTCCAATGCCTTTGTGTTACATGATTTTATGTCACTAGGACAGATTATACATTTAACTGGATTAATCAGTGGTAACAAAAAGATGGACATTAAAATGCCTTCCCCAAAAGTGAAGGTGGTCAGGCTCATGCCTGCACCATTAAAAATCAATGTTTGGTGTGGTGGTGTAGAGTTAGAGTTGGTTCCTGCTGTTTGGTGTTGGTGGTGTAGAGTTACAGTTGGTTCCTGCTGTTTGGTGTTGGTGGTGTACAGTTAGAGTTGGTTCCTGCTGTTTGGTGTTGGTGGTGTAAAGTTAAGTTGGTTCCTGCTGTTTGGTGTTGCTGGTGTAGAGTTAGAGGGTTCCTCAGGTTTGGTGTTGGTGGTGGTGGGAGTTAGAGTTGGTTCCTGCTGTTTGGTGTTGGTGGTGCAGAGTTATAGTTGGTTCCTGCTGTTTGGTGTTGGTGGTGTAGAGTTAGAGTTGGTTCCTGCTGTTTGGTGTTGGTGGTGTGGAGTTAGAGTTGGATCCTGCTGTTTGGTGTTGGTGGTGTAGAGTTAGAGTTGGATCCTGCTGTTTGGTGTTGGTGGTGTAGAGTTAGAGTTGGATCCTGCTGTTTGATGTTGGTGGTGTAGAGTTAGAGTTAGTTCCTGCTGTTTGGTGTTGGTGGTGTAGAGTTAGAGTTGGTTCCTGCTGTTTGGTGTTGGTGGTGTAGAGTTAGAGTTGGTTCCTGCTGTTTGGTGTTGGTGGTGTAGAGTTAGAGTTGGTCCCTGCTGTTTGGTGTTGGTGGTGTAGAGTTAGAGTTGGTTCCTGCTGTTTGGTGTTGGTGGTGTAGAGTTAGAGTTGGTTCCTGCTGTTTGGTGTTGGTGGTGTAGAGTTAGAGTTGGTTCCTGCTGTTTGGTGTTGGTGGTGTAGAGTTAGAGTTGGTTCCTGCTGTTTGGTGTTGGTGGTGTAGAGTTAGAGTTGGTTCCTGCTGTTTGGTGTTGGTGGTGTAGAGTTAGAGTTGGTTCCTGCTGTTTGGTGTTGGTGGTGTGGAGTTAGAGTTGGTTCCTGCTGTTTGGTGTTGGTGGTGTGGAGTTAGAGTTGGTTCCTGCTGTTTGGTGTTGGTGGTGTAGAGTTAGAGTTGGTTCCTGCTGTTTGGTGTTGGTGGTGTAGAGTTACAGTTGGTTCCTGCTGTTTGCTGTTGGTGGTGTAGAGTTAGAGTTGGTTCCTGCTGTTTGGTGTTGGTGGTGTAGAGTTAGAGTTGGTTCCTGCTGTTTGGTGTTGGTGGTGTAGAGTTAGAGTTGGTTCCTGCTGTTTGGTGTTGGTGGTGTAGAGTTAGAGTTGGTTCCTGCTGTTTGGTGTTGGTGGTGTAGAGTTAGAGTTGGTTCCTGCTGTTTGGTGTTGGTGGTGTAGAGTTAGAGTTGGTTCCTGCTGTTTGGTGTTGGTGGTGTGGAGTTAGAGTTGGTTCCTGCTGTTTGGTGTTGCTGGTGTAGAGTTAGAGTTGGTTCCTGCTGTTTGGTGTTGCTGTGGTGTAGAGTTAGAGTTGGTTCCTGCTGTTTGGTGTTGGTGGTGTAGGAGTTAGAGTTGGTTCCTGCTGTTTGGTGTTGGTGGTGTGGAGTTAGAGTTGGTTCCTGCTGTTTGGTGTTGCTGGTGTAGAGTTAGAGTTGGTTCCTGCTGTTTGGTGTTGGTGGTGTGGAGTTAGAGTTGGTTCCTGCTGTTTGGTGTTGCTGGTGCAGAGTTAGAGTTGGTTCCTGCTGTTTGGTGTTGTGGTGCAGAGTTAGAGTTGGTTCCTGCTGTTTGGTGTTGGTGGTGAGGAGTTAGAGTTGGTTCCTGCTGTTTGGTGTTGGTGGTGTAGAGTTACAGTTGGTTCCTGCTGTTTGGTGTTGGTGGTGTGGAGTTAGAGTTGGTTCCTGCTGTTTGGTGTTGCTGGTGCAGAGTTAGAGTTGGTTCCTGCTGTTTGGTGTTGCTGGTGCAGAGTTAGAGTTGGTTCCTGCTGTTTGGTGTTGGTGGTGTGGAGTTAGAGTTGGTTCCTGCTGTTTGGTGTTGCTGGTGCAGAGTTAGAGTTGGTTCCTGCTGTTTGGTGTTGGTGGTGCAGAGTTAGAGTTGGTTCCTGCTGTTTGGTGTTGGTGGTGAGGAGGTAGAGTTGGTTCCTGCTGTTTGGTGTTGCTGGTGAGGAGTTAGAGTTGGTTGCTGCTGTTTGGTGTTGCTGGTGCAGAGTTACAGTTGGTTCCTGCTGTTTGGTGTTGGTGGTGTAGAGTAACAGTTGGTTCCTGCTGTTTGGTGTTGGTGGTGTAGAGTTAGAGTTGGTTCCTGCTGTTTGGTGTTGGTGGTGAAGAGTTACAGTTGGTCCCTGCTGTTTGGTGTTGGTGGTGTGGAGTTAGAGTTGGTTCCTGCTGTTTGGTGTTGGTGGTGTGGAGTTCCAGTTGGTTCCTGCTGTTTGGTGTTGCTGGTGTGGAGTTAGAGTTGATTCCTGCTGTTTGGTGTTGATGGTGTAGAGTTACAGTTGGTTCCTGCTGTTTGGTGTTGCTGGTTTGGAGTTCCAGTTGGTCCCTGCTGTTTGGTGTTGGTGGTGTAGAGTTAGAGTTGGTTCCTGCTGTTTGGTGTTGGTGGTGTGGAGTTAGAGTTGGTTCCTGCTGTTTGGTGTTGCTGGTGCAGAGTTACAGTTGGTTCCTGCTGTTTGGTGTTGGTGGTGTGGAGTTAGAGTTGGTTCCTGCTGTTTGGTGTTGCTGGTCTGGAGTTAGAGTTGATTCCTGCTGTTTGGTGTTGGTGGTGTAGAGTTAGAGTTGGTTTCTGCTGTTTGGTGTTGGTGGTGTGGAGTTCCAGTTGGTCCCTGCTGTTTGGTGTTGGTGGTGTAGAGTTAGAGTTGGTTCCTGCTGTTTGGTGTTGGTGGTGTGGAGTTAGAGTTGGTTCCTGCTGTTTGGTGTTGCTGGTGTGGAGTTAGAGTTGGTTCCTGCTGTTTGGTGTTGATGGTGTAGAGTTACAGTTGGTTCCCTGTTTGTTTGGGTTTGTTTGGTCCCTGCTGTTTGGTGTTGGTGGTTGGTTAGAGTTGGTCCCTGCTGTTTGGTGTTGGTGTTGGAGTTAGAGTGGTGTTTGGTGTTGCTGTTAGAGTTGGTTCCTGCTGTTTGGTGTTGGTGGTGTGGAGTTAGAGTTGGTTCCTGCTGTTTGGTGTTGCTGGTGTGGAGTTACAGTTGGTTCCTGCTGTTTGGTGTTGGTGGTGTAGAGTTACAGTTGGTTCCTGCTGTTTGGTGTTGGTGGTGTGGAGTTAGAGTTGGTTCCTTTTGTTTGGTGTTGGTGGTGTAGAGTTAGAGTTGGTTCCTGCTGTTTGGTTTGGTGGTTGGTGGTTGGTTGGTTCCTGCTGTTTTACAGGTGTTGCTGGTGTGGAGTTACAGTTGGTTCCTGCTGTTTGGTGTTGGTGGTGTAGAGTTACAGTTGGTTCCTGCTGTTTGGTGTTGGTGGTGTGGAGTTACAGTTGGTTCCTGCTGTTTGTTTGGTGGTGGTTACAGTTGGTTCCTGCTGTTTGGTGTTAGAGTTGGTCCAGTTGGTTCCTGCTGTTTGGTGTTGGTGGTGTGGAGTTAGAGTTGTTGGTCCCTGCTGTTTGGTGTTGGTGGTGTAGAGTTACAGTTGGTTCCTGCTGTTTGGTGTTGGTGGTGTGGAGTTAGAGTTGGTTCCTGCTGTTTGGTGTTGCTGGTGTGGAGTTAGAGTTGGTTCCTGCTGTTTGGTGTTGGTGGTGTGGAGTTAGTTGGTTCCTGCTGTTTGGTGTTGGTGGTGTAGAGTTAGAGTTGGTTCCTGCTGTTTTGTGTTGTTGGTTCCTGCTTGTTTGCTGTTTGGTGTTGGTGGTTTGGAGTTCAGAGTTGGTTCCTGCTGTTTGGTGTTGGTGGTGTAGAGTTAGAGTTGGTTGGTTCCTGCTTTGTTTGGTGGTGTGAGTGGGTGTTTGGAGTTACAGTTGGTTCCTGCTGTTTGGTGTTGGTGGTGTGGAGTTAGAGTTGGTTCCTGCTGTTTGGTGTTGCTGGTGCAGAGTTACAGTTGGTTCCTGCTGTTTGGTGTTGGTGGTGTAGAGTTAGAGTTGGTTCCTGCTGTTTGGTGTTGGTGGTGCAGAGTTACAGTTGGTTCCTGCTGTTTGGTGTTGGTGGTGTAGAGTTAGAGTTGGTTCCTGCTGTTTGGTGTTGGTGGTGTAGAGTTACAGTTGGTTCCTGCTGTTTGGTGTTGGTGGTGTAGAGTTACAGTTGGTCCCTACTGTTTGGTGTTGGTGGTGTGGAGTTAGAGTTGATTCCTGCTGTTTGGTGTTGGTGGTGTAGAGTTACAGCTGGTTCCTGCTGTTTGGTGTTGGTGGTGTGGAGTTAGAGTTGATTCCTGCTGTTTGGTGTTGGTGGTGTAGAGTTACAGTTGGTTCCTGCTGTTTGGTGTTGCTGGTGTGGAGTTACAGTTGGTTCCTGCTGTTTGGTGTTGGTGGTGTAGAGTTAGAGTTGGTTCCTGCTGTTTGGTGTTGGTGGTGTAGAGTTACAGTTGGTTCCTACTGTTAGGTGTTGGTGGTGTGGAGTTAGAGTTGATTCCTGCTGTTTGGTGTTGGTGGTGTAGAGTTAGAGTTGGTTCCTGCTGTTTGGTGTTGGTGGAGTAGAGTTAGAGTTGGTTCCTGCTGTTTGGTGTTGGTGGTGTAGAGTTAGAGTTGGTTCCTGCTGTTTGGTGTTGGTGGTGTAGAGTTACAGTTGGTTCCTGCTGTTTGGTGTTGGTGGTGTAGAGTTAGAGTTGGTTCCTGCTGTTTGGTGTTGGTGGTGTGGAGTTACAGTTGGTTCCTGCTGTTTGGTGTTGGTGGTGTGGAGTTAGAGTTGATTCCTGCTGTTTGGTGTTGGTGGTGTAGAGTTACAGTTGGTTTCTGCTGTTTGGTGTTGCTGGTGTGGAGTTACAGTTGGTTCCTGCTGTTTGGTGTTGGTGCTGTAGAGTTAGAGTTGGTTCCTGCTGTTTGGTGTTGGTGGTGTAGCGTTACAGTTGGTCCCTACTGTTAGGTGTTGGTGGTGTGAAGTTAGAGTTGATTCCTGCTGTTTGGTGTTGGTGGTGTAGAGTTACAGTTGGTTCCTGCTGTTTGGTGTTGCTGGTGTGGAGTTACAGTTGGTTCCTGCTGTTTGGTGTTGGTGGTGTAGAGTTAGAGTTGGTTCCTGCTGTTTGGTGTTGGTGGTGTAGAATTAGAGTTGGTTCCTGCTGTTTGGTGTTGGTGGTGTAGAGTTAGATTTGGTTCCTGCTGTTTGGTGTTGGTGGTGTAGAGTTAGAGTTGGTTCCTGCTGTTTGGTGTTGGTGGTGTAGAGTTAGAGTTGGTTCCTGCTGTTTGGTGTTGCTGGTGTAGAATGAGAGTTAGTTCCTGCTGTTTGGTGTTGGTGGTGTAGAGTTAGTGTTGGTTCCTGCTGTTTGGTGTTGGTGGTGTAGAGTTAGAGTTGGTTCCTGCTGTTTGGTGTTGGTGGTGTAGAATGAGAGTTAGTTCCTGCTGTTTGGTGTTGGTGGTGCAGAGTTACAGTTGGTCCCTGCTGTTTGGTGTTGGTGGTGTGGAGTTAGAGTTGATTTCTGCTGTTTGGTGTTGGTGGTGTAGAGTTAGAGTTGGTTCCTGCTGTTTGGTGTTGGTGGTGCGGAGTTACAGTTGGTTCCTGCTGCTTGGTGTTGGTGGTGTAGAGTTATAGTTGGTTCCTGCTGTTTGGTGTTGGTGGTGCGGAGTTAGAGTTGGTTCCTGCTGTTTGGTGTTGGTGGTGTAGAGTTATAGTTGGTTCCTGCTGTTTGGTGTTGGTGGTGTGTAGTTTGAGTTGGTTCCTGCTGTTTGGTGTTGGTGGTGCAGAGTTATAGTTGCTTTCTGCTGTTCGCCGGGCTCGGGGCGGCTTTTAAACACTGTGCTCCCGAACTCTCAGTCCGCAAATAAAGACTGAGGGAACGGATAGTGTACCCCCTATGGAAACAAGTTTCCACCCAGAATCACCTTCAAAAATAATAAAGGAAAAATAACAAAGCAAAATAACAAAGAAGTGCCCCGATGGAAGGACTGTGAGATCCAGCTGGGAGCACACTGACTAACCAGAGTAAACCTAACAGCGTACAAAAAAAGGCAGAGAGGGGTAGTCAGATACAGAACCGAGGTCAAACACCAGGAATTCACCAAGCAACCAAACCAAAAAGCGCAAGGGCTAGAATTCTAGTCAAATAGGACAGGCCAGGGTCAACCACCACAATTCAAACAAACCAAATAAAGGGCACGGCGAGAATCGTAAATCAAAGGCAGTCCGAGTCAACACAGAAGGCAGTACAATACTCAGGTCGTGAACGCTAGTTACAGATCGGAAGAGCTAGTCTCCGCGGTTTAACACTAGACCGCGCCTTTTGAAGGGGTGAACCGGAAACGGAAGTGTCAGACCTTAAGCGAACCAAAAAAAAAAAAAAAGATAACAGATTTCAAAGCACAGATTCACAAATGTACGACAGGGGTCGTAACACCCCCCACCCTTAAGAGAAAACCTAGGGTCTAGGTTTTCCTTAAGTTAGCAACGTGAAAGGGCATCAGCAACAATATTCTGTGCACCTTTCTTATGCATTATTACCAGATTGAAACTTTGCACAATTAGGGACCAACGCATGAGTCGGTGATTAGAGTTGCACATGCGTTGAAGAAAAAACGAGGGGTTGTGGTCTGTATAGACCTGAACAGGTGTTACGACCCCTGTCGTACATTTGTGAATCTGTGCTTTGAAATCTGATATCTTTGTTTTGTTTTTTTTGGTTCGCCTAAGGTCTGACACTTCCGTTTCCGGTTCACACCTTCAAAAGGCGCGGTCTAGTGTTAAACCGCGGAGACTAGCTCTTCCGATCTGTAACTAGCGTTCACGACCTGTGAGTATTGTACTGCCTTCTGTGTTGACTCGGACTGCCTTTGGATTTACGATTCTCGCCGTGCCCTTTATTTGGTTTGTTTGAATTGTGGTGGTTGACCCTTGGCCTGTCCCATTTGACTATAATTCTAGCCCTTGCGTTTTGGTTTGGTTGCTTGGTGAATTCCCGGTGTTTGACCTCGGTTCTGTATCTGACTACCCCTCTCGTCTCGCCCTTTTTGTACGCTGTTAGGTTTACTCTGGTTAGTCAGTGTGCTCCCAGCTGGATCTCACAGTCCTTCCATCGGGGCACTTCTTTGTTATTTTGCTTTGTTATTTTTCCTTTATTATTTTTGAAGGTGATTCTGGGTGGAAACTTGTTTCCATAGGGGTACACTATCCGTTCCTCAGTCTTTATTTGCGGACTGAGAGTTCGGGAGCTCAGTGTTTAAAAGCCGCCCGAGCCCGGCGAACCTTCAAGAGTAGCCGTAGGAATAGTTTAGCTCTGGTTAGGCAGATAGGGACCAGAGTAACTGAGCAGCGTGCTATTCGTGCCTTTTACACTTCTTCCCGCCCGTCCTTCCCTTACTTCCTCTACCTGTTGCTGCCTGTCCTAGACCGGGTCGTAACAGAATTGGGGGGGGGTTGTTATTGACAAATATGCCTGGCCAAATAAATCACTTTTTTAACCTTTGTTTCCCTGTGTGGTCTCCCTTTTTTGTTATGACCTTAGAGATATGGTCGTAACAGTTGGTTCCTGCTGTTTGGTGTTGGTGGTGTAGAGTTAGAGTTGGTTCCTGCTGTTTGGTGTTGCTGGTGCAGAGTTAGAGTTGGTTCCTGCTGTTTGGTGTTGCTGGTGCAGAGTTAGAGTTGGTTCCTGCTGTTTGGTGTTGGTGGTGTGGAGTTAGAGTTGGTTCCTGCTGTTTGGTGTTGGTGGTGTGGAGTTAGAGTTGGTTCCTGCTGTTTGGTGTTGGTGGTGCAGAGTTAGAGTTGGTTCCTGCTGTTTGGTGTTGCTGGTGCAGTGTTAGAGTTGTTTCCTGCTGTTTGGTGTTGCTGGTGCAGAGTTAGAGTTGGTTCCTGCTGTTTGGTGTTGCTGGTGCAGAGTTAGAGTTGGTTCCTGCTGTTTGGTGTTGGTGGTGTGGAGTTAGAGTTGGTTCCTGCTGTTTGGTGTTGGTGGTGTGGAGTTAGAGTTGGTTCCTGCTGTTTGGTGTTGCTGGTGCAGAGTTAGAGTTGGTTCCTGCTGTTTGGTGTTGCTGGTGCAGAGTTAGAGTTGGTTCCTGCTGTTTGTTGTTGGTGCTGCAGACAGTGAAACGGTGTGCTTCCTGTTGTTTGATGTTAGAGGAGTAGAGATTTAGTGTCGGACTGTTTGCTGTGTTGAGTGCTTCCTCTGCTCACAGCTGTGTTCTAAATTTACTGCTTCCCCTTTCTGGCCGGATTCTGCCCCTCGCTCCAGTTTCCTGCGGCTGCTGCCACTCCAGCAATCGCAGAAAACATGCAGCGGACGGAAACTGGGGAGCTGGGTCTGCCAGCACGAGAGAGGCCGGGCTTCCATCAGACACGGGGGCGGAGTCTGCGGTGGTGACTGGCAGGGAGTGTAGTCATGACGTACACATACATGTGCAGGTACACACACGCTGTATTAAAGTCATACAAAAGTGTGCACTCAGTCACATACCTATCCAAATTCACACACACACATAAACACACACACGCATACATATATACAAACACACACAAACAGATACACATACACACATCCTTGTACATACATCTTTGTGAGGACATTACATTGACTTCCATTCTTCCTGTGTCTCTACAGCCTTTCCCTAATCTTAACAATAAGCAATGTTTGCCTAACCCAAACCCTTACCCTAACCTTAACCTATCCCTAATTCTAACCTTACCCCAAACCCCCAACCCTAACCTTAACCTATCCCTAATTCTAACCTTACCCAAACCCCTTACCCCTAACCTTAACCTATCCCTAATTCTAACCTTACCCCAAACCCTTACCCTAACCTTAACCTATCCCTAATTCTAACCTTACCCCAAACCCTTACCCTAACCTTAACCTATCCCTAATTCTAACCTTACCCCAAACCCTTACCCTAACCTTAACCTATCCCTAATTCTAACCTTACCCCAAACCCCTTACCCTAACCTTAACCTATCCCTAATTCTAACCTTACCCCCAAACCCTTACCCTAACCCCTTACCTATCCCTAATTCTAACCTTACCCCAAACCCTTACCCTAACCTTAACCTATCCCTGATTCTGACCTTACCCCAAACCCTTAAACCTTAACCTATCCCTAATTCTAACCTTAACCCTACCCTAACCTTAACCTATGCCTAATTCTAACCTTACCCCAAACCCTTACCCTAACCTTAACCTATCCCTAATTCTAACCTTACCCCAAACCCTTACCCCTAACCTTAACCTATCCCTAATTCTAACCTTACCCCTAACCCTTACCCTAACCTTAACCTATCCCTAATTCTAACCTTACCCCAAACCCTTACCCTAACCTTAACCTATCCCTAATTCTAACCTTACCCCAAACCCTTACCCTAACCTTAACCTATCCCTAATTCTAACCTTACCCAAACCCTTACCCCCCAAACCCTTACCCCAACCTTAACCTATCCCTCATTCTAACCTTACCCCTAACCCTTACCCTAACCTTAACCTATCCCTAATTCTAACCTTACCCCAAACCCTTACCCTAACCTTAACCTATCCCTAATTCTAACCGTGCCCCTAACATCAACTAATAAGTCACAAGTTTGTAGTTGTGAGGACATGCAACAATATCCTCACCTCCAAATAATGTCCCCACTCTGTAAGAAAAAAAAAATTTTGGTTCTCACTTTGTAGCATGTACAAGAACACACATACAGACATACACTAACACACACACAGACACACACACACACACACACACATATATATATATATATATATATATATTAAACATAGGACAGAGAAAAACGATGTGCAAACCCTACCTTAAACTAAAAGCAAGTACAACTGGCCTCCAAAAGCAATATATCCAACACTAATTTCTTGAAAGACACGAAGGGGATAAAGCAGTCTAGCTTCAAAGTCTCCAGGAAATTATTCCACATACAAGATGCGAATGTACAAAACGAGGTACCACCCAAATTTATTCCAGTCCTGGGAGCCTCTAACAAAATCCATTCTTGTGATCTGGTATGCTGACTTTTGATTTTGATGGATAAGCGCTTAGTGAGATATGAGGGAAGTTTGCCTAGCAAAGCTTTATAAATAAATAAAATACAATGTAGCTTCCTTCTAAAATGAAGGGAATACCACCCTACAGAATTATATAAAGCACAGTGATGGGTTCGGAAACCATCACCTGTGATGAAGCGCAATGCGCCATGATAGATTGCATCCAAGGATCTTAACGTACTAATAGAGGCATGCATGTAAAGGACATCTCCGTAATCAAATATGGGTAATATTGTTGCCTCGACAATCCTCTTCCTACTGTCCAAAGAAAAACAGGACCTGTTTCTGTAAAGAAACCCGATTTTCATTCTAAGTTTCTTGGACAGGTTGGCGTCTTAAAAGAAAAGTCATGATCCAACCAGATACCCAGATATTCGTAAGACTGAACCTGCTCAATTTGAGCACCAGTCACTGAGAAAATGGAGTCACCTGGCATAATTGCATTCTGTGCTGAAAAGATCATGAACTTTGTTTTATCAGTATTTTAACCCAGTTTAAGATCAGCTAGAGCATGCTGTATGACGTTAAAAAGCAGATTGTAAATATGTGAGGGCCTGTAAGCATGTTGGAGCAGAGGAATAAAGCACTGTGTCATCTGCGTATAAATTAACCTTGCAATTTGTTACATTACAAGCAATGTCATTTATATAAATAGTGTATAAAATTGGCCCAAAAATGGAACCTTGGGGTACTCCTTTCATCACCTTTAAAAATTGAGACTGCGCATCCCCAGAAATAATAGCTTGTGTTCTGTTTGAGAGGTAGTCCTGGAACCATGAGCACGCTCTGTAACCAAGACCAATAGAGGACAACTTATTTAATAAGATAATATGGTCTACTGTGTACAAACGCTTTTGCTAAATCAATAAATAGGGCCGCACATTTTTGTTTACTATCCACAGCTATTACTAAATCATTAATAACCAATGAAGCTGCTGTAATGGTGCTATGTCCAGGCCTGAAACCAGATTGCTGTGACATTAAAATGTTGTTGAAAGTTAAGAAGTTGCAAAGTTCTTGTTTTACAAGAGATTCTAAAATTTTAGCAAGGAATGGCAATTTTGAGATGGGCCAATAGCTGTTTACTGAACTGGGATCACCCCCCCCTTACTTAAAGGAAAAACATGAGCCGCTTTCCATATACTGGGAATAAACCCGGTCGATAACGACAAGTTAAAAATATTAGTTATTGAATGTACAATCAGTGGGGCTGCAAGATGCAAAAGACTCGGGACTAAGTGATCCTCTCCAGTGGAATTATTTACATCTATACGATTTAATTTTAGTAGGACTTCATTCACGTTAAATTCCCTGAAAGAAAACAATACTCTAGGATTTTGAGAATTTGTAAATTCACTAGAGCTAAGGTCAGACATATCTCCTGTCGTGGACTGATTATTAAAATTTTCAAAAAGGTTTCCAGCCGGTATAAAATGTTCGTCAAAAAAGTCACAGATTTTGTGCTTATCAGTAATAGGACCAGAACAGAATCAGTGTGGATAGAATGTGGTAATGAAGAAGAAGGACTATTATTCAGGGACTTGACAATTTTCCAAAATTTTGCCGGATTACCCTGACTCTTTGCCAATGATGAGATGAAATATTCAGATTTTGCCTTTTTTATCAGTAAGCAGCATCTATTTCTTAGTTTTCTGAAAACCTGCCAGTCAGAGAGTGCCTGAGTTTCCCTAGCTTTAACCCAAGCTTCATCCCTTACGCGAAGATCATTGGATAAAGCAACCGAAAACCAAGGATTTCTTCTGTTTTTTACTCGGAATCTCTTAATTGGAGCATGCTTATCTACAGCACGATTAAACACAGAAGTAAAATGAGCCAACGCTAGGTCAGGGTCTGGAATAAAACCCGCAGAGCTATAATCACTCCAGAAAATATTGTGGAGGAAGGCCTGTTCACAGAAATGTTTAAAATTTCTTTTAGTAATAAAGCATGGGGGTGTGTTTGAAACTTTCATATCCCTAATACACGCTACTGGGCAGTGATCACTAACATCCAGGGGAATGACGCCACTCAGAGCGTACTTGTGTGGTCTATTTGTTAAAATCAGATCAATCAAAGTTGACCGGGATAAATCTTTAAAATTTGGTCGCGTAGGCTCTGAGATAAGTTGCGACAGAATCAGGTCATCACAGACCTCTTTAAAATGGTTTGAGGACGGCGATAGCCAATCAATGTTGAAATCGGCCGCAACAGCTAATTCAGTGTGGGCATAAGTGGACAAGATTTTAGAGAGATTGATTATGGAGGAGGAAAGCGCGCTCGGTGGGCGATACACACCTGCTAGTATAATACTTCCACTACCCAAAGCTATTTGAAGAACAAGACACTCAAATAGCTCAGGCATAGAGGAGGATAAAAAAAACATTAACAGTGAGAGAGGATTTTCCAAAAATCACTACACCTCCCCCTCTCTTACTCCTGTCACACCTAAAAACACTATAACCAGCCAATGCTATATCAAGGTCTGACACAGAAGCATTCAACCAGGATTCATACATACAGTTGTGCTCAAAAGTTTGCATACCCTATCTGAATTTGTGAAATGTTGCCATTTATTTTGAAAATATGACTCACCATGCAAAAAACCTGTTTTTTATTTAAGGAAAGTGATCATGTGAAGTCATTTATCATCACATAGGTGTTTGACTGCTTTTTAAATCATACTGACCCAAAAGGCCCTGATCATAAGTTTACACACCCTTGAATGTTATACAGACACAAGGTGACACACTCAGGTTTAAACGGCTATTAAAGGTTCCACACCTGAGGCTTTTTAAATTATAACCAGTGTCTGCGTATGGGCATTGAGTTTGTTAGCTCCCGAGTGGATGCACTGATCTGGCTAAACACTGAGCCTCAGGGAGCGGAAAGGAACTGTTTGAAGACCTTCCTAACAATGTAGTAGAAAGAAAGATATAGAAAGGTTTATATATATATATATATATATATATATATATATATATATATACATAGAAAAGATATCCAAAGACTTGAAAATGCCAGTCAGTACTGTTCAGTCCAAGATTAAGAGGTGGAAAATTAGGGGATATGCTGATACCAAGCCAAGGCCAGGTAGGCTAAGAAATATTTCAGCCCAAACTGCCAGGAGAATTGTTCGGGACACAAATCCAAGAGCTACCTCAAGAGAAATACAGGATGCTCTGGAAAAAGATGGTTTGGTCATTTCAAGGAGTGCAATAAGGAGGTATTTAAACAACAATGAGCTGCACGGTTAAGTTGCTACAAGGAAGCCATTATTGCACTAATCTCCCAAAAAAAAGCCTTACTTTAATACGTCAGACAACACCTTGACACACCTCACAACTTCTGGAATACTGTCATTTGGAGTGACAAGACCAAAATAAAACTTTACTGTCACAACCATAAGCGCTATGTTTGGAGAGCAGTCAGCACCATTCCCTCTGTAAAGCACGGTGGTGATCGCTGCTGTTTTGGGGGTGTGTGAGCTCTAAAGGCTCAGGGAATCTCCTGAAAATTGATGCCAAGATGAATGCGGGATATCTGAAAATACTGTCTGACGATTTGCATTCTTCAGCTGGAAAGCTGCACATGGGATGCACTTGGACTTTCCAGCATGACGATGATCCAAAGCATAAGGCCAAGTTGACCCTCCAGTGGTTACAGAAGAGAGAGGTGAAGGTACTGGAGTCGCCATCACTGTCTCCTGACCTCAATATCATGGAGCCGCTGTGGGGAGATCTCAGACGTGCAGTTCATGCAAGACGACCAAAGTTGTTGCAGGAGCTGGAGGCATTTTGCAGGGAAGAATGGGCAGGGATACCACCTGAGGGAATTAGGGGCCTCATTGACAACTATCACTAAAGACTGCACGCTGTTATTGATGCTAAAGGGGGCAATACGCGGTATTAAGAACTATGGGCATGCACACTTTTGAACAGGGTTCATTTCATTTCTTTTCCCAAATTGCCATGTTTTATTTGATGATTGTGCCATTCTACGTGACCGACAGTTGGACGTGAATCCAATAAAAGAAATGTGTTTTGCCTGGCAATTCATGTTTTCTTTAAAAAATGTTACCTATTTTACAAATTCAGCCCGGGCATGCAAATGTTTGAGCACAACTGCATATACAAATGTGCACACACAAACACACACACTTAGACACACAAAGACACAGAAGACCCAAAACAATAAAACTACTCACAGATAAAGCCAATAATGTTGATTATTGTGTAACATCGGTGGATATCAAGGTGTTTAGACAGACCTTAGACGGTTAGTGAACAATCAGTTCCCATAGTCCATTTTCTGGATGTGACAGAAATGGGACCTGGTCAACTTTGACAAGAACTAAATCCTCATAGCCAAAGGAGAGGGTCAGAGCATCTGTCAGGCGGTGCGACTCAGCGGTGAAGAGGACCTGCTGACATTGGTCCAAGAAGGGATAAACCATGAACTGCTGATCAGAGCAACACCATCAGATGTAAACCAACAGAAGGGCTCTTGTAGCACGAGCCACAGAGAGTTTTACCTTCAGTCATTTACAAAGCTCACCTGTCCCAGGGAGTCCAGTTTTCCTTTACATCACGGTCATCGACTGGGTAGGAGTGCACCATTCACCTGGGGAGAGATGGCACCAGGATGCACTGTGGGAAGAAGACAAGCTGGTGTCGGGAGTGTGGTACTCTGGGTAATGTTCTGCTGGGGAACCCAGGGCTTGAAAAATCAGCTGGGCCTCCGTTTGACTGAGCTGTTCTTGCAGCACAGGGAGGACCTAAACATTATTAGAGAAGTGGTTTTAATGTTGTGGCCGACCAGTGTCGATACACGTCCACACACACACACACACACACACACACACAGCACTGATGGTGTCGGTGCACAGGAAGATGCCGACAGGCGAAGTGTTAAAGTTTTCAGCCGAGTGGGAACGCAGTGTTAGACGCTTCCTGTGTACAGCAAACACATCCTGTCCGGCCCTTCCTTACCCACACCTTGCCTGCCCTGATAGCCGGGGGGTAATGTTTCTGTGCGTGCGCACGCGTGTGTGTGTGTGTGAATCTAGACAGGTATGTGACTGAGTGCACACTTGTGTGTCTTTAATGCAGTCCCACAGCAAGAGAGATGAATCGGGCAGTTCAGAAGGACTCAGCTTGTAGCCTGAGGCGCTGTGATTTCCGTCGCTGTCAGCAGGTCATCACATGAATGGTGCCAACAGCTGTAAAGGCGCAAATGCACAGGGCTATGAGGCCAGAAAGCAGGATTGGTAGTTCAGACTTTCAGAAATTTTCAACGCTTTTCAAACATTGCTTTGTAGCTTAGTGTAGAATTGTAAAGTGAGGTGTAATGCAGCCTAGCATAATGCAATGTTGCCTGTTGCAGGGGATAGTGTAGAGTAGCGGTGTGTAGCAAGGCACAGTATAGTGTAGAGTAGCATTGTGCAGCATGGCACAGTTTAGTGTAGAGTAGCATTGTGTAGCATGGCACAGTATAGTGTAGAGTAGCATTGTGCAGCATGGCACAGTTTAGTGTAGAGTAGCATTGTGTAGCATGGCACAGTATAGTGTAGAGTAGCATTGTGCAGCATGGCACAGTATAGTGTAGAGTAGCGTTGTGTAGCATGGCACAGTATAGTGTAGAGTAGCATTGTGCAGCATGGCACAGTATAGTGTAGAGTAGCATTGTGCAGCATGGCACAGTATAGTATAGAGTAGCGTTGTGTAGCATGGCACAGTATAGTGTAGAGTAGCATTGTGCAGCATGGCACAGTATAGTGTAGAGTAGCGTTGTGTAGCATGGCACAGTATAGTGTAGAGTAGCGTTGTGTAGCAAGGCACAGTATAGTGTAGAGTAGCATTGTGCAGCATGGCACAGTATAGTGTAGAGTAGTAGCATAGCATGGCATCATGTAGTGTAGAGTAGCATTGTGTAGCATGGCATAGTGTAGTGTAGAGTAGCATTGTGTAGCATGGCACAGTATAGTGTAGAGTAGCATTGTGTAGCATGGCACAGTATAGTGTAGAGTAGCATTGTGTAGCATGGCACAGTATAGTGTAGAGTAGCATTGTGTAGCATGGCACAGTATAGTGTAGAGTAGCATTGTGTAGCAAGGCACAGTATAGTGTAGAGTAGCATTGTGCAGCATGGCACAGTAGTATAGCATGTACAGTATAGTGTAGCAGCATTGTGCAGCATGGCACAGTATAGTGTAGAGTAGCATTGTGCAGCATGGCACAGTATAGTGTAGAGTAGCATTGTGCAGCATGGCACAGTATAGTGTAGAGTAGCATTGTGCAGCATGGCACAGTATAGTGTAGAGTAGCATTGTGTAGCATGGCACAGTATAGTGTAGAGTAGCGTCATGTAGCATGGCACAGTATAGTGTAGAGTAGCATTGTGTAGCATGGCACAGTATAGTGTAGAGTAGCGTTGTGTAGCATGGCACAGTATAGTGTAGAGTAGCATTGTGCAGCATGGCACAGTATAGTGTAGAGTAGCATTGTGCAGCATGGCACAGTATAGTGTAGAGTAGCATTGTGCAGCATGGCACAGTTTAGTGTAGAGTAGCATTGTGCAGCATGGCACAGTATAGTGTAGAGTAGCATTGTGCAGCATGGCACAGTTTAGTGTAGAGTAGCATTGTGCAGCATGGCACAGTTTAGTGTAGAGTAGCATTGTGCAGCATGGCACAGTATAGTGTATAGTAGCATTGTGCAGCATGGCACAGTATAGTGTATAGTAGCATTGTGCAGCATGGCACAGTATAGTGTATAGTAGCATTGTGCAGCATGGCACAGTATAGTGTAGAGTAGCATTGTGCAGCATGGCACAGTATAGTGTAGAGTAGCATAGCATTGCAGCATGGCACAGTATAGTGTACAGCATAGCATTGTGCAGCATGGCACAGTATAGTGTAGAGTAGCATTGTGCAGCATGGCACAGTATAGTGTAGAGTAGCGTTGTGTAGCATGGCACAGTATAGTGTAGAGTAGCATTGTGTAGCATGGCACAGTATAGTGTAGAGTAGCGTCATGTAGCATGGCACAGTATAGTGTAGAGTAGCGTCATGTAGCATGGCACAGTATAGTGTAGAGTAGCATTGTGCAGCATGGCACAGTATAGTGTAGAGTAGCATTGTGTAGCATGGCACAGTATAGTGTAGAGTAGCATTGTGTAGCATGGCACAGTATAGTGTAGAGTAGCATTGTGTAGCATGGCACAGTATAGTGTAGAGTAGCATTGTGCAGCATGGCACAGTATAGTGTAGAGTAGCATTGTGTAGCATGGCACAGTATAGTGTAGAGTAGCATTGTGTAGCATGGCACAGTATAGTGTAGAGTAGCATTGTGCAGCATGGCACAGTATAGTGTAGAGTAGCATTGTGCAGCATTGTATAGTGTAGCAGCATGGCACAGTATAGTGTAGAGTAGCATTGTGCAGCATGGCACAGTATAGTGTAGAGTAGCATTGTGTAGCATGGCACAGTATAGTGTAGAGTAGCATTGTGCAGCATGGCACAGTATAGTGTAGAGTAGCATTGTGTAGCATGGCACAGTATAGTGTAGAGTAGCATTGTGTAGCATGGCACAGTATAGTGTAGAGTAGCATTGTGTAGCATGGCACAGTATAGTGTAGAGTAGCATTGTGTAGCATGGCACAGTATAGTGTAGAGTAGCATTGTGTAGCATGGCACAGTATAGTGTAGATTGTGTCATGTAGCATGGTAGCATGGCACAGTTTAGTGTAGAGTAACATGGCATGGCACAGTATAGTGTAGAGTAGCATTGTGCAGCATGGCACAGTATAGTGTAGAGTAGCATTGTGTAGCATGGCACAGTATAGTGTAGAGTAGCGTCATGTAGCATGGCACAGTATAGTGTAGAGTAGCATTGTGCAGCATGGCACAGTATAGTGTAGAGTAGCATTGTGCAGCATGGCACAGTATAGTGTAGAGTAGCATTGTGCAGCATGGCACAGTATGGCACAGTATATGTAGCATGGCACAGTATAGTGTAGTAGCATTGTGTAGCATGGCACAGTATAGTGTAGAGTAGCATTGTGCAGCATGGCACAGTATAGTGTAGAGAGTAGCATTGTGTAGCATGGCACAGTATAGTGTAGAGTAGCATTGTGTAGCATGGCACAGTATAGTGTAGAGTAGCATTGTGCAGCATGGCACAGTATAGTGTAGAGTAGCATTGTGTAGCATGGCACAGTATAGTGTAGAGTAGCATTGTGTAGCATGGCACAGTATAGTGTAGAGTAGCATTGTGTAGCATGGCACAGTATAGTGTAGAGTAGCATTGTGTAGCATGGCACAGTATAGTGTAGAGTAGCGTTGTGTAGCATGGCACAGTATAGTGTAGAGTAGCATTGTGCAGCATGGCACAGTATAATGTCGAGTAGCAGTAGCATGGCACAGTATAGTGTAGCATTGTGTACATGGCACAGTATAGTGTAGAGTAGCATAGAGCAGCGCGTCATGTAGCATGGCACAGTATAGTGTAGAGTAGCATTGTGCAGCATGGCACAGTATAGTGTAGAGTAGCATTGTGCAGCATGGCACAGTATAGTGTAGAGTAGCATTGTGTAGCATGGCACAGTATAGTGTAGAGTAGCGTCATGTAGTATGGCACAGTATAGTGTAGAGTAGCATTGTGCAGCATGGCACAGTATAGTGTAGAGTAGCATTGTGTAGCATGGCACAGTATAGTGTAGAGTAGCATTGTGTAGCATGGCACAGTATAGTGTAGAGTAGCATTGTGCAGCATGGCACAGTATAGTGTAGAGTAGCATTGTGCAGCATGGCACAGTATAGTGTAGAGTAGCATTGTGCAGCATGGCACAGTATAGTGTAGAGTAGCATTGTGTAGCATGGCACAGTATAGTGTAGAGTAGCGTCATGTAGCATGGCACAGTATAGTGTAGAGTAGCATTGTGCAGCATGGCACAGTATAATGTAGAGTAGCATTGTGCAGCATGGCACAGTATAGTGTAGAGTAGCATTGTGTAGCATGGCACAGTATAGTGTAGAGTAGCGTCGTGTAGCATGGCACAGTATAGTGTAAGAGTAGCATTGTAGAGTGTAGCATGGCACAGTATAGTGTAGAGTAGCATTGTGCAGCATGGCACAGTATAGTGTAGAGTAGCATTGTGTAGCATGGCACAGTATAGTGTAGAGTAGCATTGTGCAGCATGGCACAGTATAGTGTAGAGTAGCATTGTGTAGCATGGCACAGTATAGTGTAGAGTAGCATTGTGTAGCATGGCACAGTATAGTGTAGAGTAGCATTGTGTAGCATGGCACAGTATAGTGTAGAGTAGCATTGTGCAGCATGGCACAGTATAGTGTAGAGTAGCATTTTGCAGCATGGCACAGTATAGTGTAGAGTAGCATTGTGCAGCATGGCACAGTATAGTGTAGAGTAGCATTGTGCAGCATGGCACAGTATAGTGTAGAGTAGCATTGTGTAGCATGGCACAGTATAGTGTAGAGTAGCGTCATGTAGCATGGCACAGTATAGTGTAGAGTAGCATTGTGCAGCATGGCACAGTATAGTGTAGAGTAGCATTGTGCAGCATGGCACAGTATAGTGTAGAGTAGCATTGTGTAGCATGGCACAGTATAGTGTAGAGTAGCATTGTGTAGCATGGCACAGTATAGTGTATAGTGTAGCATTGTGCAGCATGGCACAGTATAGTGTAGAGTAGCATTGTGTAGCATGGCACAGTATAGTGTAGAGTAGCATTGTGTAGCATGGCACAGTATAGTGTAGAGTAGCATTGCATTCTGTGCATGGCACAGTATAGTGTAGAGTAGCATTGTGCAGCATGGCACAGTATAGTGTAGAGTAGCATTGTGCAGCATGGCACAGTATAGTGTAGAGTAGCATTGTGCAGCATGGCACAGTATAGTGTAGAGTAGCATTGTGCAGCATGGCACAGTATAGTGTAGAGTAGCATTGTGTAGCATGGCACAGTATAGTGTAGAGTAGCATTGTGCAGCATGGCACAGTATAGTATAGAGTAGCGTGTGCAGCATGGCACAGTATAGTGTAGAGTAGCATGGCACATGGCACAGTATAGTGTAGAGTAGCATTGTGCAGCATGGCACAGTATAGTGTAGAGTAGCATTGTGTAGCATGGCACAGTATAGTGTAGAGTAGCATTGTGTAGCATGGCACAGTATAGTGTAGAGTAGCATTGTGCAGCATGGCACAGTTTAGTGTAGAGTAGCATTGTGCAGCATGGCACAGTATAGTGTAGAGTAGCATTGTGGCACAGTATAGTGTAGAGGCAGCATTGTGTAGCATGGCACAGTATAGTGTAGAGTAGCATTGTGTAGCATGGCACAGTATAGTGTAGAGTAGCATTGTGCAGCATGTGCACAGTATAGTGTAGAGTAGCATTAGTAGCATTATAGTGCAGCATGTCACAGTTTAGTGTAGAGTAGCGTTGTGCAGCATGGCACAGTATAGTGTAGAGTAGCATTGTGCAGCATGTCACAGTTTAGTGTAGAGTAGCGTTGTGCAGCATGGCACAGTATAGTGTAGAGTAGCATTGTGTAGCATGCCACAGTTTAGTGTAGAGTAGCATTGTGCAGCATGGTACAGTATAGTGTAGAGTAGCATTGTGCAGCATGGCACAGTTTAGTGTAGAGTAGCGTTGTGCAGCATGGCACAGTATAGTGTAGAGTAGCATTGTGCAGCATGGCACAGTATAGTGTAGAGTAGCATTGTGCAGCATGGCACAGTATAGTGTAGAGTAGCATTGTGCAGCATGGCACAGTTTAGTGTAGATTAGCGTTGTGCAGTATGGCACAGTATAGTGTGTAGCTGTGTAAAATAAAGTACGTAACACTGTTTAAAAAAATATAGAGGTCTAGCTCAACATCAGATATGACAACATCATCACTCTTGTGAATATTTTTATCCTCAAGCGGGCACAATGTTCACAAAGTAAAATGTTTGTGATGTTAGCATAGCTACATTAGAGTGGCCATCTAGCTGCAAATATTTTGGAAGTACTGCCCTTTGCGTGTAAATTTGGCTAAACTTGCATAGCTGTTGGTCGGCGGTGTGAACTCGCGTGTCAATCCTGCACCAAGTTGATCTCCGGTAGGAGCGAATGCATTGTTGCCATGAACAGAACTGCAAATCTTCAAAGCGAAGAAATAAAAATGATCCTGTGGTCAAACTGGCACAATTAACCCATTTAAACCGGGACAGCATGCACGCATTTTAAGAACGTGTCGTTGCCGACACAGATATGCGCATAATTTTGAAAGTACCGTAATTATTGTAAGTTTTGCGCAATATAAAAAATTCCAACTGTTCCTGAAAGCTGAGAAGCTGTGCTTCAGCCCAAATACAGGTTACTATGGTAAACATGGCAGCATGATTCTCTGCTGGGATTTTTGCATTAGGCCTTAAAGTGTTAAAGTGAGGAGAAATTTTGTTTCGCGTTTGGTGGAAACGCACCTTAACAAGAGCAACGCCCTGAAAACAACAATACCTAAAAGCCGGTAACCCTCTATTAACACCACCTTCAAAATGACAAAACCATATTGACAGTAACTCTCAAACAAAAACACCCAAAAAAAACACTACCCTAATGACGGTAATCCTCTCACAATAGCAACACCCTAAAAACAACACTACCCTAAAGATGGTAATCCTCTAACAACACCATAAAAACAACACTACACTGATGATGTTAACCTTTTGACAATAACGCCCTAACAGCAACAGCAACCTAATGACATCAACCCTCTAACAAGAAGACCCTGAAAATTGGCAACGCTGTAGCATGGCCAACAATTTAGTCTCCTTGGGTGTGTTTAAGCATAGACTAAGATTGTATATAAATGAGGTGTGCAGTTGTTGTCCTTAGGTTTGTATTTTGTGAACTTATTGTATTTTGTCACTCCTGCTGTGTACACACTTTGTAATTTTAAGTGAAATGGTGAGCTGGCTTGGCCAGGTCTCCCTCGAAAAAGAGATTTTGAATCTCAAGGGATTTTCCTGGTTAAATATAGGTTAAAAAAATATATAAAATTAACAATTACAACACCTAAATATTGACAACAAACTAACAACAAAAAACCGCTTTGAAAACGAAAATACCCCAATGACAGCGCTCTTTCAACAACAACTCCCTAAAAATAGCAATACCCAAATAAAAATGTATAACAATGGCAACAGGGCAACTGTCTCACTACAACAGCACCCGAAAAAGGACAATACCCTAAAACTACAATCCCCAAACAACAACAACCTTCTACAATGACAACACCCCAGAGTTGGGTTCAAGTACTTTCAAGAACTTTCAAGAATTGGATGCAAGTATTTTTTTTTTTTATACCAAAGCGCTTGCACTTGTATCGGAGTACTTCCTATTAATGCCTAAAGTACTTGTACTTGTATTCAAGTACTTTTCAAAGTTCTTGACCAATCTGTCTCCTAAGTGCTGACAGAGATTGGTCAAGTACTTTGAAAAGTACTTGAATACAAGTACATGTACTTATTATTAAGTATTATTAGGCATTATTAGGTAGTACTCAGATACAAATACAAGCACTATGGTATGTTAAAAAAAATGCTTGCATACAATTCTCAAAAGTACTTAAAAATACTTGGACCCAACTCTGCAACACCCTAAGATACAACAAATACTAAAATCCGACAACACCTAATCAAAATGTCAACGCTCTAATAAGAACAACATCCTGCCAATGACAATCCCCTCACCACAGCAATACCTCAACAGCGGCAACCCCTAAGAATGAGACGAGCCACCAACAGTGAGAACCCACCCACTTGACGAGATCAGGAAAGCACAGGAAGCCCAGGCTAAGGGTTGTGCCAGGGTGACCAAACAAGCTGAATATATGCCTGTGACTCAGCTAAGCTGTGAGCTGACAGGCAGGTCAACCCATGCCTTCCTGCCCAAGAGGAGGGAGAATAGAGTCTTTCAGAAAAACTAGAACAACACGTCCGGCAATACTGTGGTCCTCTAACCTCTCCCGGGACACACCTGGAGATCCTGGTATCCCCGCATATTCATGGTGGTGCAGAGGAAAAAATTACTGCCTCATAAGAAAGAGGTTTTGGGTTTGAGTCCTGGCCTAGATTTCCCTGAGTGGAGTTTACCTGTTCTCCTAATGTGAGGTTCTGGGTTTGTGTCCTGGCCTGGATTTCCCTGAGTGGAGTTTACCTGTCCTCCTAATGCGAGGTTCTGGGTTTGAGTCCTGGCCTGGATTTCTCTGAGTGGAGTTTACCTGTCCTCCTAATGTGAGGTTCTGGTTTTGAGTCCTGGCCTGGATTTCCCTGAGTGGAGGTTACCTGTTCTCCTAATGTGAGGTTCTGGGTTTGAGTCAAAGGCTAGATTTCCGTGAGTGTTTACCTATTCTCCTAATGTGAGGTTCTGGGTTTGAGTCCTGGCCTGGATTTCCATGTGCGGAGTTTAACTGTTCTCCTAATGTGATGTTCTGGATTTGAGTCAAAGCCTGGATTTCTCTGAGTGGAGTTTACCTGTTCTTCTAATGTGAGGTTCTGGGTTTGAGTCTTGGCCTGGATTTCTCTGAGTGGAGGTTACCTGTTCTCCTAATGTGAGGTTCTGGGTTTGAGTCTTGGCCAGGATTTCTCTGCGTGGAGTTTACCTGTCCTCCTAATGTGAGGGTCTGGGTTAGAGTCCTGGCCTGGATTACCCTGAGTGTTTACCTGTCCTCCTAATGTGAGGTTCTGGGTTTGAGTCCTGGCCTTGATTTCCGTGAGTGGAGTTTACCTGTTCTCCTAATGTGAGGTTCTGGGTTTGAGTCCTGGCCTGGATTTCTCTGAGTGGGTTTACCTGTTCTTTCTAATGTGAGGGTCTTTTAAGTCCTGGCCTGGATTTCCTAACCTGTTCTCCTAGGGGATTCTGGGTTTGAGTCCTGGCCTGGATTTCTCTGCGTGATTTATCTGTCCTCCCTAATGTGAGGGTGGGTTAGAGTTTGGATTACCTGTTTACCTGTCCTCCTATGTGAGGTTCTGGGTTTGAGTCCTGGCCTTGATTTCCGTGATTGTTTACCTGTTCTCCTAATGTGAGGGGTTTGAGTCCTGGCCTCCCAATGATTCTGGGTTTGAGTCCTGGCCTGGATTTCCCTGAGTGGAGTTTACCTGATGATCTAATGTGAGGTTCTGGGTTTGAGTCCTGGCCTGGATTTCCCTGAGTGGAGGTTACCTGTTCTCCTAATGTGAGATTCTGGGTTTGAGTCCTGGCCTGGATTTCTCTGAGTGGAGTTTACCTGTTCTCCTAATGTGAGGTTCTGGGTTTGAGTCCTGGCCTGGATTTCCCTGAGTGGAGTTTACCTGATGATCTAATGTGAGGTTCTGGGTTTGAGTCCTGGCCTGGATTTCCCTGAGTGGAGGTTACCTGTTCTCCTAATGTGAGATTCTGGGTTTGAGTCCTGGCCTGGATTTCTCTGAGTGGAGTTTACCTGTCCTCCTAATGTGAGGGTCTGGGTTAGAGTCCTGGCCTGGATTACCCTGAGTGTTTACCTGTCCTCCTAATGTGAGGTTCTGGGTTTGAGTCCTGGCCTTGATTTCCGTGAGTGGAGTTTACCTGTTCTCCTAATGTGAGGTTCTGGGTTTGAGTCCTGGCCTGGATTTCTCTGAGTGGAGTTTACCTGTTCTTCTAATGTGAGGGTCTGGGTTTAAGTCCTGGCCTGGATTTCCCTGAGTGTTTACCTGTTCTCCTAATGTGGGATTCTGGGTTTGAGTCCTGGCCTGGATTTCTCTGCGTGGAGTTTATCTGTCCTCCTAATGTGAGGGTCTGGGTTAGAGTCCTGGCCTGGATTACCCTGAGTGTTTACCTGTCCTCCTAATGTGAGGTTCTGGGTTTGAGTCCTGGCCTTGATTTCCGTGATTGTTTACCTGTTCTCCTAATGTGAGATTCTGGGTTTGAGTCCTGGCCTGGATTTCCCTGAGTGGAGTTTACCTGATGATCTAATGTGAGGTTCTGGGTTTGAGTCCTGGCCTGGATTTCCCTGAGTGGAGGTTACCTGTTCTCCTAATGTGAGATTCTGGGTTTGAGTCCTGGCCTGGATTTCCCTGAGTGGAGTTTACCTGTTCTCCTAATGTGAGATTCTGGGTTTGAGTCCTGGCCAGGATTTCTCTGAGTGGAGTTTACCTGTTCTCCTAATGTGAGGTTCTGGGTTTGAGTCCTGACCGCTATCCCCCTGAGTCAGGCTCTCTTTAGGTGAGGTTCTGGGCTCAAGTCCTGATCAGGATCCCCAAATTGAGTCTGATGTTCTGCTCATGTGAAGCTCTGGGTTTGAGTCCCCATGTTTGCTAGGTCTTCCACCAGACACTTAAAGTGCATTTTGTCCAGGTTTGCTGCGCCTTGCAGGAGAATGGCTCTAGACTCATTAAAAACAGTTTTGGTAGGACTTAAGCCTTTGAAAAATAGCTCATATGCTTCCAAATGTAAAAAAGAAAAATCCATTTTAAGACTAATCATAAGTCTTTATGTTTGTTTGTTTCGTGTTTATGTTGGGAAAGAAAGTCGCTGGGGAAATGTATGATTCTCAGCAGATGTTTTGGCTGTATGTATTGATTTACTCCAGTAAAATCCCTGGTGACACATTACAGGTGCAGCAGCCTGGCAGATGAGCAGCCAGCGGAGTGATCATGAGGACGATTCAGAGTGAGGATAAGAGGCTTCGTTCCGGAAGCATCTTCCCCTTCAGCTCGATGGAGACAGAGGTAAGGTTAAGCTTACTTAGCTCATTTAGCCAAGATAATGAATCGCTGACAGTCAAAACCAAGCATGATTGAGGAAGAAGGAATGGAAAAGACAAACTGAGAGAAAGAATAAGAAAGAAAAGTGGAATGAATAAGCAGGTGCAGAGATGGAAAGAGGAAGAAATGATGACAGATGGGTGGAGCCTGGAGCAGGGAGGTGGAGAGAGGGGAACTGTTATGCTGTACCCAGATCAAGTCACTGTGCGGAGTTTTAAAGAAAGCGTCCCACCAAACTACGTCATAATCATGCGTATTTTCTGAGTATACACACACCATAAAACAACTCATTCAGCACTTCGATTCCCTCTAGATATACACCAACATACAGATTCAAAATAATTCAAATAGTGCATATTTTCTCAAAATAATTTCTTCACTCAGAAATGGCACTTTTGAAGGACTTAGTTGAAAATGACGTCAATAAATTTTTTCCCCGAGTGTTTCCAAAGTGATTGTTTGTCCCTAGCCCTGCTGTCCACAGGAATCACCACTAGAGGGCAGAGCAGGTCCATTAATGGCAGAGCTACAGTTTTTAGGTTATGGGTAACCAAGCCGCATTAGTACAGTTATTACTTCCTTTCCTATGACGCAGAAGTCAGATAATCATTTTCGCGCACAGCCCTGATATCGCCCCGGTAACATCTCTACAGCAAACCCAGCCACTCAATCTTGAAATATGTGCTGCTCATCGTGAACACCAATGAGCCAAAACATTATGACCACTCACAGATGCAGCAAAAAAAAAAAACTGATCATCTCGACTGGCAGTTGTCAAAGTCTGGGATATATTAGACGAACAGCGAAAGCTCAGTTCTCATTGTATTTTTGTCGGATGTGGAAGAAATGAATGAAGTGAAACATCTTTGACAAGGGTCAAGATGTGATGTGCAGATCACTCAGCTTCTCCCATCTTGCTCCCCAGTGGTGGAGTGACCTCCCCCACCTCCCTATGAACTGCTCCATCCCTGCTGCTCTTCCGCCGTAACCTTAAGACTCACCTGTTCAGACAGTTTCTGACCTGATCGCCCCCCACCCCTGCTTTATTTGAAAAAAAGGAAAAAAAATCTTCCTCTCATGTAGGTCCTCACTTGCTTTGTTCTTCTTCTCTGTGTGCTACTGCCTTCTGTAGAGTCCTTGCTCCACATGTTCATGACTTCAGGTGACTGATGCTTGATATGAATTCTAACTTGTCCAGTCTGTTGGGCTATAGTGTCAGTGACCTTACCGTATACATTTACTGTAAGTCGCTTTGGATAAGAGCGTCTGCTAAATAAATGTGATGTAATGTAATGAGCAGGCCAGAGCCTCTCCAAAGCAGAGAAGCCAATCACGGTGCCCGTTCTGACCCGTTCTAACCCCTGTCCACAGTCAAAAATGTGTACAATGAGCACGTAAACATTGGACCTGAAGGGTGCCTAGTCCAATGTCCAGTTTTCTTTTACCTCATGGGCATCAGCCAAATATAACCCCATTTCCAGAAAAGTTAGGATGCTGTGTAAAATGTCAATTAAAAACAGAATACAATGATTTGCAAATCATTTAAACCTTACTTTTTAATCAAAAATTTTGATGTTTTTTTGAAAAACACCTGCTCATTTTGAATTTGATGCTAGCAACACATTTCAAAAATAGTTTGGACAGAGTCTACAAAAGACTGGAAAGTTGAATGATGCAGAATTGGGTTCAAGTACTTTCAAGTACTTTCAAGAATTGGATGCAAGTATTTTTTTTAAACACCAAAGTGCTTGCATTTGTATCGGAGTACTTCCTATTAATGCCTAAAGTACTTGTATTCAAGTACTTTTCAAAGTTCTTGACCAATCTGTCTCCTAAGTGCTGACAGAGATTGGTCAAGTACTTGAAAAGTACTTGAATACAAATACATGTACTCATTATTAGGTATTATTAGGTAGTACTCAGATACAAATACAAGCACGATGGTATGTTAAAAAAAATGCTTGCATACAATTCTCAAAAGTACTTGAAAATACTTGGACCCAACTCTGGAATGATGCCAAAAATACACCTGGTGGAACATCTCACTGCAAATAAGGTTAAGTGGCCACAGGTCAGTAACATGGCTGGATATAAAATCTTTCAGACATAAAGATGGCAATGGCTTCACCACCCGGGGAAAGGCTGCATGGACAAATAGCTCAACAATTTAAAATAACGTTTCTCAATGTAAAATTGCAAAGAATTTGGGGATTTCATCCTCTACAGTACATAATGTTATCAAAAGTTTCAGAGCATCCAGAGAAATCTCTGTGCACAGGGGATAAGACTGAAAAGCAGTTTTGAATGGCCATGACCTCAAGGCCCTCAGGCAGCAGTGCCTTAAAAACAGACAGCATTCTGAAGTGGAAATCACTGCATTGGCTCAGGAACACTTCTGTAAGCCATTGATAGCAAGTACCATTTTGCACTGCTTTGCTCTGCATCCACAAATACAAGTTAATACTCAGCCATGGAAGTATTAAAGCAAGGTCCAGAAATGCTACGGCCGTCGCTCGGCTCAAGCTCATTTAAGATGGACTGAGGCGAAGTAGGAAACTGTCCTGTGGTCTGACCGATCAAAGATGTGAAATTTTTTGGGAAATTATGGATGCCGCTGTTGTGTTTCCAGTGTCCTGTGCCGTCAGGACACTGTTGGGGGTTTGAACAGTTTCTTGTGCCAGGATTCATTTTTCATGTTCATTGTTCATGTTTTTACTTTTGCCATGTTTTGTATCTCGCCAGGTCTTGTTCCCGGTCTGCCCAGCCAATCAGCCTCTCCAGCGTCTGCGTGGTCATTTCCATGTTTTACTTCTCGCACTACATTCGGGAGTGGCTTACGGTTTCAACCTTCTTTCTGACGTTTCTTCCTTCCGGGCTTCCGAGTGTTCATGCTTGTTAATTTATTTTAATTTATTACTAACAACCTACTAATCAGTCACGGGGGGTGTTTCCATTAGATAGGCACGTACTAACCATTACTAATTTAGACAGGGATTTAACTCGCATGCTTCCTGCCTTCGCTACATTCTTACCTGTGCTTTACTATTAACTTGTTTAACACTTTTACTGTTCATAGTATCTGATTGGGATCTTATATGCTGCAGCACGCTCATCTCCTTAATGAGCAAATACCTGCTTTTGTTGTGTCGTTTTTATGGCGCTGGTTTTCCTCTCTTGTCAT
This sequence comes from Gymnothorax javanicus, assembly GCA_029692085.1. Classification (NCBI taxonomy): domain Eukaryota; kingdom Metazoa; phylum Chordata; class Actinopteri; order Anguilliformes; family Muraenidae; genus Gymnothorax; species Gymnothorax javanicus. Next base: position 8,768,033 of record CM056200.1, read on the forward strand.
TCGTGCCGTGTAATGAAGCTATCTCGTTTCTCCCTGTCGCTCTACAGGTGATCCTCATTGTCTCGGGATTCCGGCTGCTATATCTGGGGAGAGGCTGGAGTTGGCTGGCAGACAGTGTCGTTTCACGCCCGTTTCGTGTTCATGGCCTTGCCGTGTGTATTTTTGCTCGTAGCATTCATAGTCTCTTCTCTAGCTCTTGTTTTGTATTGTCGCATGTGCCTAGTGCCATCGCTGAGTTCGTTTATTTTGTTCATTGGTTTTCTTCCCTAGAGTTTCTAGACGCTTTTAGTTCTCTCGTTTTGTGCTTATTTTTCTGCTCTGAAGCATTTCTTTGGATTTTTGCAACCCTTTGGGCCAGGGTAGGGGTTTTTTTTTTTTTTTTTTTTTTGTTTTTTGCCATTGTGCCTGTTCTCTTTATAATAAAAACCCAAGACCAAGTCTTGCTGTCTTGCGCCTGGTGTCCACCCCGTCCCACGCAACGGCCGCGTCCTCCGGGCTAAAGAGGACAGGGACCATCCAGCTTGTAATCAGTGCACAAATTAAAAGCCAGCATTCATTATATTATGGGGATGCATTATTGCACATGGCATAGGTAACTTGCACATCTGTGAAGACTCCTACACAATATGTACAGGTTTTGGAGTTTTATATACTGCCATCCAGACATATGTCAGGGACGGCCTTGCTAATTTCAGCAAAACAATGCCAAACACAATATTCTGCACATAATACAGCATGGCTCTGTAGTAAAAGAGGCTGGGTGCCAGGGATGGCGTTAGACCTGAAAATTCTGGGGCTAATATCCCTCCCTTTATTGACAACAATTGGTCCTGGCTAATTCTAGATGATTTTTCCTTTAACACGTTTTCCAATTCACGAATAATCAAGTGGCAATTGAAGACACGGCTTCTCTCCCCCATGCGATCTAAAAGCGACAAAATAATGGGCTACATTCAGTACAGAAACCTAATTTAATTATAATTAGGTCTATGCTCCGGCACTCGGTGACAGCATTTCAGAACTCTTCAGCGAATGAAGGTAATTTTGGTGACTAGTACTTGGTTTTGTCCGTTTACATTTTCCAGACAGCTGTCTTTTTTACAGCGAGTTACGTGACCGTGCTGCAAAAAAAAAAAAAACAGGTGTACATACTTGTTGCCGTAATTACCTTCATTTGCTGAAGCGTTGTGAAATGATGTCGCCGAGCGCCGGTGCATAGACCTAATTATAATTTTCTGTACTGAATGCTGCCCATTATTTTGTCCCTGTTAGATCGCATGGGGGAGAGAAGCCGTGTCTCCAATTGTCACTTGATTATTCTTGAATTGGAAAACGTGTTAATAAAGGAAAACCATCTAGAATTAGCCAGGACTAATTGTTGTCAAAGGGAGGGATATTAGCCCCGGAATTTTCAGGTCTAATGCCGCCCCTGCTGGGTGCTAAACTCTGTCACCCACTGAAGATATTTGGCGCATTATGAGGATATATGACAAAGGAGTCTGCAAAGTGTTGATCACCTGAAAGCCAATATCAAGCAAGAACAGGAAAAAACTTTGCTTCAAAAACTGTAGTTCAGTCAGAAACTCATGTATTAGGACTGAATAAATTTATTGACACGTAGATGTAATGACACTTTGGTGGAAGGTTCTGCTCTGGAGGTGCTCTCTACCATGGTATAGCAGGAACATACTAAACAACAAAATTAGGTAGGAAGCAGAGTGTAAGAATCCCTCCACTGTCAGACAGAGCAGAACCACACAGGTGGAGGCTGGGGTGGAGATGTCTGCAAAACACATCTCTCACCTGCACATGAGGCAGCAAATCGAGCAGCAAAGGAGTTCGAGCTGATTGTGCTAAAAAAAACCAACGTAATAGGATCTTTGCTGTTGCTGCTCTGCAATTGGAGTAATCTTGCTGACGCAGACAACTGCATAGATGATGTAGAATGACCCGAGTTTCCTGCCTGAACTAGTTCCACATAGCAGTTGGTCACCTCAGTTCCCAAAGACTTTCAGAGTAATGTGAAAAGAAAACGTGATGCAACACAGTGGTAAGCATTGCCTCAACTTTCTCGAAACATGTTGCTGTCTGAAAATTCAAAATGAGCAAATATTTTTCAAAAAATAAAATTTCTCAGTTTAAACATTTGATATGTTGTATTTGAGCTAATTTCAATTAAATAATAGGGTTTAAATGATTTGCAAATCAATGCATTCTGTTTTTATTGACATTTTACACAGCATCCCAATTTTTCTGGAAATAGAGTTGTATATGTGCATGGTTTACCTGGAGAAGAGATGATGTCAGCATGCACGACGGGAAGACAAGCATTTGGAGGGAGTGCAACACAGTGGATAATACTCTGCTTGGAAACTCTGGGTCTCAGCATTCATGTGGAGGTCAGATGCATATGTACCTCCACCCTAAACATCACTGCAGAGCAGGTGAAGCCCTTCTCCAATGGTGGTGAACAGGATGATGCACGCTGCCACACTGCAGAGCAGGTGAAGCCCTTCTCCGATGGTGGTCAGCAGGATGATGCACGCTGCCACACTGCAGAGCAGGTGAAGCCCTTCTCCGATGGTGGTCAGCAGGATGATGCACGCTGCCACACTGCAGAGCAGGTGAAGCCCTTCTCCGATGGTGGTCAGCAGGATGATGCACGCTGCCACACTGCAGAGCAGGTGAAGCCCTTCTCCGATGGTGGTCAGCAGGATGATGCACGCTGCCACACCCTGCAGAGCAGGTGAAGCCCTTCTCCGATGGTGGTCAGCAGGATGATGCACGCTGCCACACTGCAGAGCAGGTGAAGCCCTTCCTCTCCAGGATGGTGGTCAGCAGGATGATGCACGCTGCCACACTGCAGAGCAGGTGAAGCCCTTCTCCTATGGTGGTCAGCAGGATGATGCACGCTGCCACACTGCAGAGCAGGTGAAGCCCTTCTCCAATGGTGGTCAGCAGGATGGTGGTCAGCAGGATGATGCACGCTGCCACACTGCAGAGCAGGTGAAGCCCTTCTCTGGTGGTCAGCATGATGTGGTCAGCAGGATGATGCACAGGATGATGCACGCCCACACTGCAGAGCAGGTGAAGCCCTTCTCCGATGGTGGTCAGCAGGATGATGCACGCTGCCACACTGCAGAGCAGGTGAAGCCCTTCTCCGATGGTGGTCAGCAGGATGATGCACGCTGCCACACTGCAGAGCAGGTGAAGCCCTTCTCCGATGGTGGTCAGCAGGATGATGCACGCTGCCACACTGCAGAGCAGGTGAAGCCCTTCTCCGATGGTGGTCAGCAGGATGATGCACGCTGCCACACTGCAGAGCAGGTGAAGCCCTTCTCCATGGTGGTCAGCAGGATGATGCACGCTGCCACACTGCAGAGCAGGTGAAGCCCTTTCTCCAATGGTGGTCAGCAGGATGATGCACGCTGCCACACTGCAGAGCAGGTGAAGCCCTTCTCCGATGGTGGTCAGCAGGATGATGCACGCCACACACTGCAGAGCAGGTGAAGCCCTTCCCGATGGTGGTCAGCAGGATGATGCACGCTGCCACACTGCAGAGCAGGTGAAGCCCTTCTCCGATGGTGGTCAGCAGGATGATGCACGCTGCCACACTGCAGAGCAGGTGAAGCCCTTCTCCGATGGTGGTCAGCAGGATGATGCACGCTGCCACACTGCAGAGCAGGTGAAGCCCTTCTCCGATGGTGGTCAGCAGGATGATGCACGCTGCCACACTGCAGAGCAGGTGAAGCCCTTCTCCCGATGGTGGTCAGCAGGATGATGCACGCTGCCACACTGCAGAGCAGGTGAAGCCCTTCTCCGATGGTGGTCAGCAGGATGATGCACGCTGCCACACTGCAGAGCAGGTGAGCAGGTGAAGCCCGATGGTGGTCAGCAGGATGATGCACGCTGCCACACTGCAGAGCAGGTGAAGCCTTCTCCGATGGTGGTCAGCATGGTGGTCAGCAGGATGATGCACGCTGCCACACTGCAGAGCAGGTGAAGCCCTTCTCCGATGGTGGTCAGCAGGATGATGCACGCTGCCACACTGCAGAGCAGGTGAAGCCCTTCTCCGATGGTGGTCAGCAGGATGATGCACGCTGCCACACTGCAGAGCAGGTGAAGCCCTTCTCCGATGGTGGTCAGCAGGATGATGCACGCTGCCACACTGCAGAGCAGGTGAAGCATGGTGGTCAGCAGGATGATGCCCTTCTCAGAGCAGGTGAAGCCCTTCTCCGATGGTGGTCAGCAGGATGATGCACGCTGCCACACTGCAGAGCAGGTGAAGCCCTTCTCCGATGGTGGTCAGCAGGATGATGCACGCTGCCACACTGCAGAGCAGGTGAAGCCCTTCTCCGATGGTGGTCAGCAGGATGATGCACGCTGCCACACTGCAGAGCAGGTGAAGCCCTTCTCCGATGGTGGTCAGCAGGATGATGCACGCTGCCACACTGCAGAGCAGGTGAAGCCCTTCTCCAATGGTGGTCAGCAGGATGATGCACGCTGCCACACTGCAGAGCAGGTGAAGCCCTTCTCCGATGGTGGTCAGCAGGATGATGCACGCTGCCACACTGCAGAGCAGGTGAAGCCCTTCTCCGATGGTGGTCAGCAGGATGATGCACGCTGCCACACTGCAGAGCAGGTGAAGCCCTTCTCCGATGGTGGTCAGCAGGATGATGCACGCTGCCACACTGCAGAGCAGGTGAAGCCCTTCTCCGATGGTGGTCAGCAGGATGATGGTGGTCAGCAGGATGATGCACTGCCACACTGCAGAGCAGGTGAAGCCCTTCTCCATGGTGGTCAGCAGGATGATGCACGCTGCCACACTGCAGAGCAGGTGAAGCCCTTCTCCGATGGTGGTCAGCAGGATGATGCACGCTGCCACACTGCAGAGCAGGTGAAGCCCTTCTCCGATGGTGGTCAGCAGGATGATGCACGCTGCCACACTGCAGAGCAGGTGAAGCCCTTCTCCGATGGTGGTCAGCAGGATGATGCACGCTGCCACACTGCAGAGCAGGTGAAGCCCTTCTCCGATGGTGGTCAGCAGGATGATGCACGCGCCACCACTGCAGAGCAGGTGAAGCCCTTCTCCGATGGTGGTCAGCAGGATGATGCACGCTGCCACACTGCAGAGCAGGTGAAGCCCTTCTCCATGGTGGTCAGCAGGATGATGCACGCTGCCACACTGCAGAGCAGGTGAAGCCCTTCTCCGGTGGTGGTCAGCAGGATGATGCACGCTGCCACACTGCAGAGCAGGTGAAGCCCTTTCCCGATGGTGGTCAGCAGGATGATGCACGCTGCCACACTGCAGAGCAGGTGAAGCCCTTCTCCGATGGTGGTCAGCAGGATGATGCACGCGCTGCCACACTGCAGAGCAGGTGAAGCCCTTCTCCATGGTGGTGGTCAGCAGGATGATGCCCTTCTCCATGGTCCAGGATGATGCACTGCCACACTGCAGAGCAGGTGAAGCCCTTCTCCGATGGTGGTCAGCAGGATGATGCACGCTGCCACACTGCAGAGCAGGTGAAGCCCTTCTCCAATGGTGGTCAGCAGGATGATGCATGCCACACTGCAGAGCAGGTGAAGCCCTTCTCCGATGGTGGTCAGCAGGATGATGCACGCTGCCACACTGCAGAGCAGGTGAAGCCCTTCTCCGATGGTGGTCAGCAGGATGATGCACGCTGCCACACTGCAGAGCAGGTGAAGCCCTTCTCCGATGGTGGTCAGCAGGATGATGCACGCTGCCACACTGCAGAGCAGGTGAAGCCCTTCTCCGATGGTGGTCAGCAGGATGATGCACGCTGCCACACTGCAGAGGGTGAAGCCCTTCATGGTGGTCAGGGATGATGCACGCTGCCACACTGCAGAGCAGGTGAAGCCCTTCTCCGATGGTGGTCAGCAGGATGATGCACGCTGCCACACTGCAGAGCAGGTGAAGCCCTTCTCCCGATGGTGGTCAGCAGGATGATGCACGCTCAGGTGAAGCCCTTCTCCGATGGTGGTCAGCAGGATGATGATGCCACACTGCAGAGCAGGTGAAGCCCTTCTTCCCATGGTGGTCAGCAGGATGATGCACGCTGCCACACTGCAGAGCAGGTGAAGCCCTTCTCCGATGGTGGTCAGCAGGATGATGCACGCTGCCACACTGCAGAGCAGGTGAAGCCCTTCTCCAGAATGGTGGTCAGCAGGATGATGCACGCTGCCACACTGCAGAGCAGGTGAAGCCCTTCTCCGATGGTGGTCAGCAGGATGATGCACGCTGCCACACTGCAGAGCAGGTGAAGCCCTTCTCCGATGGTGGTCAGCAGGATGATGCACGCTGCCACACTGCAGAGCAGGTGAAGCCCTTCTCCGATGGTGGTCAGCAGGATGATGCACGCTGCCACACTGCAGAGCAGGTGAAGCCCTTCTCCGATGGTGGTCAGCAGGATGATGCACGCTGCCACACTGCAGAGCAGGTGAAGCCCTTCTCCGATGGTGGTCAGCAGGATGATGCACGCTGCCACACTGCAGAGCAGGTGATGATGGTGGTCATGCAGGATGATGCCCTGCGCTGCCACACTGCAGAGCAGGTGAAGCCCTTGGTGGTCCAGGATGGTGGTCAGCCAGGATGATGGTGGTCAGCAGGCCACTGCCACACTGCAGAGCAGGTGAAGCCCTTCTCCAATGGTGGTCAGCAGGATGATGCACGCTGCCACACTGCAGAGCAGGTGAAGCCCTTCTCCGATGGTGGTCAGCAGGATGATGCACGCTGCCACACTGCAGAGCAGGTGAAGCCCTTCTCCGATGGTGGTCAGCAGGATGATGCACGCTGCCACACTGCAGAGCAGGTGAAGCCCTTCTCCGATGGTGGTCAGCAGGATGATGCACGCTGCCACACTGCAGAGCAGGTGAAGCCCTTCTCCGATGGTGGTCAGCAGGATGATGCACGCTGCCACACTGCAGAGCAGGTGAAGCCCTTCTCCGGGTGGTCAGCAGGATGATGCACGCTGCCCCTTCACTGCAGAGCAGAGCAGGTGAAGCCCTTCTCCGATGGTGGTCAGCAGGATGATGCACGCTGCTGCCACACTGCAGAGCAGGTGAAGCCCTTCTCCAATGGTGGTCAGCAGGATGATGCACGCTGCCACACTGCAGAGCAGGTGAAGCCCTTCTCCGATGGTGGTCAGCAGGATGATGCACGCTGCCACACTGCAGAGCAGGTGAAGCCCTTCTCCCGATGGTGGTCAGCAGGATGATGCACGCTGCCACACTGCAGAGCAGGTGAAGCCCTTCTCCAATGGTGGTCAGCAGGATGATGCACGCTGCCACACTGCAGAGCAGGTGAAGCCCTTTCTCCGATGGTGGTCAGCAGGATGATGCACGCTGCCACACTGCAGAGCAGGTGAAGCCCTTCTCCGATGGTGGTCAGCAGGATGATGCACGCTGCCACACTGCAGAGCAGGTGAAGCCCTTCTCCGATGGTGGTCAGCAGGATGATGCACGCTGCCACACTGCAGAGCAGGTGAAGCCCTTCTCCAATGGTGGTCAGCAGGATGATGCACGCTGCCACACTGCAGAGCAGGTGAAGCCCTTCTCCAATGGTGGTCAGCAGGATGATGCACGCTGCCACACTGCAGAGCAGGTGAAGCCCTTCTCCGATGGTGGTCAGCAGGATGATGCACGCTGCCACACTGCAGAGCAGGTGAAGCCCTTCTCCGATGGTGGTCAGCAGGATGATGCACGCTGCCACACTGCAGAGCAGGTGAAGCCCTTCTCCGATGGTGGTCAGCAGGATGATGCACGCTGCCACACTGCAGAGCAGGTGAAGCCCTTCTCCGATGGTGGTCAGCAGGATGATGCACGCTGCCACACTGCAGAGCAGGTGAAGCCCTTCTCCGATGGTGGTCAGCAGGATGATGGTCCACACTGCAGGAGGTGAAGCCCTTCTCCAATGGTGGTCAGCAGGATGATGCACGCTGCCACACTGCTGCAGAGCAGGTCAAGGATGATGCCTTCTCCGATGGTGGTCAGCAGGATGATGCACGCTGCCACACTGCAGAGCAGGTGAAGCCCTTTCTCCGATGGTGGTCAGCAGGATGATGCACGCTGCCACCACACTGCAGAGCAGGTGAAGCCCTTTCTCCGATGGTGGTCAGCAGGATGATGCACGCTGCCACACTGCAGAGCAGGTGAAGCCCTTCTCCAATGGTGGTCAGCAGGATGATGCACTGCCACACTGCAGAGCAGGTGAAGCCCTTTCTCCGATGGTGGTCAGCAGGATGATGCACGCTGCCACACTGCAGAGCAGGTGAAGCCCTTCTCCGATGGTGGTCAGCAGGATGATGCACGCTGCCACACTGCAGAGCAGGTGAAGCCCTTCTCCAATGGTGGTCAGCAGGATGATGCACGCTGCCACACTGCAGAGCAGGTGAAGCCCCCTCCGATGGTGGTCAGCAGGATGATGGTGGTTCAGTCAGGATGATGCACGCTGCCACACTGCAGAGCAGGTGAAGCCCTTCTCCAATGGTGGTCAGCAGGATGATGCACGCTGCCACACTGCAGAGCAGGTGAAGCCCTTCTCCGATGGTGGTCAGCAGGATGATGCACGCTGCCACACTGCAGAGCAGGTGAAGCCCTTCTCCAATGGTGGTCAGCAGATGATGCAGAGCGCCCTGCCACACTGCAGAGCAGGTGAAGCCCTTCTCCGATGGTGGTCAGCAGGATGATGCACGCTGCCACACTGCAGAGCAGGTGAAGCCCTTCTCCGATGGTGGTCAGCAGGATGATGCACGCTGCCACACTGCAGGATGATGGTCAGCAGGATGATGCACGCTGCCACACTGCAGAGCAGGTGAAGCCCCTTCTCCAATGGTGGTCAGCAGGATGATGCACGCTGCCACACTGCAGAGCAGGTGAAGCCCTTCTCCGATGGTGGTCAGCAGGATGATGCACGCTGCCACACTGCAGAGCAGGGTGAAGCCCTTCTCCAGATGGTGGTCAGCAGGATGATGCACGCTGCCACACTGCAGAGCAGGTGAAGCCCTTCTCCAATGGTGGTCAGCAGGATGATGCACGCTGCCACACTGCAGAGCAGGTGAAGCCCTTCTCCGATGGTGGTCAGCAGGATGATGCACGCTGCCACACTGCAGAGCAGGTGAAGCCCTTCTCCGATGGTGGTCAGCAGGATGATGCACGTCCACACTGCAGGATGATTCTCCAATGGTGGTCAGCAGGATGATGCCACACTGCAGAGCAGGTGAAGCCCTTCTCCGATGGTGGTCCGATGATGGTCAGCAGGATGATGCTCCGATGCAGCAGGATGATGCCACACTGCAGAAGCCCTTCTCCGATGGTGGTCAGCAGGATGATGCAGCCTGCAGAGCAGGTCCCTTCTCCGATGGTGGTCAGCAGGATGATGCACGCTGCCACACTGCAGAGCAGGTGAAGCCCTTCTCCGATCTTGGTCAGCAGTGGTCAGCAGGATGATGCACGCTGCCACACTGCAGAGCAGGTGAAGCCCTTCTCCAATGGTGGTCAGCAGGATGATGCACGCTGCCACACTGCAGAGCAGTGAAGCCCTTCTCCGATGGTGGTCAGCAGGATGATGCACGCTGCCACACTGCAGAGCAGGTGAAGCCCTTCTCCGATGGTGGTCAGCAGGATGATGCACGCTGCCACACTGCAGAGCAGGTGAAGCCCTTCTCCGATGGTGGTCAGCAGGATGATGCACGCTGCCACACTGCAGAGCAGGTGAAGCCCTTCTCCAATGGTGGTCAGCAGGATGATGCACGCTGCCACACTGCAGAGCAGGTGAAGCCCTTCTCCGATGGTGGTCAGCAGGATGATGCACGCTGCCACACTGCAGAGCAGGTGAAGCCCTTCTCCAATGGTGGTCAGCAGGATGATGCACGCTGCCACACTGCAGAGCAGGTGAAGCCCTTCTCCGATGGTGGTCAGCAGGATGATGCACGCTGCCACACTGCAGAGCAGGTGAAGCCCTTCTCCATGGTGGTGGTCAGCGCAGGATGATGCACGCTGCCACACTGCAGAGCAGGTGAAGCCCTTCTCCAATGGTGGTCAGCAGGATGATGCACGCTGCCACACTGCTGAAAAGTTGAAGCCCTTCTCCGATGGTGGTCAGCAGGATGATGCACGCTGCCACACTGCAGAGCAGGTGAAGCCCTTCTCCAATGGTGGTCAGCAGGATGATGCACGCTGCCACACTGCAGAGCAGGTGAAGCCCTTCTCCGATGGTGGTCAGCAGGATGATGCACGCTGCCACACTGCAGAGCAGGTGAAGCCCTTCTCCAATGGTGGTCAGCAGGATGATGCACGCTGCCACACTGCAGAGCAGGTGAAGCCCTTCTCCAATGGTGGTCAGCAGGATGATGCACGCTGCCACACTGCAGAGCAGGTGAAGCCCTTCTCCGAATGGTGGTCAGCAGGATGATGCACGCCCACACTGCAGAGCAGGTGAAGCCCTTCTCCGATGGTGGTCAGCAGGATGATGCACGCTGCCACACTGCAGAGCAGGTGAAGCCCTTTCTCCAATGGTGGTCAGCAGGATGATGCACGTGCCACACTGCAGAGCAGGTGAAGCCCTTCTCCGATGGTGGTCAGCAGGATGATGCACGCTGCCCCACACGCAGAGCAGGTGAAGCCCTTCTCCAATGGTGGTCAGCAGGATGATGCACGCTGCCACACTGCAGAGCAGGTGAAGCCCTTCTCCGATGGTGGTCAGCAGGATGATGCACGCTGCCACACTGCAGAGCAGGTGAAGCCCTTCTCCGATGGTGGTCAGCAGGATGATGCACGCTGCCACACTGCAGAGCAGGTGAAGCCCTTCTCCGATGGTGGTCAGCAGGATGATGCACACTGCCACACTGCAGAGCAGGTGAAGCCCTTCTCCGATGGTGGTCAGCAGGATGATGCACGCTGCCACACTGCAGAGCAGGTGAAGCCCTTCTCCGATGGTGGTCAGCAGGATGATGATGCACGCTGCCACACTGCAGAGCAGGTGAAGCCCTTCTCCAATGGTGGTCAGCAGGATGATGCACGCTGCCACACTGCAGAGCAGGTGAAGCCCTTCTCCGATGGTGGTCAGCAGGATGATGCACGCTGCCACACTGCAGAGCAGGTGAAGCCCTTCTCCGATGGTGGTCAGCAGGATGATGCACGCTGCCACACTGCAGAGCAGGTGAAGCCCTTCTCCGATGGTGGTCAGCAGGATGATGCATGATGCACGCTGCACTGCAGAGCAGGTGAAGCCCTTCTCCAATGGTGGTCAGCAGGATGATGCACGCCACCACACTGCAGAGCAGGTGAAGCCCTTCTCAGATGGTGGTCAGCAGGATGATGCACGCTGCCACACTGCAGAGCAGGTGAAGCCCTTCTCCGATGGTGGTCAGCAGGATGATGCACGCTGCCACACTGCAGAGCAGGTGAAGCCCTTCTCCGATGGTGGTCAGCAGGATGATGCACGCTGCCACACTGCAGAGCAGGTGAAGCCCTTCTCCGGTCAGTGGATGATCAGCAGGATGAAGCCCTTCTCCGATGGTGGTCCACTGCCACACTGCAGAGCAGGTGAAGCCCTTCTCCAATGGTGGTCAGCAGGATGATGCACGCTGCCACACTGCAGAGCAGGTGAAGCCCTTCTCCAATGGTGGTCAGCAGGATGATGCACGCTGCCACACTGCAGAGCAGGTGAAGCCCTTCTCCGATGGTGGTCAGCAGGATGATGCACGCTGCCACACTGCAGAGCAGGTGAAGCCCTTCTCCGATGGTGGTCAGCAGGATGATGCACGCTGCCACACTGCAGAGCAGGTGAAGCCCCTCTCCGATGGTGGTCAGCAGGATGATGCACGCTGCCACACTGCAGAGCAGGTGAAGCCCTTCTCCGATGGTGGTCAGCAGGATGATGCACGCTGCCACACTGCAGAGCAGGTGAAGCCCTTCTCCAATGGTGGTCAGCAGGATGATGCACGCTGCCACACTGCAGAGCAGGTGAAGCCCTTCTCCGATGGTGGTCAGCAGGATGATGCACGCTGCCACACTGCAGAGCAGGTGAAGCCCTTCTCCATGGTGGTCAGCAGGATGATGCACGCTGCCACACTGCAGAGCAGGTGAAGCCCTTCTCCATGGTGGTCAGCAGGATGATGCACGCTGCCACACTGCAGAGCAGGTGAAGCCCTTCTCCGAATGGTGGTCAGCAGGATGATGCACGCTGCCACACTGCAGAGCAGGTGAAGCCCTTCTCCAGGTGGTCAGCAGGATGATGCACGCTGCCACACTGCAGAGCAGGTGAAGCCCTTCCCAATGGTGGTCAGCAGGATGATGGTCAGCACTGGATGATGCCCTTCTCCAATGGTGGTCAGCAGGATGATGCACGCACACTGCAGAGCACTGCAGAGCAGGTGAAGCCCTTCTCCAGGTGAAGCCCTGGTGGTCAGCAGGATGATGCACGCTGCCACACTGCAGAGCAGGTGAAGCCCTTCTCCGATGGTGGTCAGCAGGATGATGCACGCTGCCACACTGCAGACGAGGTGAAGCCCTTCTCCGATGGTGGTCAGCAGGATGATGCACGCTGCCACACTGCAGAGCAGGTGAAGCCCTTCTCCAATGGTGGTCAGCAGGATGATGCAGCAGGATGATGCCACACTGCAGAGCAGGTGAAGCCCTTCTCCAATGGTGGTCAGCAGGATGATGCACGCTGCCACACTGCAGAGCAGGTGAAGCCCTTCTCCGATGGTGGTCAGCAGGATGATGCACGCTGCCACACTGCAGAGCAGGTGAAGCCCTTCTCCGATGGTGGTCAGCAGGATGATGCACGCTGCCACACTGCAGAGCAGGTGAAGCCCTTCTCCAATGGTGGTCAGCAGGATGATGCACGCTGCCACACTGCAGAGCAGGTGAAGCCCTTCTCCGATGGTGGTCAGCAGGATGATGCACGCTGCCACACTGCAGAGCAGGTGAAGCCCTTCTCCGATGGTGGTCAGCAGGATGATGCACGCTGCCACACTGCAGCCACACTGCAGAGCAGGTGAAGCCCTTCTCCGATGGTGGTCAGCAGGATGATGCACGCTGCCCACACTGCAGAGCAGGTGAAGCCCTTCTCCGATGGTGGTCAGCAGGATGATGCACGCTGCCACACTGCAGAGCAGGTGAAGCCCTTCTCCGATGGTGGTCAGCAGGATGATGCACGCTGCCACACTGCAGAGCAGGTGAAGCCCTTCTCCAATGGTGGTCAGCAGGATGATGCACGCTGCCACACTGCAGAGCAGGTGAAGCCCTTCTCCAATGGTGGTCAGCAGGATGATGCACGCTGCCACACTGCAGAGCAGGTGAAGCCCTTCTCCAATGGTGGTCAGCAGGATGATGCACGCTGCCACACTGCAGAGCAGGTGAAGCCCTTCTCCAATGGTGGTCAGCAGGATGATGCACGCCACACACTGCAGAGCAGGTGAAGCCCTTCTCCATGGTGGTCAGCAGGATGATGCACGCTGCCACACTGCAGAGCAGGTGAAGCCCTTCCTCCGATGGTGGTCAGCAGGATGATGCACGCTGCCACACTGCAGAGCAGGTGAAGCCCTTCTCCGATGGTGGTCAGCAGGATGATGCACGCTGCCACACTGCAGAGCAGGTGAAGCCCTTCTCCAATGGTGGTCAGCAGGATGATGCACGCTGCCACACTGCAGAGCAGGTGAAGCCCTTCTCCAATGGTGGTCAGCAGGATGATGCACGCTGCCACACTGCAGAGCAGGTGAAGCCCTTCTCCGATGGTGGTCAGCAGGATGATGCACGCTGCCACACTGCAGAGCAGGTGAAGCCCTTCTCCAATGGTGGTCAGCAGGATGATGCACTGCCACACTGCAGAGCAGGTGAAGCCCTTCTCCACTGTGGTCAGCAGGATGATGCACGCAGGTGAAGCCCTTCTCCGATGGTGGTCAGCAGGATGATGCACGCTGCCACACTGCAGAGCAGGTGAAGCCCTTCTCCCGATGGTGGTCAGCATGATGATGCACGCTGCCCACTGCAGAGCAGGATGATGCACGAAGCCCTTTCTCCAATGGTGGTCAATGCAGGATGATGCACGCTGCCACACTGCAGAGCAGGTGAAGCCCTTCTCCGATGGTGGTCAGCAGGATGATGCACGCTGCCACACTGCAGAGCAGGTGAAGCCCTTCTCCGATGGTGGTCAGCAGGATGATGCACGCTGCCACACTGCAGAGCAGGTGAAGCCCTTCTCCATGGTGGTCAGCATGGATGATGCTGCAGAGCAGGTGCCACACTGCAGAGCAGGTGAAGCCCTTCTCCGATGGTGGTCAGCAGGATGATGCACGCTGCCACACTGCAGAGCAGGTGAAGCCCTTCTCCGATGGTGGTCAGCAGGATGATGCACGCTGCCACACTGCAGAGCAGGTGAAGCCCTTCTCCGATGGTGGTCAGCAGGATGATGCACGCTGCCACACTGCAGAGCAGGTGAAGCCCTTCTCCGATGGTGGTCAGCAGGATGATGCACGCTGCCACACTGCAGAGCAGGTGAAGCCCTTCTCCAATGGTGGTCAGCAGGATGATGCACGCTGCCACACTGCAGAGCAGGTGAAGCCCTTCTCCAATGGTGGTCAGCAGGATGATGCACGCTGCCACACTGCAGAGCAGGTGAAGAAGCCCTTCTCCGATGGTGGTCAGTGGATGATGCAGGATGCAGAGCAGGTGAAGCCCTTCTCCGATGGTGGTCAGCAGGATGATGCCGCTGCCACACTGCAGAGCAGGTGAAGCCCTTCTCCGATGGTGGTCAGCAGGATGATGCACGCTGCCACACTGCAGAGCAGGTGAAGCCCTTCTCCGATGGTGGTCAGCAGGATGATGCACGCTGCCACACTGCAGAGCAGGTGAAGCCCTTCTCCGATTTTGGTCAGCAGGATGATGCACGCTGCCACACTGCAGAGGTGAAGCCCTTCTCCGATGGTGGTCAGCAGGATGATGGTCAGCAGGATGATGCCCCACACTCCGATGGTGGGTCAGCAGGATGATGCACGCTGCCACACTGCAGAGCAGGTGAAGCCCTTCTCCGATGGTGGTCAGCAGGATGATGATGATGCTGCAGCAGAGCAGGTGAAGCCCTTCTCCGATGGTGGTCAGCAGGATGATGCACGCTGCCACACTGCAGAGCAGGTGAAGCCCTTCTCCGCAGGTCAGCAGGATGATGCACGCTGCCACACTGCAGAGCAGGTGAAGCCCTTCTCCGATGGTGGTCAGCAGGATGATGCACGCTGCCACACTGCAGAGCAGGTGAAGCCCTTCTCCGATGGTGGTCAGCAGGATGATGCACGCTGCCACACTGCAGAGCAGGTGAAGCCCTTCTCCGATGGTGGGGCCACACCGCGAGCAGATGAGCCCTTCAGCAGGATGATGCACGCTGCCACACTGCAGAGCAGGTGAAGCCCTTCTCCGATGGTGGTCAGCAGGATGATGCACGCTGCCACACTGCAGAGCAGGTGAAGCCCTTCTCCGATGGTGGTCAGCAGGATGATGCACGCTGCCACACTGCAGAGCAGGTGAAGCCCTTCTCCAATGGTGGTCAGCAGGATGATGCACGCTGCCACTGCAGAGCAGGTGAAGCAGGTGAATGATGCCCTTCCACACTGCAGGTGGTCAGCAGGATGGTGGTCAGCAGGATGATGCACTGCCACACTGCAGAGCAGGTGAAGCCCTTCTCCGATGGTGGTCAGCAGGATGATGCACGCTGCCACACTGCAGAGCAGGTGAAGCCCTTCTCCGATGGTGGTCAGCAGGATGATGCACGCTGCCACACTGCAGAGCAGGTGAAGCCCTTCTCCGATGGTGGTCAGCAGGATGATGCACGCTGCCACACTGCAGAGCAGGTGAAGTCCGGTCAGCAGGATGATGATGCCACACTGCAGAGCAGGTGAAGCCCTTCTCCGATGGTGGTCAGCAGGATGATGCACGCTGCCACACTGCAGAGCAGGTGAAGCCCTTCTCCGATGGTGGTCAGCAGGATGATGCACGCTGCCACACTGCAGAGCAGGTGAAGCCCTTCTCCGATGGTGGTCAGCAGGATGATGCACGCTGCCACACTGCAGAGCAGGTGAAGCCCTTCTCCAATGGTGGTCAGCAGGATGATGCACGCCTGCACACTGCAGAGCAGGTGAAGCCCTTCTCCGATGGTGGTCAGCAGGATGATGCACGCTGCCACACACTGCAGAGCAGGTGAAGCCCTTCTCCGATGGTGGTCAGCAGGATGATGATGCACGCTGCCACACTGCAGAGCAGGTGAAGCCCTTCTCCGATGGTGGTCAGCAGGATGATGCACGCTGCCACACTGCAGAGCAGGTGAAGCCCTTCTCCGATGGTGGTCAGCAGGATGATGCACGCTGCCACACTGCAGAGCAGGTGAAGCCCTTCTCCAATGGTGGTCAGCAGGATGATGCACGCTGCCACACTGCAGAGCAGGTGAAGCCCTTCTCCGATGGTGGTCAGCAGGATGATGCACGCTGCCACACTGCAGAGCAGGTGAAGCCCTTCTCCAATGGTGGTCAGCAGGATGATGCACGCTGCCACACTGCAGAGCAGGTGAAGCCCTTCTCCGATGGTGGTCAGCAGGATGATGATCGCTGCCACACTGCAGAGCAGGTGAAGCCCTTCTCCGATGGTGGTCAGCAGGATGATGATGCACGCTGCCACACTGCAGAGCAGGTGAAGCCCTTCTCCGATGGTGGTCAGCAGGATGATGCACGCTGCCACACTGCAGAGCAGGTGAAGCCCTTCTCCGATGGTGGTCATGATGCAGGATGATGCACGCTGCCCCACTGCAGAGCAGGTGAAGCCCTTCTCCGATGGTGGTCAGCAGGATGATGCACGCCCACACTGCCCCTTCTCCGATGGTGGTCAGCAGGATGATGCACTGCCACACTGCAGAGCAGGTGAAGCCCTTCTCCCAATGGTGGTCAGCAGGATGATGCACGCTGCCACACTGCAGAGCAGGTGAAGCCCTTCTTCTCCGATGGTGGTCAGCAGGATGATGCACGCTGCCACACTGCAGAGCAGGTGAAGCCTTTCTCCAATGGTGGTCAGCAGGATGATGCACGCTGCCACACTGCAGAGCAGGTGAAGCCCTTCTCCGATGGTGGTCAGCAGGATGATGCACGCTGCCACACTGCAGAGCAGGTGAAGCCCTTCTCCGATGGTGGTCAGCAGGATGATGCACGCTGCCACACTGCAGAGCAGGTGAAGCCCTTCATGGTGGTCAGCAGGATGATGCACGCTGCCACACTGCAGAGCAGGTGAAGCCCTTCTCCAATGGTGGTCAGCAGGATGATGCACGCTGCCACACTGCAGAGATGGTGGTCAGCAGGATGATGCACGCTGCCACACTGCAGAGCAGGTGAAGCCCTTCTCCAATGGTGGTCAGCAGGATGATGCATGCGCTGCCACACTGCAGAGCAGGTGAAGCCCTTCTCCGATGGTGGTCAGCAGGATGATGCACGCTGCCACACTGCAGAGCAGGTGAAGCCCTTCTCCGATGGTGGTCAGCAGGATGATGCACGCTGCCACACTGCAGAGCAGGTGAAGCCCTTCTCCGATGGTGGTCAGCAGGATGATGCACGCTGCCCCACTGCAGAGCAGGTGAAGCCCTTCTCCGATGGTGGTCAGCAGGATGATGCACGCTGCCACACTCCTGAAAAGTTGAAGCCCTTCTCCAATGGTGGTCAGCAGGATGATGCACGCTGCCACACTGCAGAGCAGGTGAAGCCCTTCTCCGATGGTGGTCAGCAGGATGATGCCGCTGCCACACTGCAGAGCAGGTGAAGCCCTTCTCCGATGGTGGTCAGCAGGATGATGCACGCTGCCCACTGCAGAGCAGGTGAAGCCCTTCTCCGATGGTGGTCAGCAGGATGATGCACGCTGCCACACTGCAGAGCAGGTGAAGCCCTTCTCCAATGGTGGTCAGCAGGATGATGCACGCTGCCACACTGCAGAGCAGGTGAAGCCCTTCTCCGATGGTGGTCAGCAGGATGATGCACGCTGCCACACTGCAGAGCAGGTGAAGCCCTTCTCCGATGGTGGTCAGCAGGATGATGCACTGCCACACTGCAGAGCAGGTGAAGCCCTTCTCCGATGGTGGTCAGCAGGATGATGCACGCTGCCACACTGCAGAGCAGGTGAAGCCCTTCTCCAATGGTGGTCAGCAGGATGATGCACGCTGCCACACTGCAGAGCAGGTGAAGCCCTTCTCCAATGGTGGTCAGCAGGATGATGCACGCTGCCACACTGCAGAGCAGGTGAAGCCCTTCTCCAATGGTGGTCAGCAGGATGATGCACGCCACACTGCCACACTGCAGAGCAGGTGAAGCCCTTCTCCAATGGTGGTCAGCAGGATGATGCACGCTGCCACACTGCAGACCAGGTGAAGCCCTTCTCCAATGGTGGTCAGCAGGATGATGCACGCTGCCACACTGCAGAGCAGGTGAAGCCCTTCTCCGATGGTGGTCAGCAGGATGATGCACGCTGCCACACTGCAGAGCAGGTGAAGCCCTTCTCCGATGGTGGTCAGCAGGATGATGCACGCTGCCACACTGCAGAGCAGGTGAAGCCCTTCTCCGATGGTGGTCAGCAGGATGATGCACGCTGCCACACTGCAGAGCAGGTGAAGCCCTTCTCCGATGGTGGTCAGCAGGATGATGCACGCTGCCACACTGCAGAGCAGGGGAAGCCCTTCTCCTATGGTGGTCAGCAGGATGATGCACGCTGCCACACTGCAGAGCAGGGGAAGCCCTTCTACGATGGTGGTCAGCAGGATGATGCACGCTGCCACACTGCAGAGCAGGTGAAGCCCTTCTCCGATGGTGGTCGGCAGGATGATTAACGCTGCCACACTGCAGTGCAGGTGAAGCCCTTCTCCGATGCTGCACACAAACACACTTGCGCTCACACACACACTCTCACACAGACACGTACGCGCACGCACGCACACACACACACGCACACATATGCGTGCACACACACACACGTATGCACACACACACACACACCTGCACACACACAAACATGTACGTACACACACGCACACACACACAGACACACACTGACATAGGTGTGACAAAATTTTTACGGTATACTCAAGATGGCGTTATCCAATATTACAGTATATTTAGAGGCTTTGAGAAGGTATTATCCATTATTACAGTATATTTAAAGGCTTTGAGAAGGTATTATCCAATATTACAGTATATTTAGAGGCTTTGAGAAGGTGTTATCCATTATTACAGTATATTTTGAGGCTTTGAGAAGGTGTTATCCAATATTACAGTATATTTAGAGGCTTTGAGAAGGTATTATCCATTATTACGGTATATTTAGACGCTTTGAGAAGGTGTTATCCAATATTACAGTATATTTAGAGGCTTTGAGAAGGTGTTATCCATTATTACAGTATATTTAGAGGCTTTGAGAAGGTATTATCCATTATTACAGTATATTTAGAGGCTTTGAGAAGGTATTATCCATTATTACAGTACCTTTAGAGGCTTTGAGAAGGTATTATCCAATATTACAGTATATTTAGAGGCTTTAAGAAGGTGTTATCCATTATTACAGTACATTTAGAGTCTTTGAGAAGGTATTATCCATTATTACAGTATATTTAGAGGCTTTGAGAAGGTGTTATCCATTATTACGGTATATTTAGAGGCTTTGAGAAGGTGTTATCCATTATTACAGTATACATTTGAAGCATTGAGATGGCATCATCCAATATTACAGTATATTTAGCGGCTTTGAGAAGGTATTATCCCTTATTACCGTATATTTAGAGGCTTTTAGAAGGTGTTATCCATTATTACAGTATATATTTGAAGCATTGAGATGGCATTATCCAATATTACAGTATATTTAGAGGTTTTGAGAAGATATTATCCATTATTACGGTATATTTAGAGGCTTTGAGAAGGTGTTATCCAATATTACAGTATATTTAGAGGCTTTGAGAAGGTTTTATCCAATATTAAAGTATATTTAGAGGCTTTGAGAAGGTGTTATCCATTATTACAGTATATTTAGAGGCTTTGAGAAGGTATTATCCATTATTACAGTATATTTAGAGGCTTTGAGAAGGTATTATCCATTATTACAGTACCTTTAGAGGCTTTGAGAAGGTATTTTCCAATATTACAGTATATTTAGAGGCTTTAAGAAGGTGTTATCCATTATTACGGTATATTTAGAGGCTTTGAGAAGGTGTTATCCATTATTCCAGTATATTTGGAGGCTTTGAGAAGGTGTTATCCATTATGACAGTAAATTTAGAGGCTTTGAGAAGGTATTATCCATTATTACAGTATATTTAGAGGCTTTGAGAAGGTATTATCCATTATTACGGTATATTTAGAGGCTTTGAGAAGGTGTTATCCATTATTACAGTATACATTTGAAGCATTGAGATGGCATCATCCAATATTACAGTATATTTAGCGGCTTTGAGAAGGTATTATCCATTATTACGGTTTATTTAGAGGCTTTGAGAAGGTGTTATCCATTATTACAGTATATATTTGAAGCATTGAGATGGCATTATCCAATATTACAGTATATTTAGAGGTTTTCAGAAGATATTATCCATTATTACGGTATATTTAGAGGCTTTGAGATGGCATTATCCATTATTACAGTATATTTCGAGGCTTTGAGAAGGTGTTCTCCATTATTATTGTGCATCATTGAAGCATTGAGATGTCGTTTTCCATTTTTATTGTGCATCATTGCAACACTGAGATGGTGTTATCTATTATTACTTGGTACAGACACACTAAAAATAAGCTTTAATATAAAATATCAAGAAAAAGTTCTGAAACGCATTTACACTTGCATGCCTGAACAAACACACATGCACATTGAAGCATATACAGATACACGTATACGCACTCACAAATTCGGAAATGCACATGCATACAACAAGTGCACATAAAGAGACATGCGTACACATATAAATTCTCACACACACATACACACACGCACAAGCACGAGCACAGACATTCACATTACCCACAGTGCACCACTCTCTATTGCCCCAAGTGTTTCCTTAAACAGAGCAGCCAGGAAATCATTAATCACAGCAATGTAAGCTGGGATATGCCCCCACCACAAAGCGTTCTGGGATATCATTAACCAGTGGGATGTGAGAGGCATGTCACAGCATCGTGGCACCTAAATTCAGTATCTGCCTGTCTGATTAAGGAGCGAGACCATAAAGTCAGATGACCCAAAGTCTGTGTGTGAGCGTGTGTACGTCTATGCGTGTGTGTGTGTGTGTGTGTGTGTGTGTGTGTGTGTGTGAGCGTGGGTGTGAGTGTGTATGTGTGTCTGTGGGGAGGATGGGTCATTGTGCTGCTATATTTATCCATTGATCTGTATTCCTGTCACAGCCACTATGGAGAACATAAAGCAAACAGCACTGCTGAGAGCAAATGTAGAGCCTCAACAACCCCATAACCTTCTACTCAAACTATACCATCCTCTCCGTCACCTCCATCACCCCATTCTTTCCTTCACCTCCATCACCCCATCCTCTCCGTCACGTCCATCACCCCATTCTTTCCTTCACCTCCATCACCCCATCCTCTCCATCACCTCCATCACCCCATCCTCTCCTTCACCTCCATCACCCCATCCTCTCTGTCACCTCCATCACCTCCATCCTCTCATTCAGCTCCATCACCCCAACGTCTCGTTCATCTCATCACCCCATCCTCTCCACCTCCATCGCCCCATCCTCTCCGTCACCTTCATCACCCGATTCTCTCGTCACCTCCATCACCCCATCCTCTCCGTCACCTCCATCACTCGATTCTCTCCTTCACCTCCATCACCCTATCCTGTCCTTCACCTCCATCACCCCATCCTCTCCTTCACCTCCATCACCCTATCCTGTCCTTCACCTCCATCACCCCATCCTCTCCTTCACCTCCATCACCCCGTCCTCTCTGTCATCTCCATCACCCCATCCTCTCATTCATGTCCATCATCTCATCCTCTCCATCACTTCCATTACCCCATCCTCTCCGTCACCTCCTTCACCCCATCCTCTCTGTCACCTCCATCACCCCATCCTCTCATTCACCTCCATCACCCAATCATCTCTGTCATCTCCATCACCCCAACCTCTCTTTCACCTCCATCACCCTGTCCTTTCTGTCATCTCCATCACCCCATCCTCTCATTCACCTCCATCACCCCATCCTCTCCGTCACCTCCATCACCCCATCCTCTCATTCACCTCCATCACCCAATCCTTTCTGTCATCTTCATCACCCCAACCTCTCCTTCACCTCCATCACCCCATCCTCTCCTTCACCTCCATCTCTCCGTCCTGTCACCTCCATCACCCCATACTCTCATTCACCTCCATCACTCCATCCTCTCCATCACCTTCATCACCCCAACCTCTCCTTTACCTCCATCACCCCATCCTCTCCTTCACCTCCATCACCCCATCCTGTCCTTCACCTCCATCACCCCATCCTCTCCTTCACCTTCATCATCCCATCCTCTCTTAAACCTCCATCACCCCATCCTGTCCTTCACCTCCATCATCCCATCCTCTCCTTCACCTCCATCACCACACCCTCTTTCCCTCTCTCTACATCTCTGTCCACTCCTCTCCCAACCCTTCTTATACTCCATCTCATATTTACCTGTCACCATCCCTCAATCAACAACTGATTCCCCTCCTTCATCACTCCCAATCCCCCCTCCTCTCTCTCTCCCCTGCCGCCCTCTCTCACTCACCTCCATCTCTCTCCCTCTCTCTTTATCCCCTCCCCCCTCTCTCTCTCCCCTCCCTCCCTCTCTCTCACTTTCTCTCTCTCCCCTTCCCCCTATCTCTCTCCCCTCTCTCTCTAGCACTGTGAGCACGGAGCTTTGCGCTCAGCAGTGGTGTGTGGATTCATTTGCGTACAGAGTAAGGTGATGTGGTAGATGCTAATGGCCTGTACCGGTTCATTAGTGATGTGTGCTTTGCGTGCGTCTGTGTGTCTTTGAGTGTGTTCATTAGGGATGTGTGTGCTGTGTGTATGTTTGCGATTGTGTTCAGTAGGACTGTGTGTGTTGTGTGCTGTTTGCATTTCTGACAAGGTCTCCAGGTTGCAAGTCCTTCACAGTTTCCAATGGAGCTGATCGTGGTTTCTGATATACAGCTCATGAAGGTGAGAGCCCTCACACGCACACACGCACACACACACACACACACACACACACACACTCTGTTCCCTAACTGCATTTATATATATATATATATATATATATATATGTATGTATGTTTTACACATGTGCAACCTAACCTATACACACTTACACTCTTACCAGTAGCCAACGACACACACATACTTATCAACACACACATACGCTCCATAATATACACCTACAAATGCCGACAAACATTCTTCCCTCCAAATACTCACTCAAACTTATACTTTTATGGCAAGATACACGCTTACACTCTTATCTCAACACCTATTCACACTCTCTCAAATCCAAACACACTGAGATACAATTTTACGTGTACACTAATATAAGAACTCAGAGGCTTACCAACACACCTTCGCACATTCTCTCTGACTACAGTGTGCGCCAACTCAGTGTGGGCATAGATATGACATACTGGCGTTAGCCTCAGTGTTGGTGTAGATATGAGATACTGGAGTTAGTCTCAGTGTTGGTGTAGATATGAGATACTGGAGTTAGTCTCAGTGTTGGTGTAGATATGAGATACTGGAGTTAGTCTCAGTGTTGGTGTAGATATGAGATACTGGAGTTAGTCTCAGTGTTGGTGTAGATATGAGATACTGGAGTTCGCCTCAGTGTGGGCATAGATATGAGATACTGGAGTTAGTCTCAGTGTTGGTGTAGATATGAGATGCTGGAGTTAGTTTCAGTGTTGTTCTAGAAATGGGATAATGGAGTTAGTCTCAGTATTGGTGTAGATATGAGATGCTGGAGTTAGTTTCAGTGTTGGTGTAGATATAAGGTAATGGAGTTAGTCTCAGTGTTGGTGTAGATATGAGATGCTGGAGTTAGTCTCTGCTTTGGTGTAGATATGAGATACTGAAATTAGCCTCAGTGTTGCTGTAGATATGAGATACTGGAGTTACTCTCAATGTTGTTGTAGATATGAGATAACGGAGTTAGTCTCAGTATTGGTGTAGATATTTTTTAACTTTAGATCAATCTGCATATAGAAAATTTCATTCTACTACCACATGTTTACATAATACCATTGATGAATGGTTGCAAAACATTGATGATAAATTATATACTGGGGTATGTTTCCCTGACATTTCCAAATGTTTCAATACTATCGATCATGAAATATTTCTTTATAAAATGAAGTAATATGGTGTTAGGAATATTGAATTTGAATGGTTTAAGTTGTACTTAAGTAATAGGACACAAAGTGTCAAACATTAAAATGTTTTGTCAAAACCATTGAATGTAAGTATCGGAGTGCCTCAGGGCTCAGCAATAGGGCCCTTATTATTTATTTTTTTATTATTTTTTTATTTATTATTTTTTATTATTTATTTTTGTGAACGATTTGCCAATGCATGTCTCTAATGGTCGATGTAGTATGTATGCGGATGATACTACTATCCATTGTAAGGATACAAACATTGCAAATCTCAATAATTCTGTTAATGATATTTTGCGTCAAGTCAATGAGTGGTACAAGGCCAACAGGCTTGTTTTAAATTTGTCTAAGTCTACGTCAGTGCTAGTTGGTTTAAACTCTAATATGAATGAAGAAAATGATTTTCAACCATTTTTGGATAGTAATGCTATTGATATAGTTCAGTCAACCAAATATTTTGGTATATATATATAGATGGCAAACTTAAATTTGATGTTCACGTAAATAAACTTATGCAAAATCTTTCGAGGAAACTTACATGGTTGGCACGTCTTAGACACATTGTTCCTGACAATATTCTGAAATGATCCTATTCTACATATGTTATGCCTGTTTTTGATTATGCTTGTTCAGTTTGGGGTTGTTCAAAGAATAATATCAGTGCTATTCAGAGGTTACAAAACAGAGCTGCTAGAATCTTATGTGGTAATTATGACATTATAAATACAAGAGGTATTGATTTGGTTAAAAGCTTAGGTTGGCAAACAATTGAAGAAAGGATAAACTACTTTTTAAGTATTAGTATGTATAACTGTATTCATGGTGTGGCTCCATTGTATTTGTGCAATTCTATTGTAATGGCTTGTGAAACCAGTGACAGACATATCAGGTTAAGTGATACTTCACAAGTTCAAGTTCCTTTTTGTAGAACTGAGGTATTTAAGAGATCTTTCGTATATAGGGGTTCCATTGTCTGGAATAATTTGCCAGACCATATTCACAATGCCAATTCTGTCACTGGCTTCAAAACCTTAGTTAAAGGTAGAGACAGGGCCAACACTGCTATGACCTAGGTGCTTTAATTTTACTTTATATCTGGACCACATGAAAAACTGTTTTACAGATGTGTATGCCAGTATAAATATCTTAATAAAGATATGAGATACTGGAATTAGCCTCAGTGTTGGTGTAGATATGAGATACTGGAGTTCGTCTCAGTGTTGGTGTCAATATGAGATACTGCAGTTAGTTTCAGTGTTGGTGTTGATATAAGGTACTGGAGTTAGTCTCAGTGTTGGTGTAGATATGAGATATTGGAGTTTGTCTCAGTGTTGGTGTCGATATGAGATACTGCAGTTAGTCTCAGTGTTGGTGTAGATATGAGATACTGGAGTTAGTCTCAGAGTCGGTGTAGATATGAGATACTGGAGTTAGTCTCAGTGTTGGTGTAGATATGAGATACTGGAGCTAGCCTGTGTGTGTGTGTAGGTGCATTTCTGTGTGTGTGTGTGTGTGTTTGTGGATTGATATGTGTGTGTGTGTGTGGGTACGTGTGTGCATGCACTGTGTGTGTGCGCATGTTTTGTGCATGTGTGTTTGTGTGTGTACGTGTGTGTGTGTACGTGTGTGCACTTGTGTGTATTTTTACTGTTTGTTTGTGTATGTGTGTGTGTCTGTGTGTGTGTGAGTGAGTGTGATTGTGCATTTGTCAGTGTATGTGTGTGTGTGTGTGTGTGTGTGTGTGTGTGTGTGTGTATGTATGTGTATGGTGCGTTTGTGTTTTTAGGTGAAAGTGAAATGTGAGCTTATGTGCCGGGGGGCGGAGCCTGAGTGTGATATCACTAATACCCTTCAGCTGCTGTTGCCCATAGTTACCAGTGAGTATGAATAATTTAGATACTTCTACTGCAAGAGGTCAAATACCTCCAAACACATGCACATACACACTCACACTCACACGCACACACACACTCATAAATGCGCACTCACACACACACAAACACGCTCAAAATGCACACATACACACACACACACACACACACACACACACACACACACAGGCAAACATGCACCTACACATCTACACACTCATACGTGCACATTCTCCAACAAACATGCACACACACACACTCATACATATCCACACACACACAGAAACTGTGTCCTGCGATAGAGTCCAGACAGTCAGGGATGGGGGATTTGCAGTGTCCTGTGCGTAACACACTTCATTCTTTCCCTACTGGCCGGGATATGAATTGTTATTTTACCTGAAAGGTCGTAATGAATATCTGGTTAAATGATGCTCTCTGTAAAATTCCCCCACCCACCGTTTCTCAGTCAGAATGTTCAGTTACCTTGTGCAGTACACAAAGTGCAGTTGTGCTAGATTAAGTGTTATGCATGATTATCTGGCTATGTATGATTGTGAATGGTTGTGCGTGGTGATGTATACTTCTGCATGTTTAATACACGGTTACACATGGTAATGCACAGTATTAGCTACAGGTAGTCAAACATGTTTGCATGATTACATGGAGCTCATTTTGTGTACAACAAATCATGCTGTGTTATTTAGTTTCGTGAAGTTGTGTTTGCTCTAGAGAATAGAGTTGTACCATTACAGCAGTTGTATAGAGATATGTGTAATGCAGCAGTTGAATTGATTTACGTGTGTTGAAAGCAGTTGTGTGGTGGTATGTGCAGAACTGGAGTTGTGTAAGCAGGAGGATCTATATCCTCTCCGATCTAAAACATGGACTGTAGTAAAAAGAGCTGCTCATGGGTTTTCTCAGAGTTGATATACAGCGGTTTGCAAGAGACCCCTGGATATGTCCTACGGTGCGAGATGAGCGTGTGTGTGTGTGTGTGTGTATGTGTGTGTTTAATTGTGTTCATGTCAATCTGTGTGTGTTCGTCTTTAGGTCAGTGTGTTTGTATTTGTCTTTAAGTTAGAAAGTGTGTGTCAGTGTTTTATTCAGTATGTGTGCATCTATGTTTTAGTCAGTGTGTGTGTGTGTGTTCGCGTTTAATTCAGTATGTGTGCGTCTGTCTTTAAGTTGGTGTGTTTGTGTCTGTGTTTAAGTCAATAAGTGTGTGTGTGTGTGTGTGATTATGTCCGTATGTGTGTGTCTTTGTTTCAGTAAGTGTGTGTTTGTCTTTTATGCCAGGTTGACATTATGTCCCTGGCGGCCACGGCAGCCCCATTTGCCCGAAACGTAGTGCGCCATGGATTTTGGCCATTTTTTCTCTGTATTCAAGTCTTGGCAAGTTTTCTCACGGTCTATCAGGGTATCCGTGACGGGCCGTGGGGGAAAGGGGCTGCTGAGTCCCGGAGGCTCCAAGGCGCACTACGGTTCGGCCCGCGGTCTACCGCGGATGCCAGTGCGTTCCCTCCCGGCCCATCACGTTCTGATGGAGTCCCTCACGTTTCTCACTTTCTGATCAAGGTCTGACACGTTTTTCACATTCTGTGAAGGCTTTCTATGGATGAAACGTGGACGCCAGGCAGCTTCGGAGCACGTCTGTGCCCACGGTATAAAAAGAAGGCCTTCCAAGCAATAGCAATCATTCAGAGGTGTATAGTAACGGATGTACTTCTTTACAGTACTTAAGTAGTTTTTTTTTTTTTTTTTTGAGGATTTGTACTTTACTTGAGTTTTTCTTTCTTTGTAAACCGGGACTTTTACTTTTACTCTACTACCTTTAAAAGATAAAAAGTATACTTTTACTTCGTTACTTTGACACTGGCAACTTAGTTACTCGTTTCACATTAAAATATGAATTTTATTCATCATTTACGGATTATCTGGATTTGGCGTGTTCGAGAAGAACAGCGGTGCTCGGCAGGGTATCATGAGCGCTTTGTGCAGATGTGTCCGCCAGCGGGCATGGAGCTGCAAATTTATGCACGCAGTTACAATATTGTATCACTAGATGGCACACCCGGATCAGTTATTGAATATTCAGCCGAACAAGGTTTAGAATATTTACGAATTCACTCCAATCCCTGTTTTTCAAGAGTTGCCTGAATTAAACTCCTCAGCTAAGCCTGATGTACAAACTGCTTGATATACTTGCCCATACTATCTATCCAGCAGTTAAAAAAAATGATCTCTTGCTACAGAAAAAAATTTTTGTCCTCTGCAACAGACACTTCAGCTACAGTGAGCCAATGGTATCCCAATTAGTAGTTAAGAAAAATCAGTATTCTGAAGCAAAAATTCGACATGGTATTGATCCTATGTCATTCTACTATTAATTATAGTGGTTTTTAAACTGCCAGTAAACTCAAAGAAGAAGTATATAAAGGAGAGACTGCCTGTTTGTTTTTTGAATACTGTATTTTTCATTCACCTGAAAATGGACTACAGAGCACAAGGAGAGAACAAACAATGGTTGCTTTGCTTCTTTCTATGCATACTATGAAAAATACTTTGTACTTGTACTTGCACTTTTGATACTTAAGTATATTCTTTCACAAAATACTTTTGGTACTTAAGTACATTTAATGTGAGCTACTTCAAGACTTTTACTCAAGTAATTTTCTAATGGGTGACTTCAACTTTTACCAAAGTAACTTTCATTTATGGTGCTTCCACTTTTACTTAGTTATTTTTTTTCCAGTACATTATACGCCTCTGCAATCATTGTATCCTGAGACTTCGACGTAACAACATCATGAATGCCCAAGATGAAGAAGATTGTGTTTGCGTGTTTGCTGGGTGCATACATCCAGTTTTTGCGTCAGCAAGAAGGCCAGCAGCGGGTGCAGAGAGGGAAGGCCAGAGTGCAGTAATATAAAACAGTAATATACAGTAATCTGCAGTAATATAATACAGTAATATACAGTAATCTGCAGCAATCTATCAGAGATGCTGTGTGGTGAATGCTCAGACTCGAATGAAGCTCCCCTGCCGGGCCTGGCTTCTATATACTCCCTCCCAGACCGCGCGCGCCGTGTCAGAGCGTAGTAGAACTCAACGCGCCGTAGCGCACCAGGCCCACACACCGTGACACACCGGGAAGCACCGTGATTGAACGCGACAAAACTGGTGCCATACACCCTAGCTTGCCGTGAGAATCGTGGCAAAACGGGACAAAACGCGCAGCAACCGTGACAAAACGCGCACTAAACGCGGCAGAACGTGTCATAACTTGAAATGACCGTGAGATGCCGGGAAACACACATGCTTCCCGTCCCACTACGGACCGCCTCCAAGTTTTGTTACGGCCTAGTACAGTCACGTTTTGTTGTGTTCATTTCGTTTTACTACGCCTCTCTAGGTTTCTCATCTACACCGTGACTGCCGTGGCAAATTTTTTCACAGTTTAAAAATCTGGCCCGGCATCCACGACAATCCTGGCCTGTCACGTTTGCCCATCCGTCCCCCCTGCGGTGTCTCACGTCCATCCCGTTTTGTCCACGATGTCCTGAAAGGTGATAGCCGTGGCCGCCGGGAACATAATGTACACCGAGCATAAGGCAGTGTGTGTGTGTCTCTGTGTTTAAATCAGTATGTGTGTGTCTGTGTTGACGGCAGTAAGTTTGCATGTGTCTCTGTGTTTAAGTCAGTATGTGAGTGTCTGTGTTTAAGGCAGTAAGTCAGGCGGCTACTATGGATTCATACTTGTCATCTCCGCCACCGCTGCCGCGTCCG
Source organism: Gymnothorax javanicus (assembly GCA_029692085.1). Classification (NCBI taxonomy): domain Eukaryota; kingdom Metazoa; phylum Chordata; class Actinopteri; order Anguilliformes; family Muraenidae; genus Gymnothorax; species Gymnothorax javanicus. The sequence continues at coordinate 8,798,090 of CM056200.1, forward strand.
TATACACTTCCTTGTGGATGACAGTATTGCCTTGCCATGGCACCAGGATTGGCTGAAAAATGCACAAATTTATGCTAAAACATAGAGATTTCTTTGTGGATGTAGTAAAGGCATATTTGGTATGGACAGGTGTTATATCCAGCCTTTTCTGGGCAGAATCATACACCCCCACCCTACAGTGTGATGCATATAGAGTGTATTAAATGAATCTTAATGCAGTGTGGGTTTTTAAACTGATAATAATTTATGGGGTCAGTAAATGGATGTCAGCATATACAGGTCAGTAAATGAATGTCAGTATATAAGGTTCAGTGAATGAATTACAGCATATAGGAGCCAGTAAATTGAGCCCCTAAGAACCATACCGGGCCATCCCGCACTTTTGGCGAAATAGAGTTGAGGTAGTCAGCATGTGCAGAAAACTAAGATCTACATTTCCTAAATGAGCCAACCCAATCTACCCACATGGATTGTTCATACAAGCAAACATCCTCTCTGCCACTGTACGTATGCACTGCACTGCCTTAGCCATAGTGGACCATCCCACAACTTCCCATAATTCAATGTAAACATGGCGGCTAGGTATCTCACTGATGAGGAACTGCATCCTATCATCGATGATGATGGTGAAGTGTAAGATAATGGAGACCCAGAGTTTGTCCCAAATGAATCAGAAGATGATGGTTCCGCTTCAGAAGGAGGTACCTTTCACTTTAAATGAAACAGAAGGGCATCCAAAACCTGCATAAGAAGTGCATTACGTAATTGTACATATATGAGTTTTTAACATAAGCAGTGTTTCTAGTTCCCAGTTACTCTAGATGACACAGGAGGCTGGCAACTTTAAGTCCCATTTTCTCAAAAGTTGCCCAACATGGGTTGGCCCAGTATGGTTCTTAAGGGCTCAATTAATGTCAGTACATGGAGGTCAGTAAATGGATGTCAGTATATAGGGGTCAAAAATGAATTTCAGTACATAGGGGTCTGTAAATTAATGTCAGTATGTAGGAGTCAGTAAATTAATATCAGCACACAGAGGTCAGGTAATGGTTGCCAATATAAAAAAAAAGTCATGTCAGTATGTACGGGTCAGTGAATTAATATCAGCACATACAGGTGAGTAAATGGATGTCAGTACATAGAGGTCAAGAATTAATTTCTGCATATACAGGTTTGTAAATGAATGTCAGTGTATGGGGGTCTGTAAATGGATGTCAGAATACAGTAGTCAGTAAATGAATGTAAGTATACAGTGTCAGCCTGCTGCATGAGCCAGCCTGCTATTAAACTCACAGCCATGTGAAAGCATGATTGATTACTTACATATTGATTGAGCTGTTTTCATCCTGAGAGACCAGAGGGGGAATACAGGCCTTGAGGGATTATGTCTGATTTAAGGAGCATTGGCCTCTTTCCAAGTGTGTTTCAGTCAAAGAGGCTTTTCATTTAGTGGCTGTGCGATGTTCAGGGCTGAAGTCTCGACCACTTAATTACCAAGCAAAGTGTGTTTGTGTAAGCCAAAGGCTACTGACTATAGGATTCAGAGCTCAGTGTGTCTGTCTGAAACACAGGCTACTGACTAAAGGAATCAGAGCTCAGTGTGTCTGTGTTAAATAGAGCATGGAGCTCAGTGTGTCTGTGTTAGCAAAAGGCTACAGACTATAGGATTCAGAGCTCAGTGTGTCTGTCTGAAACACAGGCTACTGACTATAGGAATCAGAGCTCAGTGTGTCTGTCTGAAACACAGGCTACAGACTGTAGGAATCAGAGCTCAGTGTGTCTGTATTAGCAAAAGGCTACAGACTGTAAGAATCAGAGCTCAGTGTGTCTGTGTTAGCGAAAGGCTACAGACCATAGGAATCAGTACTCAGTGTGTCTGTGTTCGAAAGAGCACAGAGCTCTGTGTGTCTGTGTTAGATAGAGCCCAAAGCTCAGTGTGTATGGGTTAGATTGAGAACAGAGCTCAGTGTGTCTGTGTTAAAGCACAGAGCTCAGTCTATCTGTGTTAGATAGAGCACAGAACTCAGTGTGTCTGTGTTAGATAGAGCACAGAGCTCAGTGTGTCTGTGATAGAGCACAGAGCTCAGTGTGTCTGTGTTAGATAGAGCACAGAGCTCAGTGTATATGAGTCAGATTGAGCACAGAGCTCAGTGTGTCTGTGTTAGATAGAGCCCAAAGCTCAGTGTGTATGGGTTAGATTGAGCACAGAGCTCAGTGTGTCTGTGTTAAAGCACAGAGCTCAGTGTGTCTGTGTTAGATAGAGCACAGAGCTCAGTGTGTCTGTGTTAGATAGAGCACAGAGCTCAGTGTGTATGGGTTAGATTGAGCACAGAGCTCAGTGTGTCTGTGTTAGATAGAGCCCAAAGCTCAGTGTGTATGGGATAGATAGAGCACAGAGCTCAGTGTGTCTGTGTTAGATAGAGCACAGGGCTCAGTGTGTCTGTGTTAGATAGAGCACAGAGCTCAGTGTGTCTGTGTTAGATAGAGCACAGGGCTCAGTGTGTCTGTGTTAGATAGAGCACAGAGCTCAGTGTGTCTGTGTTAGATAGAGCACAGAGCTCAGTGTGTCAGTGTTAGATAGAGCACAGAGCTCAGTGTGTCTGTGTTAGATAGAGCACAGAGCTCAGTGTGTCTGTCTTAGATAGAGCACAGAGCTCAGTGTGTCTGTGTTAGATTGAGCACAGAGCTCAGTGTGTCTGTGTCAGAGCACAGAGCTCAGTGTGTCTGTGTTAGATAGAGCACAGAGCTCAGTGTGTCTGTGTTAGATTGAGCACAGAGCTCAGTGTGTCTGTGTTAGATAGAGCACAGAGCTCAGTGTGTCTGTGTTAGATAGAGCACAGAGCTCAGTGTGTCTGTGTTAGATAGAGCACAGAGCTCAGTGTGTCTGTGTTAGATACAGACCATAGGAATCAGTACTCAGTGTGTCTGTGTTAGATAGAGCACAGAGCTCAGTGTGTCTGTGTTAGATAGAGCACAGAGCTCAGTGTGTCTGTGTTAGCGAAAGGCTACAGACCATAGGAATCAGTACTCAGTGTGTCTGTGTTCGAAAGAGCACAGAGCTCAGTGTGTCTGTGTTAGATAGAGCACAGAGCTCAGTGTGTCTGTGTTAGATAGAGCACAGAGCTCAGTGTGTCTGTGTTAGATAGAGCCCAAAGCTCAGTGTGTCTGTGTTAAAGCACAGAGCTCAGTGTGTCTGTGTTAGATTGAGCACAGGGCTCAGTGTGTCTGTGTTAGATTGAGCACAGAACTCAGTGTGTCTGTGTTAGATAGAGCACGGAGCTCAGTGTGTCTGTGTTAGATAGAGCCCAAAGCTCAGTGTGTATGGGTTAGATTGAGCATAGAGCTCAGTGTGTCTGTGTTAGATAGAGCACAGGGCTCAGTGTGTCTGTGTTAGATTGAGCACAGGGCTCAGTGTGTCTGTGTTAGATTGAGCACAGAGCTCAGTGTGTCTGTGTTAGATAGAGCACAGAGCTCAGTGTGTGTGTGTTAGATTGAGCACAGAACTCAGTGTGTCTGTGTTAGATAGAGCACAGAGCTCAGTGTGTCTGTGTTAGATAGAGCACAGAGCTCAGTGTGTCTGTGTTAGAGCACAGGGCTCAGTGTGTCTGTGTTAGATAGAGCACAGAGCTCAGTGTGTCTGTGTTAGATTGAGCACAGAGCTCAGTGTGTCTGTGTTAGATAGAGCACAGAGCTCAGTGTGTCTGTGTTAGATAGAGCACAGAGCTCAGTGTGTCTGTGTTAGATAGAGCACAGAGCTCAGTGTGTCTGTGTTAGATAGAGCACAGAGCTCAGTGTGTCTGTGTTAGATAGAGCACAGAGCTCAGTGTGTCTGTGTTAGATTTGAGCACAGAGCTCAGTGTGTCTGTGTTAGATTGAGCACAGAGCTCAGCGTGTCTGTGTTAGGTAGAGCACAGAACTCAGTGTGTCTGTGTTAGAGCACAGAGCTCAGTGTGTCTGTGTTAGAGCACAGGGCTCAGTGTGTCTGTGTTAGATAGAGCACAGAGCTCAGTGTGTCTGTGTTAGATAGAGCACAGAGCTCAGTGTGTCTGTGTTAGATTGAGCACAGAACTCAGTGTGTTTGTGTTAGATAGAGCACAGAGCTCAGTGTGTCTGTGTTAGATAGAGCACAGAGCTCAGTGTGTCTGTGTTAGATTGAGCACAGAGCTCAGTGTGTCTGTGTCAGAGCACAGAGCTCAGTGTGTCTGTGTTAGATAGAGCACAGAGCTCAGTGTGTCTGTGTTAGATTGAGCACAGAGCTCAGTGTGTCTGTGTTAGATAGAGCACAGAGCTCAGTGTGTCTGTGTTAGATAGAGCACAGAGCTCAGTCTGTCTGTGTTAGAGCACAGAGCTCAGTGTGTCTGTGTTAGATAGAGCACAGAGCTCAGTGTGTCTGTGTTAGATTGAGCACAGAGCTCAGTGTGTCTGTGTTAGATAGAGCACAGAGCTCAGTGTGTCTGTGTTAGATAGAGCACAGAGCTCAGTGTGTCTGTGTTAGATAGAGCACAGAGCTCAGTGTGTCTGTGTTAGATAGCTCAGTCATTTCCAAGCTCATTCTTGGGGACCCACTATGGTTTTTATTATGACCACCATGACTGTCCCAGAATTTAAGGAGTTTATATTTCATTTCATTAATTGTGCTGCTTATGATGATTGAGATTAATTATCATTGTAAGCCACATGATTTCAGAGAAGGCCATGCTTTCCCAAAGCGCAAAATTCACAATGTACCTCATTGCAAATGACTTGATATTGCCTAAAAAGGGATAAAATTGTGAATCTTGAAATTGAAGAAACTGACTACTAATTGTTGGTTTTCAACCAGCGAACACAACTGGTCCGCTGGACCAAGTCTGAGAACAACTAAGAGGCTACAAACTGCCGAAGCTGCAACACAGTATATCTGCCAAACACTCTACTGACTCAGAACCAAAACACAGTTTAGCTAACTTCGCATTGTGCTCTGAAAGCCACAGTCCTTTAGCTATTGGGATTTCAGGTATTATCACCCCAGGAAGTAATTGTCCTTCAGGAATAGGCACCCTTTATCTCACCTGTTACAGTTAATCGAACCAAAGCAGCCAGATTGCAGATGTCGGATTTTGAGAGTTTTTCAAAGGCTGCAATACACCAGCAAAGTTGAAGTATTTGAGAGAAGTTTTTGAAGCCAGAGCAGAAACAGGATGACCCAGGATGGGTTTGGGGTCAAGTTGGGTTGGGTTGGGTTGAGTGGCTGCAGAATGTGGACCAACTCTGTTTATGACCCGCATCTCTGTTTATGACCCATATCTTTACAGATTCAGCCGAGTCTCAGTGGTCATGATCTCCTGACCCAACAGCATGGAGCCCGACACCACAGAGACCCAGAACCCGCGAGAGCAACAGAAATCGGAATGTGTCCTGGGCTATATCCCGGTTGTTTACTACAGCGCGCTCCTGTGTGTTGGAGTACCAGGTACAACATCCTGCGTTTACAATCCCAAAACCGGCCTCCTGAACGCATGCATGTTGTGTACCAGGTTTGTGGGAGCGTGTATGCAAACATCCTGTATGCATATGGATACAATCCCAAAACCGGAAGAGACTCCTGAACCTCATGGATGTGCCAGTGTGTCTATAGACCTGTAATGGAATGGTGCCAGTTGTAATGGAAGATAAACAGTCTAAACCTGTATGAGAATGTATAGACTTGGAAGAATGTATGCATATGGATACAACAGTCTAAAGACCTGTAATGGAAGAGACTACAGTCTATAGACCTCTAATGGAAGAGACTACAGTCTATAGACCTGTAAAGGAAGAGACTACAGTCTATAGACCTGTAATGGAAGAGGCTACAGTCTATAGACCTGTAATGGAAGATAAACAGTCTATAGACCTGTAATGGAAGAGAATACAGTCTATAGACTTGTAATGGAAGAGAATACAGTCTATAGACCTGTAATGGGAGATACTACAGTCTATAGACCTGTAATGGAAGATACTACAGTCTATAGACCTGTAATGGAAGAGACTACAGTCTATAAACCTGTAATGGAAGAGACGACAGTCTATCGACCTGTAATGGAAAATACTACAGTCTATAAACCTGAAATGGAAGAGACTACAGTCTATAGACCTGTAATAGAAGACACTACAGTCTATAGACCTGTAATGGAAGAGACTACAGTCTAAAGACCTGTAATGGAAGACACTACAGTCTATAGACCTGTAATGGAAGAGACTACAGTCTATAAACCGGAAATGGAAGAGACTACAGTCTAAAGATCTATAATGGAAGAGACTACAGTCTATAGACCTGTAATGGCAGAGACTACAGTCTATAGACCTGTAATGGAAGATACTACAGTCTATAGACCTTAATGGAAGACACTACAGTCTATAGACCTGTAATGGAAAATACTACAGTCTATAGACCTGAAATGGAAGAGACTACAGTCTATAGACCTGCAATGGAAGAGACTACAGTCTAAAGACCTGTAATGGAAGATACCACAGTCAATAGACCTGTAATGGAAGAGATTACAGTCTATAGACCTGTAATGGAAGATACTACAGTCTATAGACCTGTAATGGAAGATACCACAGTCAATAGACCTGTAATGGAAGAGATTACAGTCTATAGATGTGTAATGGAAGATACTACAGTCTATAGACCTGTAATGGAAGATACTACAGTCTATAGACCTGTAATGGAAGATATTACAGTCTATAGACCTGTAATGGAAGATACTACAGTCTATAGACCTGTAATGGAAGAGACTACAGTCTATAGACCTGTAATGGAAGATACTACAGTCTATAGACCTGTAATGGAAGATACTGCAGTCTATAGACCTGTAATGGAACAGACTACAGTCTATAGACCTGTAATGGGAGATACTACAGTCTATAGACCTGTAATGGAAGATATTACAGTCTATAGACCTGAAATGGAAGATACTACAGTCTATAGACCTGTAATGGAAAAAACTACAGTCTATAGACCTGTAATGGAAGATGCTACAGTCTATAGACTTGTAATGGAAGATACTACAGTCTATAGACCTGTAATGGAAGATACTACAGTCTATAGACCTGTAATGGAAGAGACTACAGTCTATAGACCTGTAATGGAAGAATGGACTACAGTCTATAAACCTGTAATGGAAGATACTACAGTCTATAGACCTGTAATGGAAGATACTACAGTCAGTCTATAAACCTACAGTCTATATAATGGAAGAGACTACATTCTTTAGACCTGTAATGGGAGATACTACAGTCAATAGACCTGTAATGGAAGATACTACAGTCTATAGACCTGTAATGGAAGATACTACAGTCTATAGATCTCTAATGGAAGAAACTATAGTCTATAGACCTCTAATGGAAGAGACTACAGTCTTTAGATCTGTAATGGGAGATACTGCAGTCTATAAACTTGCAATAGGAAGTGACTACAGTCTATAGACCTGTAATGGGAGATACTACAGTCTATAGACCTCTAATGGAAGTGACTACGGTCTATAGACCTGTAAGAGAAGAGACTACAGTCTATAAACCGGTAATGGAAGATACTACAGTCTATAGACCTGTAGTGGTAAGAGACTACAGTCTATAGACCTGTAATGGAAGAGAATACAGTCTATAGACCTGTAATGGAAGATACTACAGTCTATAGACCTGTAATGGAAGATACTACAGTCTATAGACCTGTAATGGAAGATACTACAGTCTATAGACCTGTAATGGAAGATACTATAGTCTATAGACCTATAGACCTAATGGAAGATACTACAGTCTATAGACCTGTAATGGAAGATACTGCACTCTACAGACCTGTAATGGAAGAGACTACAGTCTATAAACCTGTAATGGGAGATACTGCAGTCTATAGACCTGTAATGGAAGATACCACAGTCTATAAACCTATAATAGGAAGAGACTACATTCTATAGACCTGTAATGGGAGATACTACAGTCTATAGACCTGTAATGGAAGATACTACAGTCTATAGACCTGTAATGGAAGATGCTCCAGTCTATAGATCTCTAATGGAAGAAACTATAGTCTATAGACCTGTAATGGAAGAGACTACAGTCTATAAACCTGTAATGGAAGAGACGACAGTCTAAAGACCTCTAATGGAAGAGACGACAGTCTATAGACCTGTAATGGAAGACACTACAGTCTATAGACCTGTAATGGAAGACACTACAGTCTATAGACCTGTAATGGAAGAGACTACAGTCTATAGACCTGTAATGGAAGATACTACAGTCTATAGACCTGTGATGGAAGAGACTACAGTCTATAAACCTGTAATGGAAGAGACTACAGTCTATAAACCTGTAATGGAAGAGACTACAGTCTATAGACCTGAAATGGAAGAGACTACAGTCTATAGACCTGTAATAGAAGACACTACAGTCTATAGACCTGTAATGGAAGAGACTACAGTCTAAAGACCTGTAATGGAAGACACTACAGTCTATAGACCTGTAATGGAAGAGACTACAGTCTATAAACCGGAAATGGAAGAGACTACAGTCTAAAGATCTATAATGGAAGAGACTACAGTCTATAGACCTGTAATGGCAGAGACTACAGTCTATAGACCTGTAATGGAAGATACTACAGTCTATAGACCTGAAATGGAAGAGACTACAGTCTATAGACCTGCAATGGAAGAGACTACAGTCTCTAGACCTGTAATGGAAGATACCACAGTCTATAGACCTGTAATGGAAGAGACTACAGTCTATAGATGTGTAATGGAAGATACTACAGTCTATAGACCTGTAATGGAAGATACTACAGTCTATAGACCTGTAATGGAAGATACTACAGTCTATAGACCTGTACCGGAAGAGATTACAGTCTATAGACCTGTAATGGAAGATACTACAGTCTATAGACCTCTAATGGAAGAGACTACAGTCTATAGACCTGTAATGGAAGACACTACATTCTATAGACCTGACATGGGAGATACTGCAGTCTATAGACCTGTAATGGAACAGACTACAGTCTATAGACCTGTAATGTGAGATACTACAGTCTATAGACCTGTAATGGAAGATACTACAGTCTACAGACCTGTAATGTAAGATACTACAGTCTATAGTCCTGTACTGGAAGAGATTACAGTCTATAGACCTGTAATGGAAGATACTACAATCTATAGACCTCTAATGGAAGAGACTACAGTCTATAGACCTGTAATGGAAGACACTACATTCTATAGACCTGTCATGGGAGATACTGCAGTCTTTCGACCAGTAATGGAACAGACTACAGTCTATAGACCTGTAACGGGATATACTACAGTCTATAGACCTGTAATGGAAGATATTACAGTCGATAGACCTGTAATGGAAGATACTACAGTCTATAGACCTGTAATGGAAAAAACTACAGTCTATAGACCTGTAATGGAAGATGCTACAGTCTATAGACATGTAATGGAAGATACTACAATCTATAGACCTGTAATGGAAGAGACTACAGTTTATAGTCCTGTAATGGAAGACACTACAGTCTATAGACCTGTAATGGAAGATACTAGAGTCTATAGACCTGTAATGGAAGATACTACAGTCTATAGACGTGTAATGGAAGATACTACAGTCTATAAACCTATAATAGGACCTACAGTCTATAGACCTGGAAGATACTACAGTCTACAGACCTGTAATGGAAGAGACTACAGTCTATAAACCTGTAATGGGAAGATACTACAGTCTATAGATCTGTAACCTCTCTAATGGAAGATACTAACAGTCTATAAACCTATAATAGGAAGAGACTACAGTCTATAGACCTGTAATGGGAGATACTATAGTCTATAGAAGATACCTATAGATCTCTAAAAGATACTACAGTCTATAGACCTGTAATGGAAGATACTACAGTCTATAGACCTGTAATGGGAGATACTACAGTCTATAGACCTGTAATGGAAGATACTACAGTCTATAAACTGTAATGGAAAGAGTCTACAGTCTATAGACCTGTAATTGGGAGATACTACAGTCTATAGACCTGTAATGGAAGATACTACAGTCTATAGACCTGTAATGGAAGATACTGCAAGAGACTATAGTCTATAGACCTGTAATGGAAGATACTACAGTCTATAAACCTGTAATGGAAGATACTCATAGTCCTGTAATGGAAGAGACTACAGTCTATAGACCTGTAATGGAAGATACTACAGTCTATAGACCTGTAATGGAAGAGACTACAGTCTATAGACCTGTAATGGAAGATACTACAGTCTATAGACCTGTAATGGAAGATACTACAGTCTATAGACCTGTAATGGGAGATACTGCAGTCTATAGACCTCTAATGGAAGATACTACAGTCTATAAACCTGTAATAGGAAGAGACTACAGTCTATAGACCTGTAATGGGAGATACTACAGTCTATAGACCTGTAATGGAAGATACTACAGTCTATAGACCTGTAATGGAAGATACTACAGTCTATAAGACTACAGTAATGGAAGATACTACAGTCTATAGACCTGTAATGGAAGATACTACAGTCTATAGACCTGTAATGGAAGAGACTACAGTCTATAGACCTGTAATGGAAGAGACTACAGTCTATAGACCTGTAATGGAAGATACTAGAGTCTATAGACCTGTAATGGAAGATACTACAGTCTATAGACCTGTAATGGAAGATACTACAGTCTATAGACCTGTAATGGAAGATACTGCAGTCTACAGACCTGTAATGGAAGAGACTACAGTCTATAAACCTGTAATGGGAGATACTGCAGTCTATAGACTTCTAATGGAAGATACAACAGTCTATAAACCTATAATAGGAAGAGACTACAGTCTATAGACCTGTAATGGGAGATACTACAGTCTATAAACTTGCAATAGGAAGAGACTACAGTCTATAGACCTGTAATGGGAGATACTACAGTCTTTAGACCTGTAATGGAAGATACTACAGTCTATAGATCTCTAATGGAAGAGACTATAGTCTATAGACCTGTAATGGAAGAGACTACAGTCTATAGACCTGCAATGCAAGAGACTTCAGTCTATAGACCTGTAATGGGAGATATTACAGTCTATAGACCTGTCATGGAAGAGACTACAGTCTATAGACCTCTAATGGAAGAGACTACAGTCTATAGACCTGTAATGGAAGATACTACAGTCTATAGACCTGTAATGGAAGAGTCTACAGTCTTTAGACCTGTAATTGAAGAGACTACAGTCTATGGACCTGTAATGGAAGATACTACAGTCTATTTATTTATTTTTTTTTTTTTGTTTTTATTTCGGCATGATTGTATAGTCGTTTCGTGACAATTTCAACACAACATGTATCATGACCGAAAGGGTCGCGGGAGAAGCGAGATTGCTTGTCAAAGTCCCGCCCCCAACTCCCAGGAAAACAGTTTGATTATGGTTAAGATATCATAAAGATTTATAAATCACAACAGAGCTGAGTGTCCATTTACACTACGATTTAAGCGTCACAACATAAGATCATAAAGATTTATGAACATCATGAAGAATTATAATCACAATATAGCTGAATGTCTATATAAGTTTAGATTTGAATGTCACTCTTGATTTAATCCATTTAGACTTGGTCCAGAAAAACCTGGACTCCTTTCTTCATCATTAGAGTTATAGATTATCATCTATAGACCTGTAATGGAAGAGACTACAGTCTATAGACCTGTACTGGAAGAGACTACAGTCTATAGACCTGTTATGCAAGATACCACAGTCTATAGACCTGTAATGGAAGAGACTACAGTCTATAGACGTGTAATGGATGATACTACAGTCTATAGACCTGTAATGGAAGATACTACAGTCTATAGACCTGTAACGGATGATACTACAGTCTATAGACCTGTAATGGAAGATACTACAGTCTATAGACCTGTAATGGAAGAGACTACAGTCTATAGACCTGTAATGGAAGACACTACAGTCTATAGACCTGTCATAGGAGATACTGCAGTCTATAGACCTGTAATGGAACAGACTACAGTCTATAGACCAGTAATGGGAGATACTACAGTCTATAGACCTGTAATGGAAGACACTACAGTCTACAGACCTGTAATGGAAGAGACCACTCCATAATTTTGGGGCAAAACCCAAGAAGAACCATCTCCTGTTTAAAATAGAGTGCATGGGACGGTACGAAGACAGTGGTCAGAGGACCTATAAGGACATATATATTAACCTAAATATTGAGGAGCTTGGTCACGCATGGCTCTGAAAGTAAGCGTAAGCATTTTAAAATAAACTCCACGATTAATCGGCGGCCAGTGTCATGAGATTAAAATGTAACAGATGTAACCTACAATGTTCTATTAGGTTGTGTTGAAAGCCTTGCAGCAATACATTGACGGTCAATGGACGATTTGCAGAGACAGGTAAACAGAACATTGCAATAGACATGATGAAATAAAAGCATGTACAACTATTTCTATTTCAGCCTTAGTCGCAAACAGTTCTCAGTTTGGCTATATTTTTAGATGAAATAAGCATGTCCGGGACAACGTTCTGTTTTGGGCATCAAAATTCATGGATTTTGAACAACAATGAAACCAAGACTATGAAGGCAAGACTGAGAAGAGGAGCGTTATGTCCTTCTTATTCAGCCTTATTGTAGGGGTAATAATGTCCTCAGCAACGATCTAAACTTCCATTTTTCTTGAATGTACCTGCAGAGACATGAATTCTATCCGATCACTAACTGCATCAGCAGTTGTCTAAAACAAATAATTTATCAACCTCATTTGGTTTAAAGGAAAAATATAACAATGTTGTCGGCATGAAACCCATAATAAACATTTTCTTAAATACTGATGATTTGGCTGAATGGGAGCATGCATAAGGAAAATAAAACTCACCCGAAAGCAGACTCTTGAGGAACTCTAGCAAACTGTCAGATTATTGATTATGTAGCCTAAATTTGTACATTTTCTGCAAAGTTCTATTCTGTTTAACCATAAATTAAACCTGTGTTTTTATTCCTGAGGTCTAGGTAATTTCTCAAAAATAATTTTTCCATGTTTTTACAGCCACTGCCAGGGTCGGGTCTGATGGCACTTTTAAAGCAGGTCGAGGCTCTTTTTTAATGGGTGACAGCAGAGTGTCGCCTGCAAACAGCAGGAAATTTTATTGTTTTGCAAGGTAGAGTCAGAGGGGGCGCTGTAGATCTTGTTCAGTATTGTTGCCAATCCATAGATGTAAATATTTAAGAGTGTAGGGCTGAGCTTTCACGACTGTCCTCGCTCCTGACTGAAAGAGCCTCTTCTCTTCTCTTGCAGCCAGCTTTGAAACTGCTGATATTTTCTTCTAGCATTGGTGCATAGATTTTACTCTCACAGCAAATCCAAGATTTTGTAAGACAATACTTTGTGCTGAACAGAATCAAATGGTTTTTTTGAAAAAACTTTTAAAGCATTTGTCTCTCTCTCTCCTTCTCTCTCTCTGTCCCACCCGTCCCTCTATCTCTGTCACTCTCTCACCTCTTTCTCTCACTCCCTCTCTCTCTCTCACTCTCTCCATCCCTATCTCTGTCTCTCTCTCACTCCCTCTCCCTCTCTCTCTCACTCCCTCTCTCACTCTCTCCATCCCCATCTTTGTCTCTCACTCTCCCTCTCTCACTCCCTCCCTCTCTCTGTTCTTCTCCCTCTCTCCCTCTCTCTCACTCTCCCTCTCTCTCTCTCTCTCTCTCTCTCCATCTCTCACTCCCTCTCTCTCACACAGTGAATATCCTGACAATGGTGGCGTTGTGGCGGTTGGTCTCCCGCAGTAGGAAGGTTCTGTATGTGTACCTGCTCGCTCTGACGGCCGCAGACATCCTCACACAGCTCTTCATCATCTTCCTGGGGTTCCTTCTGGAGACTGCTGTGTTCCACCGCCGGGTTCCACAGGTTCTACTTCACTCCATCAGCGTGCTGGAATTCTCAGCCAATCACGCAGCCATCTGGAGTGCCGTGCCGCTGACGGTAGATCGCTACGTGGCACTGTGTCACCCGCTGCAGCACCGGCGAATGAGCTACCCCGGGCGCGCCCGCCGCATCATCGGGGGCGTGTTCCTACTGGCGCTGGCTTCGGGCGTGCCCTTCTATTGGTGGACCGACCTGTGGCGGGAAGGGGGGGTTCCCACCGCGCAGGACACTGCCCTGATCTGGACTCATGTGACCATCATCTACTTCCTACCCTGCACCATCTTCCTGCTGCTCAACTCTCTCATCCTGCTGCAGCTGAGGGGGCGTGGCCCGGGGAGTTGCTGGGGGCGGAGTCAGGAGGATTACCCCGCTCCCTCGGCGCCGCGGAGGCTGGGGAAAACCACGGCGATGCTGCTGGCTGTGACATCATCATTCTGCGTGCTCTGGGCGCCGCGGACGGGCGTGGTTTTGTATCACCTGTACGTGGCGACGGTGCGTAATGACTGGCGTGTGCACCTGGCCTATGACCTTGCCAACATGTTCGCCATGCTCAACACGGCCGTCAACTTCTTCCTCTACTGTTTCACCAGCGAGGCATTCCGTACGGCTGTACGCGACGTGTTGCTCCTGCGAGCAGAACCTCAACACTCCCGCCGGCCCCTCCCGGCCACGCCCACCCCTGGCCACGCCCCCTCCACCTCCTCACTCTCCAGTGGGGCCCACAATCCCTAAAACACCCCGACTCTCCTGCTATGACAGGCCAGCAGGACCATGTGACCTACAAAGTCCTGCCCACATTCACAGCCAGTGTGACCATATGACCTGCGGAGCCCCGCCTCCACAAAACATCTGTTCCACTTCCACTGTCAGGAGACACAGACCAATCAGTCCTCATTACCGCCCCCAACAGGGCACAGTAGGGTGGTAACCGCTTTTTTAAAATGATTTTAGTCCGAGATAAAGGAGCTGTGTCACGATTGCTGCTCACGCTCACAGCTTTAAACGAAGTAAACGCGCTCAACTGCAAGTCAAAATCCAGAGGGTATTTTTCTTCCTCTATGATAATCGGCGATGGAACACAGCGTACATTCTTCATATCCATTGGCTACAGCTTAAAATAGCGCTTTGCATCCTCAAATATCCATAGAAAACTCCTTAATATAAAAAGCATACCACCAGACTAACTAAAATATATAAATACAATGCAAAACAAAGACGGATCGGCAAGGATGGAATCAGATTATGACGTGCAGTCAAGCAGATTCACTTTCTTGGAATGTACATTCTGAGCGTGTGCCGTAATCGTCACACAGTTCCTTTATTTGTTGTTTTTGAGGCCAGATGATGATATATCTGCATATTCATAATGATTTATGAAGGTAAAATTTTCTTATTTCATTTCCATATTAACCATGCGTTTACATGAGTGCATATATGTACACACATATACATGTAAACACACACATACACACAACACGTAAGTATTTAAACACAAACATGAATGCATATGCATGCATGGAGTATTAACTCTGTTCCTGGCCGATTCTGTCACTGCTGGTCTTGGCTAATGCTGGTCATAAATATAATATGGAATTTTAATCATCTTTCTTTCCTCAGACTGCTCCTCTCATAAGCACAGCCTCGACCAATCAGCTTTCGAGCTGTCTGCGAACCCCCGCCACCCTCACCAATCACAGGCCGCCACCGCAAACGTCCAATTAATCACTTTCGCCCAAATCATAAACTGCTCAATAACCTTATCCTGTTGATAAATTCCCTTAATTGCTTCAGGAAAGTAACAAGATTAGTGCGGCTAGACCACGACTGAAGCAGACTGCAGTGGCTTGACTCCAGTAAAGACGAAAGCCGCAGCGGGTTGGCACGACGTGGCTCGTGCCGCCAGCTCATTTGCCTTGAGAATCTTTGCGCGAATGTCAGGGATTAAAATACCAAATTGGGCACAGGAATATCTGCAACTCTTACACACTTGCTCAATGATATCTGACATTAACGACAGGTAGTATAGGAGAGGACAGTCCTTCAGCAACGTCTCAACAACTTTTGATACCGCTCCTACGTCAGGACACAAACCACGCAAAATAAAATTACTCAGCCAATCACAGATACCCATGCCTGCTGGCATAACAACTGTTTATTTTGACGAAGTGCATACACTTGAAAAGGAATATTAGTCTTAAAGGTGAGCATGTAATTCTCATTGAGTCTGCAATCACTTTTGATGGATCTATGCCAAGAAATTTTAAGCCTCCACTGGTGTAATGAAAGAAGTCAAGCGATCGTCGCTTTCTAAAACTACTTTTCCATACGTTCTTTCATTGTTGAGTGACAGTGACTGCACAGAAGATGTTTTAGCATATTATGGTTGTTTTAGTGGAACAGACATGATGGCTGCTTTGTAGAGGGGGTGTGTGAATGTATTGAAGTTTACCGAGGGATGATGTTTGGCTAAAGTGTTAGATGTGAGCAGGAGCTGGTGCATGCATGACCTCCCATAGCCCTGGCCTCCCTTCGGAGAGGAACACTCATCTCTCGTCGCCATTTCATTCTGGTGTTTGAAGAGTCGCTAGCCTGAGTACATATTAGCCACTGTGCTTCTGTTTCATGATCAAATAACGCCGCTTGTGACCTGTGCTGTTATGGTGAAGCATGCGTGTATCATTTTATAATTTCATAATTATTAAAAATTGTCAAGTTCCTTTTTATATTACCCGTCTATGAGACACTTACATTCATCAAGTACCTTGAAAACATCACATAACACACAACACTCCTAACTCACACATCCGCATTACATACCTAAACCACACACTTGGATCACAAACCACACACACACACACACCAACACATCTACACCACAAGCCTAACCCCTGCCAACGCCACACACCTAACAAACACCAACACCACACACAAGACCTGTGGAAAAAATATTCAGAAAAATGGGATAGGCAATAAATGAATTGGACAATTGCAATAACAATATGAATGTGATAACATAAATATTAAATATGGCTCTCGGGCTCTTTGTCCCTGGTTTGTTCGTACCCAATAATGTTTTGCCCTCTTCCTGCATTATAACCCAATCCCCTACCCTAACCCTAACCCAAACGAAAAGGACGAAGATACCTGTAACCATTAAAATATGCCATCAGGGCAATGAAGCCATTATCAGGGTCATTCCGGGTCAGCTCAGTGAGGTTAGGGGAGGTCAGTTGCCTGCCCACCTCAGAATCTCCTGAAACTTAGTCTGAATGATCTTTGGCATCTGAAACTGGCATCTGCCTATTTTTTAGCTGAAATTCCAACATTTTCATAATTTTTCACTGAATGGAAATTTTCAATAAATCATTTGCAAGGTGAAAATTGAATGAGATGCCACCTTCAGATGTCCGTATCTCTGGAAGTACATAGGCTGATGCAATTTAGGATAGTAAGAGATGGAAGTATCAGCCACCTGTGTGCCAAGTTTCAATATCCTCCCATAATGCCTTCATGCTGAAATCATTCTGCTCCTGACCCTACATGTGCGTCCATTCATTGTTGGATATGAACAAGATGACTTACTAAAAATTTTTTATACTCACATTTATGACTTAATTAATCAATGTGATTAATGTATGCATGGATTACACTGTTCATGTGAGTGCTGTTTAATATATATATGTATTAATTTTTGGCATAATCAGTATGAACACAGATCGGGCTGCTGCCAACCAACTTGCTGCAACTTCCTTTCCACATGCATGTTGTTTTGCTTGGATTCACCCCTGGGCTTGTTCGGCTGACCCTTGCATTTTCTTCGCTGGGGAAAGTGCATAACGGCCGGGATCAGCTCTTGGTGCTGCGGTCATTGTGTTTCAGTCACCATGGCTGCCCTGACACCCTGCTCTGTAAGCGTGACGTTGTCTAGTGGAGAACAGTGCCACAAGATTTGAGACTAGAGGACACAGACCTGCTTAAACACAGGACTTCTGCAACCTCCTTCTGCATGAGAGGGATCTAAAGTTGAAAGCAAGGTGGGAAACAGCAGGTGCGATGGGATTGGCCGCGCCGTGAAACACCTGGCAGCAGAGTGCCATTGCGAATCGCGTATTAACTCCACTACAACTGTTCGACTGGTGTATGATAAACATCAAGAATATCACCTTCTTCTATGTTTCCAAGGAAGCTGTTGCAAAGAACACAGAAATGTTGGAAGTGTGATACTAGCATGCACGGACAACCCCAGGCACAAGAGACTCGTTCATCCCAGATGGCAGACGACTGAAGATCAGCAGAGCGTCTGGGCGAGCGGAGGTATTCTCCTTAGCTGCAGCGGCAGCCTCAGCTCCAAAGGTGCATCCAGGCCAGTGCGAAGCCTGCATTTATGATGGGACATGGTGGCAAGGGTTAGTGTCTGAAGCTGATCAGGAGCATGAAGACATAAAAATGAAGTCCATGCATCCCAGCAGTCCATCTCCATCATTAAAGTTGCCCGAGATTGAGGACGTTTGTCGGGTTCCAATTGTTCATGTTCTGTGCTGCATCAAACCACCCAGAACAACTCGCACAGGTCGGCTGCACACACTGGATCCTGCAATGATTAAAGTCATTAAAGAGTCATATGGAAAATTCCTGTCGAGTAACAAATGAACTTGTCTCTTTTTTATCTGTTCTGAGCTTATTGTATACATGAGTTAAGAAATACCTTTGTGTGATTTTCAAATCTTTCTCAATAAAGAAGGTCTCAAGTTGCTTTGTCTTCAATCAATGAGTTGAATTATTAGGTTAAATGAATGAAATATTTTAGCTTGAAGACAACATGGAAGGATATTGAAACTAAGCACACGAGTAGACAATACTTCCATCTCTTACTATCAGAAATTTCATTAACTACCCATGATTCAGTAATGTTAAACTTATTAATGATCAATTCAAGAGATATTACTCTGATTTATACACTTCCGATAATGAAATTAATATGTCCACTATAACTTCTTTTTTGGTTGGGCTGGATATTCCCACTCTGGATTCAGATGTTCAGGCCGTCCTAGACCAGCCAATCACCACTAATGAGATCAAAGATGCAATCCAAACTATGCAGAGCGGAAAATCGCCAGGAGATGATGGGTTCCCAATTGAATATTACAAGGCCTTTTCAAATAAATTGATACCCATTTTAAAAACTATGTATGACGAAGCATTAGAAAAAGGCAGTTTACCGCTAACTCTAACACGGGCAATCATATCAGTATTAGTTAAAAAGGATAAAAACCCACTGGAGTTTTCATCTTACAGGCCGATCAGTCTTTTATGCTGCGATTACAAAATATTAACTAAATCCCTTGCAAATAGACTAAATGAAGTCATACCTAATCTTATACATCAAGACCAAACGGGTTTTGTCCCAGGGAGACAACTGTTTTTTAATGTGAGACGTGCTCTTAATGTGTTATATTCAGCTCATCCAGCACAGCCTCCTGAGGTGATTTTGGCGCTAGACGCCGAAAAAAAAAAAAAGGCGTTTGATAGGATAGAGTGGGACTATTTACACAAAGTATTAAAGAAATTTGGTTTTGGAGAATCGTTTTGCAGATGGATCAGGATATTATATAATAACCCCTGTTCTGCCGTTAAGACAAATGGTCTAATATCAGACTATTTTCCAATATACAAAGGCTGCCGTCAAGGTTGCAGCCTTTCCCCATACTTGTTCGATTTAGCTATTGAACCTCTCGCTATCGCGATTAGAAATAATGATAATATCAGGGGTATCAGGAGGGGAGAGACAACCCACAAGGTGTCGCTCTACGCTGATGACCTGCTTCTCTATGTGGCTGATCCTCTACAGTCCATACCTCACCTCTTACAGTTACTACAGCAATTTGGGAAATTTTCAGGCTACAAGATAAACACAACCAAAAGTTTTCTTTTTCCTGTTAATAAAATGGGTAAAGCTTTACAATACAATCAATTTCCCTTTAAAATCGAATTAAGATCATTTAAATATTTAGGTGTCAATATAACCAGTTCCTTCAAGGCACTTGCAGCAGCTCATTTCAATGCAATGTTAGACTGCACAAAATCAGACTTAGAACGATGGGCCAACCTACCGATTTCATTAGCTGGACGGATAAATATTCTCAAAATGACTGTATTGCCAAGGTATTTGTTTCTATCTCAAACACTTCCAATCTGGTTATCAAGGCAATTCTTCACCACACTGGGAAAATACATCTCAGCTTTTATATGGAATCAATCTAATCCCCGTGTGAGGAAGGCTTATTTGGAGAGACCTGAAGTTGAGGGAGGGCTAGGCCTACCTAATTTTCTTTATTACTATTGGGCAGCAAATATCCCCAAATTGACATATTGGGTGACAACTTTTTCTGATAAAGACGGACCCATTTGGGCAACAATGGAACTTACATCTCACCCACTAATCTCCCCAGTGTCCGTAATATCCGCACCACTTGCCGCCCCCATTAAGTTGGGGATATTTTCAAACCCAGTGGTGTTGAATTCTCTTAGAATTTGGATACAATTTCGAAAATATTTTAATTTAGATCAGATGGTTGGTTTTTCCCCTTTATCGGCTAATCACCTTTTTGGACCCTCTCAGGTTGATTCAAGCTTTGCTACATGGCATCGACATGGTCTTGTCTTTTTTGAGGATCTATTTGATGAGGATTCGTTTATGTCATTCGAAGCTCTATGCAGAGATCATAATATTCCAAAGTCGCACTTTCAAAATATCTTCAGGCCCGCAGTTATGCTTCACAATACTTCAATACCTATCCCAAACCACCACAAAAAGAGGCTACACATGCACTATTAAATCTGAATCCTTTTAAAAGAGGTTTAATTTCCAAGTCTTATGTTATTATTCAAAATATTGGTCCACTGGTGGAAACCGAGATACGGGGGGCCTGGGAATGTGACCTGGGAATTGTAATTTCTGAGGAAACTTGGGAGGACTGCATCTCAGCAATACATAAATCCTCTATTTGCATAAGACATGGGTTGATTCAATTTAAGGTATTTCACAGAAAACATTACTCCAATGACAAGTTAGCAAAAATCTACCCATCTGTAAGCCCTACGTGCCCCAGGTGTGGTAACGCAGTATCTCTGGGTCACATGTTCTGGTCCTGCCCCTCTCTAGTTAACTTTCGGTCCTTAGTTTTCAGGTGCCTTTCAGTTTTTTGCAAAACGCCCCTAGAGCCCAATCCACTTACCTCCGCTTTTGGAGTTAGTCCTATGAAAACTCAGGCCACAAATGCACAGAAAAAAGCAATAGCTTTTAGTAGTCTCATAGCTCGGAGGGTAATCCTTGCAAATTGGAAATCTAAAAGCGCAACCACCTTTTTAGAAGATGGGTCCAGGAGGTGTTATCTTTACTCCAACTGGAGAAAATAAGACATACATTAACGGGATCACCTGATAGGTTTAATAAGGTTTGGTCTCCTTTTATTGATCATGTAAAGGGATTAACTCTCTGAACTATGGCCATATATTTCACCAGTACGATGATTTTCTGTAACCACCGCTGAGTCCACTGTGAACTTAGCTGCAATATCCACATCACTGAATAACCTTGGACCCTTTGTGTGTACAAATTTCTGTTTAGGTGTATGTACATGTATTGATACATGTGCATAATTTTTTACATTCATGTATGTTTGTAGGTATCCATGTTTTTCATGGTTATGTACCTGAACATCTACTTTTTCAGCCCATCTTTTTTTTTTAATATATCCTTTTATCTTATTTATTTATTTATTTATTTATTTATTTATCCTTATTTACGGCTCTAATTCTGCGAATGATTGTGTGTGTTTGTTTTACTTTTTTTTTTTTCTTTTTTTCAAAGATGCTCTGGGTATAGGGGAGGGATAAGAAGTGGGTGGGATGGGGCTTTATTTATGTTCTGAGCTGAGCTCAATATGCCTTGTTAGATATAAAATTGTAAAATTTTTTGATAAATAAAGTTATTAAAAAAAAAAAAAAACTACCCATGATTCAAGATGTCAATTTGGCCGTTTGGAAATTACTTCCTTTTATACCGTTGTCAACTTTGATTGGCCATAACTCCCACTTCTACGAACATATGAAAGCTTCATAAGCATTGGTAATGTCATTCAGCAATTATTTTTTACAATAAAATTGATCAAATAGATCATTTGTATTAGAGATATATTTTTCCTAAATTTTTAAAAATCCACTTTATTTGCGTTTTTTTTAACAAATCCTGAATTTGAGAGGTCTTAAGCCAAAAACTGAGGATTGTTTGCCAGCATTTGTTGCATTCTTTCCATTCACCAAAAACTTCAGAACATCTCCTGAAAATCTGAAGCCTCAAAAAGTGGCATCTTGCTCAATTTTCAACTTACGAGTGAGTAATTAAAATTTTGTATTGAGTAAAAAATTGTGAAAATGTTGGAATTTCGGCTGAAAAATTGGCAGATGTCAGTTTGAGAGGAGAAAGATCATTCCTACAAAGTTTCAACAGATTCTGAGATGGTCAAGCAAACACCATTGCTGAGTAGACATGGAATGACCCATCATTAACCACAGAAAATAGTTGCATATCTTGGGCTATTGTTTCTGCAATGAAGTTTGTGACTCTTGTGCAAAGAGAACACTCTACACTACTCGTGTACAGAGAACACTCTACACTCCTCAAGCACACAAACCACTCTACACTCCTCATGCACTGAAACCACTCTACACTCCTCATGCACAGAGACCACTCTACACTCTTCATGCACAGAGACCACCTACACCCTCATGCACAGAGACCACTCTACACTCCTCATGCACTGAAACCACTCTACACTCCTCGTGCACAGAGACCACTCTACACTCTTCATGCACAGAGACCACTCTACACTCCTCATGCACAGAGACCACTCTACACTCTTCATGCACTGAAACCACTCTACACTCCTCGTGCACAGAGACCACTCTACACTCCTCATGCACAGAGACCACTCTACACTCCTCATGCACAGAGACCACTCTACACTCTTCATGCACAGAGACCACTCTACACTCCTCATGCACAGAGACCACTCTACACTCCTCATGCACAGAGACCACTTACACCCCTGCGTGCACAGAGACCACTCCACTCTTCATGCACAGAGACCACTCTACACTCCTCGTGCACAGAGACCACTCTACACTCCTCATGCACAGAGACCACTCTACACTCCTCATGCACTGAAACCACTCTACACTCCTCATGCACTGAAACCACTCTACACTCCTCATGCACAGAGACCAATCTACACTCCTCGTGCACAGAGACCACTCTACACTCCTTGTAGTGAAGGCTCATGTTAGAATTTAGATTTAAACTTTCATTTTGTTCGGTGGCCTATAAACCCTGCAGTTCAGTTCTCATGTTCTCGCCCTGACCCTGGTGGTAGAAATTATTATTTTCATTCATTCATTTTTCATTGAGGTGGAATATGCATTATTAATGTGATTCTAATATTCTCCGTCGAGAATTCATTCGTCCTATGTTTCTCTCTGGCATTTGAATGCTGCACGTAGTTTGTTATGTTTACACTTGTTGCATTGTGGGACAGTTTTTTTTTCTCTCTCCCGCTGGGAATGTATGGACAGAGCCAGAGCATGGAAACTCGGGAGAAAAGTATTAAGTCGTGTTTTTGTTAACTCCCTTTTCTTAGTGTGGTCAGTGACCGTGGCAATACAGTGTGAATCTTGTTACGTTAATGAATGTTAAAAAAGTAATTAGTGCGTGTCTGTGAAGAAGACGGAGCGAAGGACTGCTGCCGGCTGACTGAAGGAAGTTAGCGTTAGCTTAGATCGTCTGCTACTGTTGAGGAGGACCGGAGTTTTGCTGCTGGCTAACCGGCAACGTTAGCTCGTATCATCGTTTGCTGTTAGCGAGGACCAGAGTACTGCTGCTGGCTGACTAGGACCGTTAGCTGGTATCATCGGCTGTTGTCTACTGGGACCAAGGTAACCAGTGACGGTCTGTGTTTTGGCGGACATCGTCACTGTTATTGAGTTCATCGTTTCTTGAGACATCGGCACCCCGCCCCCCTCTGCTTCGTTCTCACTCACTGCTGACAGTCACCTGCACAGCAGCTACTCTCATCCTCATCGCCCTCTTCTGCCTCCAGGATATACATCCCCCCAAAGAGCTCCACCCGGCCGCAACGGTACCATTTAATTAGTTAGAGAAATACAGGACAGTAAGTTAGTTAAACAGGAATAATTATTAATTCTTGATTGTTTATATGACAGTTGTATGTATTTGCTCTGCATCTGCGTTACATAAATCATTGTTTGAGAATTACAGTCTGCCTCCTTCCCCAAATTATTTAATTGAGTGTCCACTTTAAATTATAAGTACATAGAGGTATGCCGGTGGCTGTACACAGCGCCATAATTTTTTGGGTTTAGTTAATATACAGTCCTTGCTTTAATTTAGTTCTATATTTGATCACCGCCAATACAATTTCTGGTCCTTCGAGCCGGATAGGAATTTAGTATAGCTACTATGGCTAGTAGTGGACACTCCGGGGACAGACTAGACAGAGCTCCAGCACGCCCCAAACGTACCGTGAGCAGGCCCAAGTATCTAGATGAGTATGTCACTGGACCCCTTCCCAGCTATAGCTCAATGGGTCAACGCACTCACAGCACTGCCAGTCTAACCTATCATAGGATGAGTGCCCGAGCTGATGTACCCATCAGCCGCAGTGAAGATAATATAGTCAGACTGACCGCAGCCATTCAGCCTCAGTTCAGACTGCCAGCTAGGTTTGATGTACCTGACTGTACAGACAATGACCATGTAGAAGACCAGGACTGCAGCCAGTGTGACGTAGCTCGACTCAGACCTGACAGCCCAAACTCAGACATCTCAACCGGGTCAAGAGGAAGCAACGCCAAACTGTTTGACATCGTCAGACGTCAAGAGGAGGCTGCCCTGGAGAGAGAGCGCAGGCAGGATGCAGCAGCTCTGGAGAGGGAGCGCGCCACAAGCCCAAGTCGAGCCCAGCAGGCTGAAATCGCCCTCGAGAGAGAACGGATACAGGCTCAAGCCATCGCAGCAGACCCAGGCTATGATCCAGGCAATGCTACAGCTAGCGAAACAGAACGACCAAACTGCAAAAGAGTTAGCAAAGCAGAATGACAGCACCATGAGACAGTCCATACAGCTGATCGGGCGAAGTCATTCAGAGCCTCACGCCACACTCTTCAGCCCGGCCCTCGAGGAGAACATCACGGAGACCTTCAAGGGAACATTCTCCGGATAATCGGAGTAAAGTGGAGTACGGCAGAGAGGAACATGAATCGGACCAAATTCAGGAGAAACCAGACGGACACGGACCTCTGAACAGCTGCCTAGAGGGACCGGCAGTAGAGCAGCAGAAGTGGACAACGTCCCCACTCTCAGGTCATAACCTCGCCCCCCCGGGCTCAGAGCCTGCCCACGTCAATCTTGCATTCTCTCCAATAGATCAGCAGCCCCCAGTCCCAGTACCCCCCTCGGTAGCCCGCCATTGGTCAGGACCAACACAGACTGACATCATGACATCTCCCCTGAATCGCCAGCTCTCGTCTGAGAACGACCAGACTCCAGTGATCCCCGCTCCGTCTGACCACCTGCCCGTGCTCCCATACGTTGCTCCGCCCACCTTCCCTGACTTCAAAGTGGAGGACAGAGCCCAGTACCTAGAACTGCGTATGTGCCTAGACTCCCTCCTCACTGACATCTATGACGAGAGGTACAAATACGCCATCTTGCTGCAACATGTCAAAGTTCCCAGAGCACGCATGATGATCTCAGCATTCGGCTGGTCTGACAAACCCTATTCAGAATCCATAGCAGCCCTAGATGACCGCTACGGCCGCCCCTGGGACTTCATCCTCTCAGAGATCTCTGTCATCGAGAAACTCCCCCCGGTCCGAGACAACCAAGCACTGGAGGACTTGTTCGTTAAGGTGCAAACCCTGGTGGGGATGCTGAAATGCCAGGAGAGGACGGACTCTCACGAACTCAACAGCAGCTCAAGCGTAAAAGCGTATCCTGGAGAAGCTCCTCCATTCAGACAGGAGAGGTTCCGACGCCTGCAGAATCGACTCCACCCCAACAAGCCAGGATCCTCCCTGATTGACCTTGTAACCTTTTTTTAAAGGATGAGGTCCGCAGTCTAAGCCTGGACACGCTCCTCCCCTGGTCCCGCTCCAAGAGATAAGAGGGACAACAAAGCAAAAGGTCAAGGAAAAACCGCTACAATAATGCACACAACCGGAGAGCCAAAACGAGAACAGTCACAAGCCACCAGCAAGGGAGGGTCTCAAAACAGACTAAAGACAAGAAGAGTCCACACTGTCACTACTGCAACCAAGAACACTGGCTCTCGAACTGCGAGGAGTTCAAAAGATTGACCACAGACCAAGCCAGAGACTGGATCCAGAAGGACCAAAGATGCTGGAGGTGCGCTCGCAAAGGTCACAGAGCATCAGAATGCACCCTGAAAAGGAAATGTGGTCGTTGTTCTGCTGTGCACTGGGATGTCCTACATGATGTCAACCAACGGACCAAGGAGAGGATCGCTGACACTGAGTCCAAGATCATGTACGTAGACCCGGCCAAGAGCGGGAGCTCGAAAGTCATGCTGAAGATCGTACGAGTCCACCTACACTACCAAGGACGGATGTTGGACACCTATGCTGTGTTGGATGACGGGTCGGAGAAGACCCTGCTTCTACATTCAGCAGCCCTTCAGCTGGGTGTCCAGGGCCCACGAGAAGTGCTGACCATCCGCACAATTGCCGAGACGTCAAAGAGATCAGTGGTGAGCAGGTCGCCCTCACCATCTCACCAGCTGGTCGACCAGACAGACAGTACCCCATCAGCAATGTGTTCACCAGTCAGCACATCGCCCTGTCCCAGTACGACTACCCCATCGCACAGCTCCAAGAGAAACACCAGCACCTCCGCAACCTGCCGATACCACCGATCAGTGGAGCAACACCGACTATCCTGATTGGTTCAGACCACATCGACCTCATCACTCCAGTAGGCACCGTCTACCTTGGACCCAGAGGATGTCCTGCTGCCATCAAAACCAGGCTGGGATGGACCCTGCAAGGTCCATTTCACATCTCCAACCAGAGACCTGCCCCGACCCAGTGCCTCTACAGCAAAGCTACTTCGGCAGACGCGGCTCTCCTCAGTCATGTGGAGCGGCTCTGGCAGCTAGACACCCTGCCATTCAAGAATGAGAAGGAGATGGCGCGGTCAAAGGAGGATAAATATGCTGTGGCCCTCCTTGAGAAAAAGACAGTCAGAGTGAACATCAATGGAGTGCAGAGGCTCCACTCCACTCCTGAGAAGAGAGGACATGCCCACCCTACACGCCCCGAAGGAGGTGGTCAGCAACTATCTCAAGAGCACAGAGAGAAGGCTGGCTAGAGATCCTCACCAAGCCGAGATCTACAGAGAGGAGATCATCAAACTGGTGGTTGCTGGTTACGTAAAGAAACTCGACAGCAGAGCTGAAGACACAAAGGAGGCTTGGTACCTGCCGCACCACAAGGTTAGCCACAACGGAAAGAACCGGCTGGTCTTTAATTGCAGCTTCCAGGTCGGCAATCAGTGTCTCAACAGCTGCCTGCTCCCAGGTCCCACCCTAGGGCCATCCCTTCTTGGAGTCCTCCTGCGATTCCGCCAGGACCGTGTGGCCATCAGCGGAGATATAAAGGGATGTTCCATCAGGTCCGGCTTCTGGAGGAGGACAAGCCCCTGCTAAGGTTTCTGTGGAGGGACGACCCTACTGATGAACACCCTTCAACCTACCAGTGGGAGGTGTTACCTTCGAACGACATGCAGCCCGTGCTGTGCGACGTTCAAGGCTTCAGGCGCCACGCCTTGGAGGATGCTGGAGCAACAGAGGAGGCTCGTCACAGTGTGGAAAGGTGCTTCTCGTGAGACAACTGTCTACAAAGTGTCGCCACAGAAGGAGAAGCCAAGAACCTAGTAATGGAGCTAAGGACCCTACTGGCTAAGGGGGTTTTGACCTCGCCAATGGGCGAAGTAGCAACCCTACTGTCCTTAGTCAGCTCCCTCCTGAAGCCAAAGCCGCAAGCAGTGAGACCTGGGTCGACAGGGCCCCGGGAGGCGCACGAGATGACCCCTGGGCCTTATCTGGCACTTCAAGACTGACACTCTGCACTATCGGAGCACCCCCACAGAAACATATCCGACCACCAGAAGAAGCATCTATCGCACCCTCGCCAGTCAGTATGATCCGTTGGGATACATCTTGCCCTTCACCACCAGAGCCAAGGTCTTAGTACGAGAACTGTGGACGAAGGAGCAAGGCTGGGACGACCTTATCCCCGTGACCTCGCCGGAAGTGGAAAGAGAGGGAGGAGGAGCTTCCTACACTCCACAAGATCACCCTTCCCAGGAATTACTTCCCTCCGACCATCGACATGAAAAACAGCAAGATCGATCTGCATGTCTTCAGCGACGCCTCGAGACCGCCTTACGGGTCAGTAGCGTGCCTCAGAGTGACCGATGGAGCTGGCGGCGCCCACGTGGCCTTCATCCTGGCACGTTCCAGAGTTGCCCCGAAACAACAGTCCACCCCCGCCTAGAGCTTTGCGCAGCACTCATCGAGCCCAGCTGGCCAAGATGGTCCGGGAAGAACTCACTCTGTCACTATGCGAGACTGTGATGTGGTCCAGACTCGACAACAGTGATAACTTGGCTCCAGTCCCAATCCTGCAGATACAAGGTCTTCGTTGGAACACGGATCTCAGAAATCCAGGACCTGGTGGGGGTGAAATGCTGGAGGTACATTGACACGGGACGGAACCCGGCGGACGTCATTACGAGAGGAGCCACCCTCTCTACCCTGTCGCAGGCAAACCTCTACAGCAACGGTCCGGACTTCCTTCTGCAGTCGGAAGAGGAATGGCCGAGCCAGCCGGCTGCGATGGAGGTACAAAGGCGAACCAGAGCTGAAGCGATCCCCTTTCTGTGGGCTAAGTCAGGCCCCAGCTGTTGAAGGTCCCGACTTGGACAACTGCTCCTCGATGGAGGACCTGGAGAGGAAGACATTTCTCTGGCACCACAAAGACCTCCCAGACACTACGAACCTCAGTGCTGCAGACTATGCAGAAGCGAACTGCTCGCCTTTGCGGAGAGCGCAGATGGACTCTTTTCCTGAAGATCTAGAATGTCTGCAGAAGGGGAAGCCGGTCCCGTCCGACAGCAGACTATTGACGCTCGCCCCCGAACTCGACTCTCAGGGTCTGATCAGGGTGGGAGGCCGACTGCGCCGAGCAACTGACCTTCCTGAGGATGCGAAACATCCCATCGTTTTAGGCGCCAAACACAGAATTACTGAGGTGATAATACAGAAGTATGACAGAGCAGTGTTCCATGCAGGATCAGAGAGGGTCTTCGCAGAGATTTGGAGAAGATACTGGATCCTCCAGGGACGAGAGGCGGTCCGACGGTTCCAAAGAACCTGCGCTGACTGCCAGAAATGGAGGGCCCAACCCACTATACCCCAGATGGCAGACCTACCACCCTGTTGCCTCAAAGTAGGAGAGAAAGCGTTCCACTCTACGGGAGTGGACTGTTTTGGACCGTTCTCGGTCAGGAGGGGAAGAGGGACCGAAAAACGATGGGGGATAGTCTACAAATGTATGACAACCAGGGCTGTCCATCTTGAGGTGTTGCACAGCATGACCACCGACTCATTCTGATGTCGTTCGGCGGTTCCAGTCTAGGAGAGGGACGCCACACACCCTCCTGTCCGACCAAGGGACGAACTTTCGGGTGGAGAAGCAGAGCTGAGAGAAAGCTTCGGGTCTATGGCGGATGAGCTTAAGTGCCGGCTAGCCTCCTGTCAAGTCCGCTTCCAGTTCAACCCACCAACGCCCCGCACTTCGGAGGGACATGGGAGAGGGAGGTGAGGTCCATCAAGACAGCGCTGTACACCATCCTGGGCGCACAGACTGTAGCGATGAAGTGTTCGCCACCGTCCTCACCGAGATTGAAGGGGTACTGAACTCGAAGCCCCTGGGCTACGTGTCCACTGACGTCGCCGGACGTCGACCCTGTGACGCCAATTATCTCCTCATGGGGCGGCTGGACCCCATCTTCCTCAGACTGTCTACTGCCCCTCAGAGATTCGAGGCCGGAGGATGTGGAGATACAGCCAGGTGCTAGCCGACCAATTCTGGTCCCACTTCCTACTGTACTACCTACCCTCCCTGCAGGCAAGGCAGAAGTGGACTAAGGACAGAGAAAACCTCGTCACAGGAACAGTAGTGATGATAGTCGACCAGTCACTGCCAAGAGCGATGTGGCCCGTGGGCTGTGTGAAGAGGACCATCCCAGGAGCAGACGGGCGAGTGAGGGCGGCTGAGGTCTCTGTTCAGGGGAAGACCTACACCAGGCCAGTGGCCCGACTGATTGAGTTACCAGCATTCCCCGACTCACCTTCAGATGACTGAGACTCCTGACTTGACCCCTGATCTAGTCATTCGCCTTCATTTGGTTTGCTAATTCCCACAGGGGAATTAGGGGCGGCTGTAGTGAAGGCTCATGTTAGAATTTAGATTTAAACTTTCATTTTGTTCGGTGGCCTATAAACCCTGCAGTTCAGTTCTCATGTTCTCGCCCTGACCCTGGTGGTAGAAATTATTATTTTCATTCATTCATTTTTCATTGAGGTGGAATATGCATTATTAATGTGATTCTAATATTCTCCGTCGAGAATTCATTCGTCCTATGTTTCTCTGACATTTGAATGCTGCACGTAGTTTGTTATGTTTACACTTGTTGCATTGTGGGACAGTTTTTTTTTCTCTCTCTCCCGCTGGGAATGTATGGACAGAGCCAGAGCATGGAAACTTCGAGAAAAAAATATTAAGTCGTGTTTTTGTTAACTCCCTTTTCTTAGTGTGGTCAGTGACCGTGGCAATACAGTGTGAATCTTGTTACGTTAATGAATGTTAAAGTAATTAGTGCGTGTCTGTGAAGAAGACGGAGCGAAGGACTGCTGCCGCTGACTGAAGGAAGTTAAGCGTTAGCTTAGATCGCCTGCTACTGTTGAGGAGGACCGGAGTTTTGCTGCTGGCTAACCGCAACGTTAGCTCGTATCATCGTTTGCTGTTAGCGAGACCAGAGGACTGCTGCTGGCTGACTAGGACCGTTAGCTGGTATCATCGGCTGTTGTCTACTGGGACCAAGGTAACCAGTGACGGTCTGTGTTTTCGGCGGACATCGTCACTGTTATTGAGTTCATCGTTTCTTCGAGACATCGGCACCCCGCCCCCCCTCTGCTTCGTTCTCACTCACTCGCTGACAGTCACCTGCACAGCAGCTACTCTCATCCTCATCGCCCTCTTCTGCCTCCAGGATATACATCCCCCCAAAGAGCTCCACCCGGCCGCAACGGTACCATTTAATTAGTTAGAGAAATACAGGACAGTAAGTTAGTTAAACAGGAATAATTATTAATTCTTGATTGTTTATATGACAGTTGTATGTATTTGCTCTGCATCTGCGTTACATAAATCATTGTTTGAGAATTACAGTCTGCCTCCTTCCCCAAATTATTTAATTGAGTGTCCACTTTAAATTATAAGTACATAGAGGTATGCCGGTGGCTGTACACAGCGCCATAATTTTTTGGGTTTAGTTAATATACAGTCCTTGCTTTAATTTAGTTCTATATTTGATCACCGCCAATACACTCCTCATGCACAGAGACCACTCTACACTCCTCATGCACACAAACCACTCTACACTCCTCATGCACAGAGACCACTCTACACTCCTCATGCACAGAGACCACTATACACTCCTCATGCACACAAACCATTCTACACTCCTCATGCACACAAACCACTCTACACTCCTCATGCACAGAGACCACTCTACACTCCTCATGCACAGAGACCACTCTACACTCCTCATGCACACAAACCACTCTACACTCCTCATGCACAGAGACCACTATACACTCCTCATGCACACAAACCATTCTACACTCCTCATGCACAGGCACCACTCTACACTCCTCATGCACAGAGACCACTCTACACTCCTCATGCACAGAGAACACTCTTCACTCCTCATGCACAGAGAACAGTCTACACTCCTCATGCACACAAACCACTCTACACTCCTCATGCACAGAGAACACTCTACAGTCCTCATGCACATAAACCACTCTACACATTTCATGCACAGAGACCACTCTACACTCCTCGTGTACAGAGAACATTCTACACTCCTCATGCACACAAACCACTCTAAATTCCTCATGCACAGAGACCACTCTACACTCCTCATGCACACAGACCACTCTACACTCCTCATGCACAGAGACCACTCTACACTCCTCATGCACAGAGACCACTCTACACTCCTCGTGTACAGAGAACACTCTACACTCCTCATGCACACAAACTACTCTAAATTCCACATGCACAGAGACCACTCATGCACACCACTCTCATGCACATGCACAGAAACCACTCCTAAATTCCTGCACACCCCACTCATGCACAGAAACCACTCTACACTCCTCATGCACAGAGACCCACTTCCATGCACAGAGACCACTTTCACACTCCTCATGCACAGAGAACCACTCTACATTCCTCATGCACAGAGACCACTCTACACTCCTCATGCACAGAGACCACTCTACACCCTCATGCACAGAACCACTTACTCTATGCAAGAGACCACACAGAGACCACTTTACACTCCCATGCACAGAGACCCACTACACTCCTCATGCACAGAGACCACTCTACACATGCACATGCACACAAACCACTCTACACTCCTCATGCACAGAGACCACTCTACACTCCTCATGCACAGAGACCACTCTACACTCCTCATGCACAGAGACCACTCTACACTCCTCATGCACAGAGACCACTCTACACTCCTCATGCACAGAGACCACTCTACACTCCTCATGCACAGAGACCACTCTACACTCCTCATGCACAGAGACCACTCTACACTCCTCATGCACAGAAACCACTCTACACTCCTCATGCACAGAGACCACTCTACACTCTCATGCACAGAGACCACTCTACACCCTCATGCACACAAACCACTTACACACCTCATGCACAGAGACCACTCTACACTCCTCATGCACAGAGACCACTCTACACCTCATGCACACACAGACACCACTCCTCATGCACAGAAACCATTCTACACTCCTCATGCACAGGCACTCTACACCACTGCACACACTCACTCTACACTCCTCATGCACAGAGACCACTCTACACTCCTCATGCACAGAGACCACACACCTCATGCACAGAGAACCTCTACATGCACACAAACCACTCTAAACTCCTCATGCACAGAGACCACTCTACACTCCTCATGCACAGAAAACACTCTACACTCCTGCATGCACAGAGACCACTCTACACTCCTCATGCACAGAAACCACTACACTCCTCATGCACAGAGACACTCTACACTCCTCATGCACACAGACCACTCATGCACACAACCACCACTCTACAAACCCTCATGCACAGCAAGAGACACTCTACACTCCTCATGCACAGAAACCACTACACTCATGCACAGAGAACCTCACACACAGATGCACAAAACCACTCTACACTCCTCATGCACAGAGAACACTCTTCTTCATGCACAGAAACCACTTCTACCTCCTCATGCACAGAGACCACTCTACACCTCATGCACAGAGACCACTCTACACCCCTCATGCACAGAGAACCACTCTACACTCCTCATGCACACTTACCACATGCACAGAGACCACTCCTCATGCACAGAGAACACTACACCTCATGCACAAAACCACATGCACAGAGACCACTCTACACTCCTCATGCACACAAACCACTCTACACCTCCTCATGCACAGAGACCACTCTACACTCTCATGCACAGCACAGACACCCACTCTACACTCCTCATGCACAGAGACCACTCTACACTCCTCATGCACAGAGACCACCTCATACAGAGACCACTCTACACTCCTCATGCACACAGAACCACTCTACACCCCTCATGCACAGAGACCACTCTACACTCCTCATGCACACAGACCACTTTACACACCTCATGCACAGAGACCACTCTACACTCCTCATGCACACAAACCACATTCCCTATGCACCTCATGCACACTCTACCACTGCACACACCACTCCTCATGCACAGAGACCACTCTACACTCCTCATGCACAGAGACCACTCTACACTCTCATGCACAGAGACCACTCTACACTCCTCATGCACACAAACCACTCTACACTCCTCATGCACAGAGACCACTCTACACTCCTCATGCACAGAAACCACTCTACACTCCTCATGCACAGAGACCACTTTACACTCCTCATGCACACAAACCACTCTACACTCCTCATGCACAGAGACCACTCTACACTCCTCATGCGCAGAGAACACTCTTCACTCCTCATGCACAGAGAACACTCTACACTCCTCATGCACAGAGAACACTCTACACTCCTCATGCACACAAACCACTCTAAATTCCTCATGCACAGAGACCACTCTACACAGTCCTCATGCACACAAACCACTCTACACATTTCTCATGCACAGAGAACCACTCTACACTCCTCATGCACAGAGACCACTCTACACTCCTCATGCACACAAACCACTCTAAATTCCTCATGCACAGAGACCACTCTACACTCCTCATGCACAGAAACCACTCTACACTCCTCATGCACAGAGACCACTCTACACCCCCATCACACAGAGACCACTCTACACCCTCCCTCATGCACAGAGAACACTCTACACTCCTCATGCACAGAACCACTCTAAACTCCTCATGCACAGAGACCACTCTACACTCCTCATGCACAGAGACCACTCTACACTCCTCATGCACAGAGACCACTCTACACTCCTCATGCACAGAACCACTCTACACTCCTCATGCACAGAAACCACTCTACACACTCCTCATGCACACAGACCACTCTACACTCCTCATGCACAGAGACCACTCTACACTCCTCATGCACAGAGACCACTCTACACTCCTCATGCACACAAACCACTCTACACTCCTCATGCACAGAGACCACTCTACACTCTCATGCACAGAAACCACTCTACACTCCTCATGCACAGAGACCACTGCACACAGAACCACTCTACACTCCTCATGCACAGAGACCACTCTACACTCCTCATGCACAGACCACTCTACACTCCTCATGCACAGAGACCACTCTACACTCTCATGCACACAAACCACCACACTCCTCATGCACAGAGACCACTCTACACTCCTCATGCACACAAACCACTCTACACTCCTCATGCACACAAACCACTCTAAATTCCTCATGCACAGAGACCACTCTACACTCCTCATGCACAGAGACCACTCTACACTCCTCATGCACAGAGACCACTCTACACTCCTCATGCACAGAGACCACTCTACACTCCTCATGCACACAAACCACTCTACACTCCTCATGCACAGAGACCACTCTACACTCCTCATGCACAAACCACTCTACTCATGCACAGAGAACACTCTACACTCCTCATGCACACAAAACATTCTACACTCCTCATGCACAAAACCACTTACACCCTCATGCACAGAGACCACTCTACACACCTCATGCACAGAGACCACTTCTACATTCCTCATGCACAGAGACCACTCTACACTCCTCATGCACAGAGACCACTCTACACAGAGAACACAGAGACCACATGCACACAAACCACTACACTGCACACAAACCACTCTACACTCCTCATGCACACAAAGACCACTCAGAGAAAACTACCCTGAGACACTCCTCATGCACAGAGACCACTCTACACTCCTCATGCACAGAGACCACTCTACACTCCTCATGCACAGAGACCCCTCATGCACATTCCTCATCATGCACACAAAGACCACTCTACACTCCTCATGCACAGAGACCACTCTACACCCTCATGCACAGAGACCACTCTACACTCCTCATGCACAGAGACCACTCTACACTCCTCATGCACAGGCACCACTCTACACTCCTCATGCACAGAGACCACTCTACACTCCTCATGCACAGAGACCACTCTACACTCCTCATGCACAGAGACCACTCTACACCCCTCATGCACAGAGACCACTCTACACTCCTCATGCACAGAGACCACTCTACACTCCTCATGCACAGAGACCACTCTACACCCTCATGCACAGAGACCACTCCACTCCTCATGCACAGAAACCACCTACACTCATGCACAGAGACCACTCTACACTCCTCATGCACAGAGAACCACTCTACACCCTCATGCACAGAACCACTCATGCCAGAAACTCCTCATGCACAGAGACCACTCTACACTCCCTCATGCACACAGACCACCACACTCCTATGCACAGAGAACCATGCACAGAGACCACTCTACACCTCATGCACAGAGACCACTCTACACTCCTCATGCACCACTCTACACTCCTCATGCACAGAGACCACTCTACACCCTCATGCACAGAGACCACTCTACACTCCTCATGCACAGAAACACAGACAAACCACTCTACACTCCTCATGCAC
Organism: Gymnothorax javanicus; assembly: GCA_029692085.1. Classification (NCBI taxonomy): domain Eukaryota; kingdom Metazoa; phylum Chordata; class Actinopteri; order Anguilliformes; family Muraenidae; genus Gymnothorax; species Gymnothorax javanicus. The sequence continues at coordinate 8,834,681 of CM056200.1, forward strand.
AGAGACCACTCTACACTCCCTCATGCACAGAGACCACTCTACACTCCTCATGCACAGAGACCACTCTACACAGAGACCACTCTGCACACAAACCACTCTACACTCCTCATGCACAGAGACCACTCTACACTCCTCATGCACAGAGACCACTCACTCATGCACAGAAACCACTCTACACATTTCATGCATGCACAGAGACCACTCATGCACAGAAACCACTTACACCTCCTCATGCACAAACCACTTCTACACTCCTCATGCACACAAACCACTCTACACTCCTCATGCACAGAGACCACTATACACTCCTCATGCACACAAACCACTCTACACTCCTCATGCACAGAGACCACTCTACACTCCTCATGCACAGAGACCACTCTACATTCCTCATGCACAGAGACCACTCTACACTCCTCATGCACACAAACCACTCTACACTCCTCATGCACAGAGACCACTCTACACTCCTCATGCACAGAGACCACTCTACACTCTCATGCACAGAGACCACATGCACAGAGACCACTCTATGCACAGAGAACACTCTACACTCCTCATGCACACAAACCACTCTACACTCCTCATGCACAGAGACCACTCTACACTCCTCATGCACACAGACCACTCTACACTCCTCATGCACAGAGAACACTCATGCACATGCACAGAGACCACTCATACAGAGACCACTCACACATGCACAAAACCACTCTACACTCCTCATGCACAGAGACCACTCTACACTCCTCATGCACAGAGACCACTCTACACTCCTCATGCACAGAGACCACTCTACACTCCTCATGCACAGAGAACACTCTACACTCCTCATGCACACAAACCACTCTACACTCCTCATGCACAGAGACCACTCCTACCACTCTACCCCTCATGCACACAAACCACTCTACACACCTCATGCACAGAGACCACTCTACACCTCATGCACAGACCACTCTACACAGAAAACACTCTACACAGACCACTCCTCCTCATGCACAGAGACCACTCTACACTCCTCATGCACACAGAGAACAGAGACCTACACTCCTCATGCACAGAGACCACTCTACACTCCTCATGCACAGAGACCACTCTACACTCCTCATGCACAGAGACCACTCTACACTCCTCATGCACAGAGACCACTCTACACTCCTCATGCACAGAGACCACTCTACACTCCTCATGCACACAAACCACTCTACACTCCTCATGCACAGAGACCACTCTACACTCCTCATGCACACAGACCACTCTACACTCCTCATGCACAGAGACCACTCTACACATGCACAGAGACCACTCTACACTCCTCATGCACAGAGACCACTACACCCTCATGCACAGAGACCTCATGCACAGACAGACCACTCTACACTCCTCATGCACAGAAACCACTCTACATGCTCATGCACAGAGACCACTCTACACTCCTCATGCACAGAAACCACCTCTACACCACTCCTCATGCACAGAGACCACTCTACACCCCTCATGCACAGAGACCACTCTACACTCCTCATGCACAGAAACCACTCTACACCCTCATGCACAGAGACCACTCTACACTCCTCATGCAGAGAACACAAACCACCTCATGCACACAGAACACTCCACTCCTCATGCACAGAGACCACTCTACACCCCTCATGCACAGAGACCACTCTACACACACAAACCACTTACACACCTCATGCACACAGAACCACTCTACACACCTCATGCACAAGACCACTCTACACTTCATGCACAGAGACCACTCTACACCCTCATGCACACAAACCACTCTACACTCCTCATGCACACAGACCACTCTACACTCCTCATGCACACAAACCACTCTACACTCCTCATGCACAGAGACCACTCTACACTCCTCATGCACAGAGACCACTCTACACTCCTCATGCACAGAGACCACTCTACACTCCTCATGCACAGAGACCACTTCTACCTCATGCACAGAGACCACTCTACACTCCTCATGCACACAAACCACTCTAAATTCCTCATGCACAGAGACCACTCTACACTCATCATGCACACAAACCACTCTACACTCCTCATGCACACAAACCACTCTACACTCCTCATGCACAGAGACCACTCTACACTCATCATGCACACAAACCACTCTACACTCCTCATGCACAGAGACCACTTACACCCTCATGCATGCACACAGACCACTCTACACTCCTCATGCACAGAGACCACTCTACACTCCTCATGCACAGAGACCACTCTACAAGACCACTCTACCCCTCATGCACAGAAACCACTCTACACTCCTCATGCACAGAACCACTCACACACTCCTCATGCACAGAGACCACTCTACACCCTCATGCACAGAGACCACTTACACCCTCATGCACAGAGACCACTCTACACTCCTCATGCACACAAACCACTCTACACTCCTCATGCACAGAGAACCACTCTACACTCCTCATGCACACAAACCACTCTACACTCCTCATGCACAGAGACCACTCTACACTCCTCATGCACAGAGACCACTCTACACTCCTCATGCACAGAGACCACTCTACACTCCTCATGCACAGAAACCACTTCTACACTCTACACAGAGACCTCATGCACAGAGACCACTCTACACAGAGACCACTTTCATGCACAGAAACCACTCATGCACAGAGACCCTCATGCACAGAAACCACCACTCCTCATGCACACAGACCACTCTACACATGCACAGAGACCACCACTCCTCATGCACAGAGACCACTCTACACCCTCATGCACACAAACCACTCTTACAGACTCCTCATGCACAGAGACCACTTCTACACCCTCCATGCACACAAACCACTCTACACTCCTCATGCACAGAAACCACTCCTCATGCACAGAGACACTCCTCATGCACACAGACCACTCTACACTCCTCATGCACAGAAACCACTCTACACCCTCATGCACAGAAACCACTCTACACCTCATGCACACAAACCACTCTACACTCCTCATGCACAGAGACCACTCTACACCTCATGCACACAAACCACTCTAAACCCTCATGCACAGAGACCACTTACACTCCTCATGCACAGAGACCACTCTACTCCCTCATGCACAGAGAACCACTCTACACCTCATGCACAGAGACCACTCTACACTCCTCATGCACAGAAACCACTCTACACTCCTCATGCACAGAGAACACTCTACAGTCCTCATGCACACAAACCACTCTACACATTTCATGCACAGAGACCACTCTACACTCCTCATGCACACAGAGACCATTCTACACTCCTCATGCACACAAACCACTCTAAATTCCTCATGCACAGAGACCACTCTACACATGCACAGGCACCACTCTACACTCCTCATGCACAGAGACCACTCTACACTCCTCATGCACAGAGACCACTCTACACTCCTCATGCACAGAGAACACTCTACACTCCTCATGCACAGAGACCACTCTACACTCCTCATGCACAGAGACCACTCTACACTCCTCATGCACAGAAACCACTCTACACTCCTCATGCACAGAGACCACTCTACACCTCCTCATGCACACAAACCACTCTACACTCCTCATGCACAGAGACCACTCTACACTCCTCATGCACACAAACCACTCTACACTCCTCATGCACAGAGACCACTCTACACTCCTCATGCACAGAGACCACTCTACACTCCTCATGCACAGAGACCACTCTACACTCCTCATGCACAGAGACCACTCTACACTCCTCATGCACAGAAACCACTCTACACTCCTCATGCACAGAGACCACTCTACACTCCTCATGCACACAAACCACTCTACACTCCTCATGCACAGAGACCACTCTACACTCCTCATGCACAGAGACCACTCTACACTCCTCATGCACACAAACCACTCTACACTCCTCATGCACAGAGACCACTCTACACTCCTCATGCACACAAACCACTCTACACTCCTCATGCACAGAGACCACCACTCTCATGCACAGAGACCACATCCTCATGCACAGAGACCACTCTACACTCCTCATGCACACAAACCACTCTAACACCTCATGCACAGAGACCACTCTACACTCCTCATGCACAGAGACCACTCTACACTCCTCATGCACAGAGAACACTCTACACTCCTCATGCACAGAACCACTCTACACTCCTCATGCACAGAGACCACTCTACACTCCTCATGCACAGAGACCACTCTACACTCCTCATGCACAGAGAACCACTCTACACTCCTCATGCACAGAGAACACTCTACACTCCTCATGCACACAAACTACTCTAAATTCCACATGCACAGAGAACACTCTACACTCCTCATGCACAGAGACCACTCTACACTCCTCATGCACAGAGAAACCACTCTACACTCCTCATGCACAGAGACCACTCTACACTCCTCATGCACAGAAACCACTCTACATTCCTCATGCACAGAGACCACTCTACACTCCTCATGCACAGAGACCACTCTACACTTCTCATGCACAGAAACCAACCACTCTACCTCCTCATGCACAGAGACCACTCTACACTCCTCATGCACAGAAACCACTCTACACTCCTCATGCACAGAGACCACTCTACACTCCTCATGCACAAAGACCACTCTACACCTCTCATGCACACAGAACCACTCTACACTCCTCATGCACAGAGACCACTCTACACTCCTCATGCACAGAGAACCACTTACACCTACACCCTCATGCACAGAGACCACTCTACACTCCTCATGCACAGAGACCACACTCTACACCCCTCATGCACAGAAACCCACTACATTCCTCATGCACAGAGACCACTCTACACTCCTCATGCACAGAGACCACTCTACACTCCTCATGCACAGAGACCACTCTACACTCCTCATGCACACAAACCACTCTAAATTCCTCATGCACAGAGACCACTCTACACTCCTCATGCACAGAGACCACTCTACACTCCTCATGCACAGAGACCACTCTACACTCCTCATGCACACAAACCACTCTAAATTCCTCATGCACAGAGACCACTCTACACTCCTCATGCACAGAACCACTCTACACTCCTCATGCACAGAGACCACTCTACACTCCTCATGCACAGAGACCACTCTACACTCCTCATGCACAGAGACCACTCTACACTCCTCATGCACAGAGACCACTCTACACTCCTCATGCACAGAACCACTCTACACTCCTCATGCACAGAGACCACTCTACACTCCTCATGCACAGAAACCACTTCTACACCCTCATGCACAGAGACCACTCTACACTCCATGCACAGAGACCACTCTACACTCCTCATGCACAGAGACCACTCTACACTCCTCATGCACAGAGACCACTCTACACTCCTCATGCACACAAACCACTCTACACTCCTCATGCACAGAGACCACTCTACACTCCTCATGCACAGAGACCACTCTACACTCCTCATGCACAGAACCACTCTACACTCCTCATGCACAGAGACCACTCTACACCCTCATGCACAGAGACACTCCTGCACAGAGAACACTCTACAGACCATGCACACCACTCTACACCTCATGCACAGAGACCACTCCTCATGCACACAAACCACTCATGCCCTCAGCACAGGAACAACTCTCTACACTCCTCATGCACAGAAACCACTCTACACTCCTCATGCACAGAACCACTCTACACTCCTCATGCACAGAAAACACTACACTCCTCATGCACACAAACCAAACCACTCTACACTCCTCATGCACAGAGACCACTCTACACAGTCCTCATGCACAGAAACCACTCTACACTCCTCATGCACAGAGACCACTCTACACTCCTCATGCACAGAACCACTCTACACTCCTCATGCACACAGAGACCACTTTACACACCTCATGCACAGAGAAACTCTACACTCCTCATGCACACAAACCACTCTACACTCCTCATGCACAGAGACCACTCTACACTCCTCATGCACAGAACCACTCTACACTCCTCATGCACAGAAACCACTCTACACCTCATGCACAGAGACCACTGCACTCCTCATGCACAGAGACCACTCTACACTCCTCATGCACAGAGAACCCCACTCTAAATTCCTCATGCACAAAAGACCACTTTACACTCCTCATGCACAGACCACTCTACACTTCCTCATGCACAGAGACCACTCTACACCCTCATGCACACAAACCACTCTAAATTCCCTCATGCACAGAAACCACTCCACATGCACAGAGACCACTCTACACTCCTCATGCACAGAGACCACTCTACACTCCTCATGCACAAACCACTCTCTACACTCCTCATGCACAGAGACCACTCTACACTCCTCATGCACAGAGACCACTCTACACTCCTCATGCACACAAACCACTCTACACCTCATGCACAGAGACCACTCTACACAGATCATGCACAGAAACCACTCTACACTCCTCATGCACACAAACCACTTCATGCACAGAGACCACTCCACTCCTCATGCACAGAGACCACTCTACACTCCTCATGCACAGAAACCACTCTACACTCCTCATGCACAGAGACCACTTACACTCCTCATGCACAGAGACCACTCTACACTCCTCATGCACACAAACCACTCTACCATGCACAGAAACCACTCTACACACAGTTATGCACAGAGACCACTCTACACTCCTCATGCACACAAACCACTCTAAATTCCTCATGCACAGAGACCACTCTACACTTTGACCCCATGCACAGAAACCACTCTACACCTCCTCATGCACAGAGACCACTCTACACTACATCATGCACAGAGACCACTCTACACTCCCCCATGCACAGAAACCACTTCTACAATTCCTCATGCACAGAGACCACTCTACACTCCTCATGCACACAAACCACTCTACACTCCTCATGCACAGAGACCACTCTACACCTCCTCATGCACAGAGAACCACTCTAAACTCCTCATGCACAGAGAACTCTACACTCCTCATGCACAGAAACACCTCTACACTCCTCATGCACAGAGACCACTCTACACTCCTCATGCACAGAGAACACTCTACACTCCTCATGCACAGAAACCACTCTACACTCATGCTCATGCACAGAGACCACTCTACACTCCTCATGCACAGAAAACCACTCTACATTCCTCATGCACAGAAACCACTCTACACTCTCATGCACAGAGACCACTCTACACTCCTCATGCACACAGAACCACTCTACACCTCATGCACAAAACCACTCTAAATGCACACACAGAGACCACTCTACACTCCTCATGCACAGAAAACACTCTACACTCCCTCATGCACAGAGACCACTCTACACTCCTCATGCACAGAGACCACTTACTCTCATGCACACAAACCAGTCATGCACAGAGACCACTTGACATTCCTCATGCACAGAAACCACTCTACACTCCTCATGCACAGAGAACCACTCTACACTCCTCATGCACAGAGACCACCACAGTCATGCACAGAGACCACTCTACACTCCTCATGCACAGAGACCACTCTACACTCCTCATGCACACAGAGACCACTCTACACTCCTCATGCACAGAGACCACTTACACTCCTCATGCACAGAGCACACACTCCCTCATGCACAGATGGTGCTACACTCCTCATGCACAGAGACCACTCTCCACCCTCATGCACAGAGACCACTTTACACCCTCATGCACAGAGACCACTCTACACTCCTCATGCACAGAGACCACTCTACACTCCTCATGCACACAAACCACTCTACACATTTCATGCACAGAGACCACTCTACACTCCTCATGCACAGAGACCACTCTACACTCCTCATGCACAGAGACCACTCTACACTCCTCATGCACAGAGACCACTCTACACTCCTCATGCACAGAAACCACTCTACACTCCTCATGCACAGAGAACACTCTACACTCCTCATGCACAGAGACCACTTCTACACCTCATGCACAGAGACCACCTACACTCCTCATGCACAGAGACCACTCTACACTCCTCATGCACAGAGAACCACTCTACACTCCTCATGCACAGAGACCACTCTACACTCCTCATGCACAGAGACCACTCTACACTCCTCATGCACAGAGACCACTCTACACTCCTCATGCACAGAGACCACTCTACACTCCACATGCACAGAGACCACTCTACACTCCTCATGCACAGAGACCACTCTACACTCCTCATGCACAGAGAAACCACTCTACACTCCTCATGCACAGAAACCACTCTACACTCCTCATGCACAGAGACCACTCTACACTCCTCATGCACACAGACCACTCTACACTCCTCATGCACAGAGACCACTCTACACTCCTCATGCACAGAGACCACTCTACACTCATCATGCACAGAGACCACTCTACACTCCTCATGCACAGAGACCACTCTACACTCCTCATGCACAGAGACCACTCTACACTCCTCATGCACAGAGACCACTCTACACACCTCATGCACAGAGACCACTCTACACTCCTCATGCACAGAGAAACCACTCTACACTCCTCAGAGACACAGAGAACCATGCACACAGACCACTTCTACATGCATGCAGACAACCACCCACACTCCTCATGCACACAGACCACTCTACACTCCTGCACACAGAGACCACTACACTCCTCATGCACAGAGACCACTCTACACTCCTCATGCACAGAGACCACTCTACACTCCTCATGCACAGAGACCACTCTACACTCCTCATGCACACAAACCACTCTACACTCCTCATGCACAGAGACCACTCTACACTCCTCATGCACACAAACCACTCTACACTCCTCATGCACAGAGACCACTCTACACTCCTCATGCACAGAGACCACTCTACACTCCTCATGCACACAGACCACTCTACACTCCTCATGCACAGAGACCACTCTACACTCCTCATGCACACAGACCACTCTACACTCCTCATGCACAGAGACCACTCTACACTCCTCATGCACAGAGACCACTCTACACCTCATGCACAGAGACCACTCTACACTCTCATGCACAGAGACCACTCTACACTCCTCATGCACAGAACCACTCTACACTCCTCATGCACAGAGACCACTCTACACCCTCATGCACAGAGACCACTCTACACCCTCATGCACAGAGACCACTCTACACTCCCCATGCACACAGACCACTCTACACCCCTCATGCACAGAGACCACTCTACACCCTCATGCACAGAGACCACTCTACACTCCTCATGCACAGAGACCACTCTACACTCCTCATGCACACAGACCACTCTACACTCCTCATGCACAGAGACCACTCTACACTCCTCATGCACACAAACCACTCTAAACTCCACATGCACAGAGACCACTCTACACCCTCATGCACACAGACCACACTCCACACTCCTCATGCACACAGACCACTCTACACTCCTCATGCACAGAGACCACTCTACACTCCTCATGCACAGAGACCACTCTACACTCCTCATGCATGAAGAACACTCTACACTCCTCATGCACAGAGACCACTCTACACTCCTCATGCACAGAGACCACTCTACACCCTCATGCACACAGGACCACTCTACACCCCTCATGCACAGAGACCACTCTACACTCCTCATGCACAGAGACCACTCTACACTCCTCATGCACAGAGACCACTCTACACTCCTCATGCACAGAGACCACTCTACACTCATCATGCACACAAACCACTTTACACTCCTCATGCACAGAGACCACTCTACACTCCTCATGCACAGAGACCACTCTACACTCCTCATGCACACAGACCACTCTACACTCCTCATGCACACAGACCACTCTACACTCCTCATGCACACAGACCACTCTACACTCCTCATGCACAGAGACCACTCTACACTCCTCATGCACAGAGACCACTCTACACTCCTCATGCACACAAACCACTCTACACTCCTCATGCACAGAGACCACTCTACACTCCTCATGCACAGAGACCACTCTACACTCCTCATGCACAGAGACCACTCTACACTCCTCATGCACACAGACCACTCTAAACTCCTCATGCACAGAGACCACTCTACACTCCTCATGCACAGAGACCACTCCACACTCCTCATGCACAGAGACCACTCTACACTCCTCATGCACACAGACCACTCTACACTCCTCATGCACAGAGACCACTCTACACTCCTCATGCACAGAGACCACTCCACACTCCTCATGCACAGAGACCACTCTACACTCCTCATGCACAGAGACCACTCCACACTCCTCATGCACAGAGACCACTACACTCTTCATGCACAGAGACCACTCCACACTCCTCATGCACAGAGACCACTCTACACTCCTCATGCACAGAGACCACTCTACACTCCTCATGCACACAGACCACTCTACACTCCTCATGCACAGAGACCACTCTACACTCCTCATGCACAGAGACCACTCTACACTCCTCATGCACACAGACCACTCTACACCCTCATGCACAGAGACCACTCTACACTCCTCATGCACAGAGACCACTCTACACACCCTCATGCACAGAGACCACTACTACACTCCTCATGCACAGAGACCACTCCACACCCCTCATGCACAGAGACCACTCCACACCCCCTCATGCACAGAGACCACTCTACACTCCTCATGCACAGAGACCACTCCACACTCCTCATGCACAGAGACCACTCTACACTCCTCATGCACACAGACCACTTTACACTCCTCATGCACAGAGACCACTCTACACTCCTCATGCACACAGACCACTCTACACTCCTCATGCACAGAGACCACTCTACACCCTCATGCACAGAGACCACTCTACACTCCTCATGCACACACAGACCACTCCACACTCCTCATGCACAGAGACCACTCTACACTCCTCATGCACACAGACCACTCTACACTCCTCATGCACAGAGACCACTCTACACTCCTCATGCACAGAGATCACTCTACACCTCTCATGCACAGAGACCACTCTACACTTCTCATGCACAGAGACCACTCTACACTCCCCATGCACACAGACCACTTCACACTCCTCATGCACGAAGAACACTCTACACACCTCATGCGCAGGGTGCACTCTAAACCTCTGGTACACAGAGGGTAACTTTATAAGAAATTAATCAGGACATTTGTAATGGTCACTCATGAAGGTCACTGTTTTTTTAGCAATAAAGTCAGGGAGTGCTGTGAGAGGATTGTTCACTGCTGGATTTTCAGCAGACAGAGAATATCCCCGGAAAAGTTTCCATTACACACATCCTAAGAATGGATCAATACTGCTGCAGATTATTAACCAATTACATCACAGAGGGAGCTGGGTGGGAAGAGAGAGAGGAGGGGCCAGCGAGAGAGGGAGAGAGACAAAGAGTAAGAGCAGAAGGGGGGAGGGGGAGAGCAGGATGTGGCAGGATAGAGGTAGAAAGATAGACAGATATGAGGAGGGAGACTGGGACAGGAAAAAGAGGGGGATGTATGGAGGGAGATAGGGGGATCGAGTGTGGGAAAGAGACAGAGGGGCAGAGAGAGAGCGATCATGTTTGATTGCGTGTTCTCCTGTGTGAAATGAGCCGTCAGAGGACGCTTCCACACTAGGTACGATTGTTCAGTATCGTGCCTCAGTACGATTGTCCCCCCGCTGGTCAGCTTTCACACTAGGTACGATTGTTCAGTATCGTGCCTCAGTGCGATTGTCCCCCTGCTGCTCAGCTTCCACACTAGGTACGATTGTTCAGTATCATGCCTCAGTACGATTGTCCCCCCGCTGGTCAGCTTTCACACTAGGTACGATTGTTCAGTATCGTGCCTCAGTACGATTGTCCCCCCGCTGGTCAGCTTCCACACTAGGTACGATTGTTCAGTATCGTGCCTCAGTACGATTGTCCCCCCGCTGGTCAGCTTTCACACTAAGTACGATTGCTCAGTATCGTGCCTCAGTACGATTGTCCCCCCGCTGGTCAGCTTTCACACTAGGTACGATTGTTCAGCCGTGCCTCAGTACGATTGTCCCCCCGCTGGTCAGCTTTCACACTAGGTACGATTGTTCAGTATCGTGTGCCTCAGTACGATTGTCCCCCGCTGGTCAGCTTTCACACTAGGTACGATTGTTCAGTATCGTGCCTCAGTACGATTGTCCCCCCCGCTGGTCAGCTTCCACACTAGGTACCATTGTTCAGCATCGGCCTCAGTACTCATTGTCCCCCCGCTGGTCAGCTTTCACACTAGGTACGATTGTTCATATCGTGCCCTCAGTACGATTGTCCCCCGCTGGTCAGCTTCCACACTAGGTACAATTGCTCAGTACCGTGCCTCAGCCTCACGATTGTCCCCCCGCTGGTCAGCTTCCACACTAGGTACGATTGTTCAGTATCGTGCCTCAGTACGATTGTCCCCCCGCTGGTCAGCTTTCACACTAGGTACGATTGTTCAGTATCGTGCCTCAGTACGATTGTCCCCCCGCTGGTCAGCTTCCACACTAGGTACGATTGTTCAGTATCGTGCCTCAGTACGATTGTCCCCCCGCTGGTCAGCTTTCACACTAGGTACGATTGTTCAGTATCGTGCCTCAGTCCCCCCGCTGGTCCCCCGCTGGTCAGCTTCCACACTAGGTACAATTGCTCAGTACCGTGCCTCAGTACGATTGTGTAAAACCCACAAAACAATAACCAACGACGGAAATTGTAGGGCAAAGGTTCAACGTGTTCTGTTGGCTGGTATTAACACGCAGCGTGTCGTCCTGGCTGGTGCGAATCACAATAAAATGGATACATTTTCTCCGTTCGAACAACGGGCACAAAAGCACAACGGTTACAATTAATCTGACTCCATAATAAATTCAGAATACCAAATTTAGTTATACCCTCGTTAAATATCTGACTCCAAATTAGAATTAGAATTGATAGTTTAGGGACACATGCGTGAATCTCGGAGCAACTAAGCCGCCAGACTCTTCGTGAAAACCAGTTACTCAACCGACGCCCCGGGTAATAAGCGCGTTGCGGATCTTAGTTCGGTGAGAGTTCTAGAGGATGGAAGAAATTACCATGATAGCAGCAACTTTGGCATAAACATACCATGAACCCAGATTTATGAACCACAGGGCCCTTAAGGAGATCGGCCAGGCACCGCTTATAAACTCAAGAAAACCCTAAGGTCAATCCCCAGGACCGATGCTACATAATGCGCACCACAGGGCCCTTAAGGGGATCGTACCGGTTTATAAGCCCAAGGGTGCCCTTAAGGTCAAATCCCAGGACCGATACTACATAAACCCTTTATATAAGTAGACCGTAATCTGCAATCCAACTTAAAACCCATCACTACCTTTAAAACATCAGCTAGCTAGTCTGGAATGCAAGGACTCGCCCCCTAAGTACCGGTCGTAACGTGGCTAGAAAGAACAAAAGGATTAGGAGTCACGGAGACCACGCAAGCTTGAAAGAATGATAATAATTTATTCACCAGGTAGGCAAAAGCTTAAATCAAACAAATCAACGTTAAGCCAATTACAAGTTACGCATAATTTAGAAGAGGAGAATAAAATCATACCTGGAGGAAAAGGATACACGCACTAACGTGCGCGGGAAGTTCGAAATACGATGTTACATCATTGAAAAAGGCTACTCACGCAATTACAGATGGATACATCTTCCCAGACTATATAGAAAAGGCTACATCCAGGCGGCATAAACGGAATGGCTACTCACGCGCCTTCAGCAGAGGGGACAGATCGGATACGATCTTCCCTGACTATATAGACTGGCTACATAGAACGGCATACGGAATGGCTACTCATTCAACTTACGATTCCCGGAGACAGATCAGATATGATCTTCCTGACTATATAGACTGGCTACATAAAAGTCTTAAGATGAATGGCTAGTTTAATTGGGTTATAAGTATATAAGTGCTATTTGGACAGATCAGATACGATCTTCCCAGAATAGATTGTTTCTCTTTTAGATTTTAAGCCAAATTACGCCTTTGATCCAGGCGGCATGGCCATAAACCCTGGAAAAGGGTCGAATCCGGTTTTTGGGCTACCCCCCATACAGAGGAGGTAATAAAACACTTCAGCAGAGAGGGGAGAATAGGGTGATTACCAGAGAGTATTCTGACCAAATTCTCAGGAGTTTCCAAAAGGGAATGAACCATAATTTCAATGGGAATGAAACATACTCCACTCAACTCCTTGGATTCTCCCAAAGAATAACAAGACCAAACATGATATGAATATGTACTAATATGATGCAGTTGTCATGAAAAAGTCTTAAGATTAATTAATATATAGTTTAATTGGGTTATAAGTATATAAGTGCTATTTGGATATATAAGAACATGATTTAACATATAAGCACATTATGCATACTTCCCAGTGGTTTAGATTATTTGAACCAAATTAATATAACTGGACTTTAACTTAAGACTTAGGCCAGTAATATGACTCGCACAGGGGCATTGTGTCAGCCAGAGCCCTCTAACAACCCCCCCATACAGAGGAACAGTAAGACTGTTAACACCTTAGCAAGCATTTTGGGGAGGAAGTCCACAAAAGCTTTATTGCTATCTGGCATGGCTCTGGACTGAGCTTATCAGCCATTTGTTGCATACAGTCGCTGGGCTCCCCACGCATCAGCGTTTGCAGATCTTACAGAGGTGCCGCTCAGAACCTAACCCAAAGGCACAGATGAATTTTACTGGTTTTGGAATGGAACAATCTTTTATAAAATGAAATATGCAATGTCTACAGTCCACCCCCTGAACGTGTGGATGGGCTAAGCTCCACCCACAGGGTCAAAAATAGCTTCAGGGAATATTTGCTGAGATTATGGATGGAATATTGATGAGAGATTCCAGATTTGAGTAGTTCAGTTTTTCATGACAGTTGCATCACATGATAAAATGGAAAAAATGGATTGTTTCCTCTCACTGCAATATAATTGAGAATTTAGTGAAGTGTGATTTGGGAAGTTAAAAGAAAGAGAGACAACCGTTTTATTAAAATGAAACGTGAAGAAATTAAAAGGAAAAACAAACAAAAAATAAAATTAAATTAAAAGT
Source organism: Gymnothorax javanicus (assembly GCA_029692085.1). NCBI lineage: Eukaryota > Metazoa > Chordata > Actinopteri > Anguilliformes > Muraenidae > Gymnothorax > Gymnothorax javanicus. Next base: position 8,849,726 of record CM056200.1, read on the forward strand.
ATGTTATCTAGGTTTGTTCTATGAGTCTATTATCTGAAGTTAGTGTACCAATTGGACGAATGTTATTATAGCCAATGGAATGATGGTTCAAAAAGTAATTTTTTTTTTTTTTTTAAAAATAGAAATCGCAGAACAAACCAGCACATAAACCAAAAACTTTCCCACACTTGACTAGGGAAAGCAAAAAGATTATATGTGCCACTAACTAAGTAACCAACCAATTGGAAAAAAACCCCAGAGGAAAAAAATCCAATGGCGGTCACAATATCAAATCATTTAAGCAGCTGATTTAAAGTGCAAAAAAATAAACAGTTACAGATGAAAAAACAATAGAACATTTACATGAGCTATACTGAAGTGATATGGTGAAATATTGGAAATCATGAAATTCATATGTCCAGACATTCAGCAATTTACGTCACATGATATGATTTGGAGATTAACTGAGAGAGTGGGGCTGATACACATAATAGGCTGGTCAGAAGCACTTTTGTAGGAATTCCCAATTTAATTCTGAAAAAATATTAAAAGGTAAATGGGACTTATTTGGATCAATGCATATGTAGTTTTACCTCACTTTATGAACTTTTAAGGCACACTACCTTTGGCCTTCAGTGTAAAAACCTCTATGCTCCAGTCCATTAAATGCCACATTATAAAATAGAATTTTGATTGATTCCTCTCAACCTATTTTTGTATCAACCCACACTCTTTACATGTAATTTACAAATCACAATCACAAACACAACTGCAGTTTGTCCATATGAAAATGTCCTTTGTCCTGTATGAGTCCGGTAGCTGTAGAGATGTTTGAGGTCCGGCGGCGCCCGCGTTAGTGCACACATATTGTTGGAATTTGAATGTGTGTCCATAATAAGTTGAATAGTGGAAGAAATGGCTCCCAAGAGCCAGAAGGGTGGACAGGGATTATTGTGCCCTGACGTGTCATACCCTCGCTCTGCTACCATGTTTTGCGATGAAATCCCGAAATCCAAATCAGCCAAAAGCATATAAATGGAGCTTCTGTTCCTCAGGTGTAAATGGCAAAAGTCAGGTCCTCGAATCCTTGATGCCTGTATAGAAAATTTTAGAAACAGCACCCTGCCAAATTGACAACAACAAGGAGACCAAGACAAGACATGACCAAGGTACTCTGTTAAAACTCAACCTGCAGGAATCAGAAAGTGTGAAAGTTAATTGGAAACATTTAGTTGGGGGTCTTCCTGCCAGCAAACTGTCCTGTGGAAAACAATGGATGAAAAAAGTTAATGCAGTGCATGCAATTACCCTACAATTCACATGTCCCCACCGTCTGGGTAACCTTACGACACCTCAAAGGGGACAATGACTGAGGATGAGTGAATGGCACTGTTGAAGATTCCATCACCCCTGTTTTCAGAAAGAAAGAACAGATGAAGTTAGTACCAGTTTTAAATGGAACAATGCTTTTATGGCTTTTCCTTCGATCAGGATAAACACATACAAACATGGAGAAACGCAAGTGGTGTATGTCACTTTGATCTTTTGAACCTCCCCTCTCAGGGCACAGTTCTAGGCTAGATCCCTTCCCACAGAGATCTTTGCCCAGGCTCCCCCAGGTTCAGAACTCTGTCTTCTGCTTCCCGTCTTCTTTTCAAAGCTCACCGATCACAGAAGCACCACTCGCCTACTGGCGCATTCGCTTTTGGCTTATGGTGGCCTGACTGTACATTGAGCGAGCGCCGGCGGCCAACAAAAGGACTTACTGCCATCTGCGACCCGACCGGCCGGTGACCCAGTCGATAGCGATCCCCGAATCCCGTAGTGGTTATCAGCCACCCAGGTGGGAGCCGACGGTCTGATCCCTACCCACTTAGCTATGAGTATAGAAACTTTGACCGTTTTCACCAGCCTTGCCTGTTCACAGAGGTCGTACTATGCGTCCCTCTGCTTAGGTGTGGGCTATCACCCACGTACCACGTGCTGCCCACACACTTAAAAAAGCGACAGCACGCCGACTAGACGGTACCACGGCAGTATGTCAATTCATACTTCACTGGACACGAGGGCCTTCAGTTTACTCCCTGCACTATACACACGATTTAACGTGCCCTCGGAACTTTGCAGCCCCGCCGCCGCCTGTTACACACAAGGTTCGGGGGGCCTAATCCCCTACCCTATGTGTGTGTGTATGTATGTGTGCGCGCGCGCGTGTGACTAAGGGTTGTAAAGTGGCTCGGATGGGGCCTGTTACCCACGAGCGGGTGTTTTATGGCCCCAAGAACTTCTTCCACCCCCTGAGAGGATGTCATCACCTTAGACATCTGCTGTAAAACCAAGGCTCTCAGGTGTGAAGACTGTAAGAGAATGAACTATGCAGGGTGAATGTCTGCATAGCTTCAGACACTGAAAAGACAATGACAAACAGACATTAAAAATAGGCTGAACCATGCAATCCAGTAGGAATGCAGGCAACCATCGTTGAGTTACTGATGTACTAGTAACTCTGATTAATTCATGCACTCTATAAAGAGTACAGGCTTATAGATTGAAGTGATCCATGTTTCGAGGAACATAGTCCTAACTGACAGAGGGGTGAATAGGATCAGAGAGAGGGAGCACAAGCAGAGGAATGGCAGACTGTGAGAAACACAGCAAGTATGAGTAGAAAGGCATTAATCTTTGCCAAAAGTGACCAAACCCATCTGGCTCCAATACTTTAGGACGGATGCAAATTTAATAGGAAATGAATTTTAGGAAAAATAAATGTAGGGGAGGAATATTTCTCCCTAAAAAGGCAACTCATGTAGGCATTCTAAATCTAATTACCTACTTCCATGAGGCCATAAACAGTACCCCCTGCTGGGGCAGACAAAAAAGAGACTCAATGTCCCACTAGACATTTAGAGCTCAGATGTTGCTTGATGACTAGTGGCAATGACAGTATACAACAATGGTTAACCAAACATTAATTCCAAGAAACGTATTTGATGGTTGGTGAAATCCACACAAACGTAATTATACTAGATGGTTTGCTTCAAACATAACGGTTAAAAGGCAAGTACGTTGTTAGTGAATGGCCACACTCAAGATGGTGGTCACAGCATGCGACTTAGTGTTGGTTCCGCCTTCTCCTTCTCCTTCTCGGAAGGAAGGAAGACCGGAAACCAGCATTAAACGTGGCAGTGATTGGCCGATTTGAAGAGCGCCATTTGACTCAGATTATGATGAGGGCGGGTCAGCCAACCAGCTCACCGACAACGGGCTACGTCACCATATTACCCGGATTGACTTGGGGCTGTATCAGCCAACCAGCTCCCGGCGAATAGTCACGTGACCCAATGGGTCGGCTAAGACTTTCCCCCTCTGGAGGAAGCACCTACCCACATGCAAACTCAACCAATGGCTGCCTCAGATGAAACCACGTTATATTCCCCAACAAAGCGAGTCAAAAATGGCGGGCCGTTCAACTTGTTAATCCTTTGTGCAAAAGTAATATGGCAGCTTCAATGCGTACTTGGGATAAGCTTAAATGCAAGCAGATTTTAGAGCGGTTATAATGGCAATTTCCCAATTTTACGTGCAATGCAAAAATATTCAACCCTTTCAGCAATAAGCTTTCCCGTTGCTATGTCCAGGACACATATCCTCCCACAATTCGCACAGTCTAGTCGCCTGAAGCAAAACAACCTGCAGTCCGAGAAGCCAACGTGGCCCGTAACAGCAAACTTCAGCCCATACCGAAACTGCTGAACATTCCGCTTGCGAAAAACCACATTACAAACCCAATCAAGAATTAGTCTAATCACTGTCCGTGTCCCAAAAGACTGCCGGCACGAAACTTCTGCCGAATTTGACCAACTTCGACAACCCAAAGGTGCAGAATGCACCCTGCTTAAACTTTTGAGTCCAATTATTACAATTTTCCGAATGCCGTTTTGCATCTCTCTCAGGGCGCTGATCAAAAGAGCGCAAACACTGGGCAGTGAAACCGTAAGCTATTACCTTGACACAAAGTTTAACAAGACAAGAGGATGGAAATATTTGTCAACTTAAACCGAACCAATGATGCGGGTCAGAGCACTAAAAACATACTTGCAACCCATGTATGATTGTTACAACGATAAAATCCGTAAGTCCAATGATATTTCGAAGCTAATCTCCTCACTCCCCTACGTACAAGACTCCTTCAAAATCACACTGGCATTTCACCAGTGTCCCATTTCTTCCAGTATTTGGGCAAGATTGTCTGCACAGTTACAGCAGGACCTTGCACCAAATCCATCAAATGCACACAATTGCGGATTACTTTCGGTACACATGCGCAAACCTTCGAACACAATCTTTCCTGGCTTCAAGAACAGGCCAAGAGTATTCAACACTTTCAGTGGCAAGCTTTATCCCTGCTATGGCAGTACCACCGGATCCTCGCTGTCCCAACCGCCCAGTCTAGGTGCCAAAGCACAAACAAACAACCTACGGTCGAAGAAGAGTCAAGCCCGATGTGCCAAGCAACAACAACAGATATTCGCATCCACTTAAAAATGCCAAAACCCCCGACTGCACACAGAAACCCAATCACCTCCAACTTGCCATTAAACCTTCTACACAAAAGCATGAAAATATCAAATGACCCGGATTAATCTGAAAATAGCGCAGTCTGAAGAGATAACAGAAAAAACAAAGAAGGCTCATGCAAACATTCCTACAACTTGCACTCCATTCTCTGATCCCGAAAAAGATAGAATTAAAACTTGTGCCTGGTTTCTCACGGTCCCAGGCCTATTTGGGGATATGTCGATCCCTTAGCAGCGGTTTCTATGCAGTGAATTCTAACTTTTCTACAAAATAGAAAGCACCGCGATACTTACCACATGTGGATGACGACTGATGGAGCCGCCAGATCGCGTAAAGAAACCAGGATCACATTGGATGTGGAGATTCACACTTCAGCCAGCACAATGCGGAAACATCTCGAAGGCGTCGGAAAACAGAATCACGCTCTCCCGATTCTAGGCATAGCCCGTATAGTACGCAAAACCGTCACGCCGCAAAATGCAAAGATTCCCAAACCGACATATTACGGTATAATACACGAAAGCCATCACGGAGGGCAGTCACCAGCTGTAAAACCCACAAAACAATAACCAACGGCCGGAAATTGTAGGGCAAAGGTTCAACGTGTTCTGTTGGCTGGTATTAACACGCGATGTCGTCCTGGCTGGTGCGAATCACAATAAAATGGATACATTTTCTCCGTTCAACAACGGGCACAAAAGCACAACGGTTACAATTAATCTGACTCCATAATAAATTCAGAATACCAAATTTAGTTATACCCTCTCGTTAAATATCTGACTCCAAATTAGAATTAGAATTGATAGTTTAGGGACACATGCGTGAATCTCGGAGCAACTAAGCCGCCAGACTCTTTAAGTGAAAACCAGTTACTCAACCGCGCCCCGGGTAATAGCGCAGTTGCGGATCTTAGTTCGGTGAGAGTTCTAGAGGATGGAAGAAATTACCATGATAGCAGCAACTTTGGCATAAACATACCATGAACCCAGATTTATGTGCACCACAGGGCCCCTTAAGGAGATCGGCCAGGCACCGGCTTATAAACTCAAGAAAACCCTTAAGGTCAATCCCCAGGACCGATGCTACATAATCCACCACAGGGCCCCTTAAGGATCGACCAGGTACCGGCTTATAAGCCCAAGGGTGCCCTTAAGGTCAAATCCCCAGGACCGATACTACATAAACCCTTTATATAAGTAGACCGTAATCTGCAATCCAACTTAAAACCCATCACTACCTTTAAAACATCAGCTAGCTAGTCTGGAATGCAAGGACTTACCCCTAAGTACCGGTCAATAGAATTGGCTAGAAAGAACAAAAAGGATTAGGAGTCACGGAGACCACGCAAGCTTGAAAATAATGATAATAATTTATTCACCAGGTAGGCAAAAGCTTAAATCAAACAAATCAACGTTAAGCCAATTACAAAGTTACAATTTAGAAGAGGAGAATAAAATTTAGAAGAGGAGAATAAAGTTACATCATTGAAAAGGCCTGGAGGACAGGATACATCTTCCTGACTATATAACTGGCTACATACGGCATACGGAATGTTCACGCACTTAACAGATCGATGTTACATCACATACGAAAAAAAAGCTACTCACGCACTTACGTGCGCGGGGACAGATCGATACGATCTTCCCTGACTATATAGACTGGCTACATACGGCATACGGAATGGCTACTCACGCACTTACGTGCCGGGACAGATCAGATGATCTTCCCAGAATAGATTGTTTCTCTTTGCTTTAAGCCAAACCACGCCTTTGATCCAGGCGGCATGGCCATAAACCCTGGAAAAGGGGTCGAATCCGGTTTTTGGGCTACCCCTAAAAATAAAACACTTCAGCAGAGAGGGAGAATAGGGTGATTACCAGAGAGTATTCTGACCAAATTCTCAGGAGTTTCCAAAAGGGAATGAACCATAATTTCAATGGGAATGAAACATACTCCATTCAACTCCTTGGATTCTCCCGAGAATAACAAGACCAAACATGATATGAATATGTACTAATATGATGCAGTTGTCATGAAAAAAGTCTTAAGATTAATTAATATATAGTTTAATTGGGTTATAAGTATATAAGTGCTATTTTGATATATAAGAACATGATTTAACATATAAGCACATTATGCACTTCCCAGTGGTTTAGATTATTTGAACCAAATTAATATAACTGGACTTTAACTTAAGACTTAGGCCAGTAATATGACTCGCACAGGGGCATTGTGTCAGCCAGAGCCCTCTAACAACCCCCCCATACAGAGGAACAGTAAGACTGTTAACACCTTAGCAAGCACCTTTGGGGAGGAAGTCCACAAAAGCTTTATTGCTATCTGGCATGGCTCTGGACTGAGCTTATCAGCCATTCGTTGCATACAGTCGCTGGGCTCCCCCACGCATCAGCGTTTGCAGATCTTACAGAGGTGCCGCTCAGAACCTAACCCAAAGGCACAGATGAATTTTACTGGTTTTGGAATGGAACAATCTTTTATAAAATGAAATATGCAATGTCTACAATTGTCCCCCCGCTGGTCAGCTTCCACACTAGGTACGATTGTTCAGTATCGTGCCTCAGCACGATTGTCCCCCACGCTGGTCAGCTTTCACACTAGGTACGATTGCTCAGTATCGTGCCTCAGTACGATTGTCCCCCCCGCTGGTCAGCTTCCACACTAGGGTAATGATTGTTCAGTATCGTGCCTCAGTACGATTGTCCCCAGCTGGTCAGCTTTCACACTAGGTACGATTGTTCAGTATTGTGCCTCAGTACGATTGTCCCCCGCTGGTCAGCTTACACTAGGTACGATTGTTCAGTATCGTGCCTCAGTACGATTGTCCCCCCGCTGGTCAGCTTTCACACTAGGTACGATTGTTCAGTATCGTGCCTCAGTACGATTGTCCCCCCGCTGGTCAGCTTCCACACTAGGTACGATTGTTCAGTATCGTGCCTCAGTACGATTGTCCCCCCGCTGGTCAGCCTTCACACTAGTAGGCCTAATATCTAACCAGACCCGAGTATACTTGCATATGTCAAAATTCTGATGCATGCGTTGCAGTGTGCACCTAGGTGGTTTTAAATGGGGAACGATTTTAAAAAGAGGCACCAATATATTTTGGGGGGTTTTATTATTGAGAAGGGGATTTAAAATATCACTACTGAATATTAATATCGCGGATGCATATGCTGCGTGTGCCATAGCAACCCGGTGTGTCATCAGTAACATGGATTACCACATATAGCAGCACGAGAAATTAAACTCAAAATTTTCTTGACTGGATGCTTGATGTTTTTCTCAGGGTATCCAAACATGAAGGTAAGCCAAAAAACAAAAGTACTGATTACCAGTGTTGGGGGTAACGCATTACAAAGTAACTAATTACTGTAATCAGATTACATTTATCAGTAACGCAGTAATGTAATGTATTACTTGATAACCTAAGTAATCGCATTACAGTTACTAACAAAAAAATTATCTCATTACTTATGTTACTTTGAATTCCTCAACTATCGGCAGGACGGGAGGCCAGAAAACAACTTCTTCTTCTTTTTCAGTATATTGGCAATTGAGACTGAGGACAGTACAACAAATCAGATGTCGTTTTTCATGTGTGTTTATGCCAGTACTGTAGCTTTATACTTGACTCACTTTTCTCTGAAGTGCTGTTTGGGCTGATTTTTACTACTTTGCTGTTGGCTTTGCTGTATTTAAGAGCATGAAAGAGAGATCTTGTGTGTGTCCTCCATACTAGAATAAAGATTTGTGCTGATCTCGGCATATGCCAGGTTTTAACATGATTTGGTTAATTAACTAATTCCCTCCGGCAAGCCGCTGCCAACGGTGCGGCGAATTCTACCATTCTCCATGGTAAGCCGGCGCCAGCGGCATGGATGACTGCATTTGGAGTTCCATTGAAAACATGCATAATACATGAGTATCGCGTCAGCGTCAATCTGACCAATCTGACAGCAGTAATAGCGACCTCGACTATTAGCATCCGATGAAAACAGGAAATCAGTTGCCGATCGCGGTGATGGACCACCTGTACCTCAACCACAGGAGGGGAGGGGCCGTGGCCGAGCCAGGACAGGTCGTGGTCGAGGAGCACGTAGTCAAGCACCTAGTCGAGGAGCTGCTCAGCATCACGTAGCAGGCAACCAAAATGACAATTGGAATGATGTTACAAATACCCAAAATGTAACTGCTAGTTTGACATTTGCATTTGAACCTGCTAAAAACCTTTATTTTGAAAACACAGACGTTTAACTAAACGTCTGTTTATTTATTTTATTTTTATTTTTATTTAACCCTTATTTAACCAGGGAAGTCCCGTTGAGATTGAAATCTCTTTTTCAAGGGAGCCCTGGGGGTTGAGGTGGGGAGGGAGAGGGCAATTTGCACAGCGAATTGGATCAGGGGATGATTAGGTGGCAGGTCGAAAGAGCCAGGTTGGGACTTTAGCCATGACACCGGGGAACCCCCTATTATTATTATATTGAGTAATTTTCGGGAAAAGTATTCCGTACAAACGCAACAATTATATATAAAAGTATTCCGTAAGGAATGAGTTAATTGAATTATGGTGAATTTCAGATGATGGTGTTGAGTAATCCAAAAGTAATGTAACTAGTAATGTAACTATTTACTTTCAGCAGTGAGTAATTAAGTAAAGTACGGGATTACTTTTTGAAAAAGTAACTAGTATTGTGTAATGCATTACTTTTTTAGAGTAACAATCGCAACACTGCTAATTACTTTCAATGTTGGTGGAGGTTGAACACGGAATTATTTCGCCCTTGCCTTTTTGGCCGATTATGCTGTCCACGGCCTTATACCACGAAAACGTATCTTTCTCATAACTTGCGCAGCCAGACTTTCACACTGCGTCCCGCACTTTGAAATATCACAGCCGCGTTTTGTCACGGCACTGTTCTATTGTTCTGTGATAACCACGCTAATGTAACTACTCACGAATTATTCCATAAATCTCTGAGTTTTTATGTGTAGTATGTAGTTGTAATTGTATGTTTTCGTCTGCCTAAATTTTGAGCAAGTATTGAATTTATTTGTTTGAATGGAGAGATCCTTTCGCCGCTGCGTTTGTTAGTACAAGAGAGCCGTAACACATAACAGTAATCTTCCATGCTCAAGTACGGTTGCTTTCACATTTGGTACGAGTACGGATGAACCGTGCCGGAGTCCAGCTCTTCCAACTGTACTCGCATACCGTGACCAAGCCCGGTATGCATGTGTTCACACTTACCAAATGAACTGGACTTTGGGGTCAAGTGGACTAGGATCCGTGCCCGAGTCCCTAGTCTGAAAGCACCCAGAGTGTAGTATCTCCATTAGCGTTTGTGATTAAAGCATTGCTGTGCCCAGGCTGCACTGCCTCCAGTCTGAGTGACCAACACACATGAACAGGCTGTCCCAGGCAGCTGATTGGCTGCTTATGTATAAGGACGCATTCTGATTGGCAGCTACGATTTGTGAAAGCGTACTGATTGGATGATCACATACTTGGAAGTGTTCTGATTGGAACAATTGCTCATATCCAGTGAGAGCCATAATTCGTTGGATCACAGTATTTTTTATTTTGGCTCTGTTCTGAGTTTGAAAGGATTCAACAGCAACTAGAACTGCGTTCCGTCAGGACAAACCTTGAGAGCGTGCTTGCGAAAATGTCCATTAAAAATGCATGGTGGAGTTCTGCCACTAGAGTGGACCAGCGTTCCGTGATGTCATAATGGCAGAACTCCACCATGCATTTTTAATGGAGAGAAAAAGGGATGAAAAACAGGGATAGCGAAAGAATGAAAAGGGATTATGCAACCGTTTGTAAAAGGCCCAGAAACACGGTCGGGCCAGACATTTCGGCGTTTGAACTGCGTCTCTATCGCGAACACTCAGGCACTTGATACGGGACAAAAAAGTGTGTGGAAATGGAAAAATAATAATAAACGGACTTTAGAAAAAGAATGTGTTGCTTGCCTTTAGCCTCTGCTTGCCGCAAGCACACAATGAGCCTGAAGTAGGCGTCAGTGTTAATTTCAGGGCGTTTTCATCCAGATCAACCTTTCAGAAATTACTGCACCTTTTTACTTTGTCCCCCCATTTTCAGATGAATAAAATAATATTGAACAATTTAACAACATAAAGTAGTAATTTTAATATTTGGTTGCATATTCTTCGCATTTATTGATTGCGAGATGTTAGCGACACATAAATATCACCAGACGCTGGATATCTTCCCTGTGACGCTCTGCCAGGCCAGCGCTGCGTCTTCAGTTCCTGCGTGGGCCTCCTCCTCAGCAGGTGAAATGCGTTTCAACTGGATTCACATCTAGCGATTGACTTGGAAAACAAAACCAAAATAGCAATAAATAAATAAATAAATAATGTGTTGATGTACAATAAGTGATGGTCTTCATTGTGTGTGGAAGTGTTCAGATTGCCTGCTGATATATATATATATATATATATATATATATACAGTCGCGCCCAAAATTATTCATACCCCTACAAATTTTGTTTTTTTCCGAGATATTTTTGACAAATCAAATTTATTCTTGCACAAATGACACAGTAAGTTGACATAAGGCTGTAAGAAGTACATTGAACATTTTTTCAAGAAATACAATACTTTTTGGTATTTTATTTGACAGATTTACAAAAAATGCCATGTCCAGAATTATTCATACCCTTTTCTCAGTAATTGATGGCAAAGCCTTTATTCACGATTACAGCCTCCAAACGCGTCCTGTAGTTGATCACAAGGTTTCTACACGTCTGCACGGGGATTTTGGCCCACTCCTCTTTGGCAAACTTCTCCAGGTCCTTAAGGTTTAAGGGTTTCCTTGCCATGACCTTGGTCTTCAGTTCCCTCCACAGATTCTTGATAGGATTGAGGTCGGAGCTCAGGCTTGGCCACTCCAAAACGTTCACTTTTTTTTCCACTAACCATTTCTTGACGGATTTGGACGTGTGTTTAGGATCATTATCCTGTTGGAAGATCCATTCCTGCCCAAGACCAAGTTTTTTGGCGGATTGCTTTATGTTTTCACTGAGGATCTGGATATGCTGGTCCTGTTTCATGATGCCATTAACTTCAACAAGGTTTCCGGGCCCATTCGCTGAAAAGCAACCCCAGAGAATGATACTCCTGCCACCTTGTTTGACCGTTGGGACCGTGTTTTTCAGGTTGAATGCTTCACCTTTCTTACACCAAACAAAAGCCCCATCTCTGTGCCTAAACAGCTCCATCTTTATTTCATCGTCCATAACATTGACAGCCAGAAGCTTGTATCTTCATCCAGGTGAGTTTTGCGAAGGCTAGACTAGCTCTTGTGTGTCTGGGTTGGAGAAGTGTTAGTGGCGTAAGAAAGGTGAAGCATTCAACCAGAGAAAAACTGTCCCAACGGTCAAACACGGTGGCGGGAGTATAATGCTCTTGGGTTGCTTTTCAGCAAATGTGCCCGGAAACCTTGTTAAAGTGAATGGCATTATGAAACAGGACCAGTATATCCAGATCCTCAGTGAAAACATAAAGCAATCCGCTGAAAAACCTGGCCGTGGGCAGGAATGGATCTTCCAACAGGATAATGATCCTAAACACACGGCCAAATCCATCAAGAAATGGTTAGTGGACAATAAAGTGAACATTTTGGAGCGGCCAAGCCTGAGCTGATCTGTGGAGGGAACTGAAGACCAAGGTCATGGCAAGGAGACCCTCAAACCTTAAGGACCTGGAGAAGCTCGCCAAAGAGGAGTGGGCCAAAATCCCCGTGGAGACGTGTAGAAACCTTGTGATCAACCACAGGACGCATTTGGAGGCTGTAATCGTGAATAAAGGCTTTGCCATCAATTACTGAGAAAAGGTTATGAATAATTCTGGACATGGCATTTTTTGTAAAAACCAAAAAGTATTGTATTTCTTGAAAAATTGTTTACTGTACTTCTTACAGCTTTATGTCAAATTACTGTGTCATTTATGCAAGAATAAATTTGATTTATCAGAAAATATCTAAAAAAAAACAAAAATTGGTAGGGGTATGAATAATTTTTGGCGCGACTGTATATATATAGATATATATATATACAAAACCCAAAACCAGTGAAGTTGGCACGTTATGTAAATCGTAGATAAAAACAGAATACAATGATTTGCAAATCCTTTTCAACTTATATTCAATTGAATACACTGCAAAGACAAGATGTTTAACGTTCAAACTGAAAAACTTTTTTTTTTTTGCAAATAATCATTAACTTAGAATTTAAAGGCAGCAACACATTGCAAAAAAGTTGGCACAGGGGCCTTTTTACCACTGTGTTACATCACCTTTCCTTTTAACGACACTCAGTAAACGATTGGGAACTGAGGAGACCCATTTTTGAAGCTTTTCAGGTGGAACTCTTTCCCATTCTTGCTTGATGTACAGCTTAAGTTGTTCAACAGTCCGGGGTCTCCGTTGTCGTATTTTACGCTTCATAATGCGCCACACATTTTCAATGGGAGACAGGTCTGGACTACAGGCAGGCCAGTCTAGTACCCGCACTCTTTTACTACGGAGCCATGCTGTTGTAACACGTGCAGAATGTGGCTTGGCATTGTCTTGCTGAAATAAGCAGGGGCGTCCATGAAAAAGACGTTGCTTGGATGGCAACATATGTTGCTCCAAAACCTGTATGTACCTTTCAGCATTAATGGTGCCTTCACATATGTGTAAGTTGCCCATGCCTTGGGCACTAATACACCCCCATACCATCACAGATGCTGGCTTTTGAACTTTAGCCTATAACAGTCCGGATGGTTCTTTTCCTCTTTGGTCCGGAGGACACCACGTCCACAGTTTCCAAAAAACAATTTGAAATGTGGACTCGTCAGACCACAGAACACTTTTCCACTTTGCATCAGTCCATCTTAGATGAGCTTGGGCCCAGCGAAGCCGGCGGCGTTTCTGGGTGCTGTTGATAAATGGCTTTCGCTTTGCATTGTAGAGTTTTAACTTGCACTTGCAGATGTAGTGACGAACTGTAGTTACTGACAGTGGTTTTCTGAAGTGTTCCTGAGCCCATGTGGTGATGTCCTTTACACACTGATGTCGGTTTTTGATGCAGTACCGCCTGAGGGATCGAAGGTCACGGGCATTCAATGTTGGTTTTCGGCCTTGTCGCTTACGTGCAGTGATTTCTCCAGATTCTCTGAACCTTTTGACGATATTACGGACCGTAGATGATGAAATCCCTAAATTTCTTGCAATAGCTCGTTGAGGAATGTTGTTTTTAAACTGTTCGACAATCAGCTCACGCATTTGTTCACTAAGTGGTGACCCTCGCCCCCATCCTTGTTTGTGAATGACTGAGCATTTCAGGGAAGCTGCTTTTATACCCAATCATGGCACCCACCTGTTCCCAATTAGCCCGTTCACCTGTGGGATGTTCCAAATAAGTGTTTGATGAGCATTCCTCAACTCTCTCAGTCGTTTTTGCCACTTGTGCCAGCTTTTTTGAAACATGTTGCAGGCATCAAATTCCAAATGAGCTAATATTTGCAAAAAATTACAAAGTTTACCTGTTCAAACATTAAGTAACTTGTCTTTGCAGTGTATTCAATTGAATATAGGTTGAAAAGGATTTGCAAATCATTGTATTCTGTTTTTATTTACGATTTACACAACGTGCCAACTTCACTGGTTTTGGTTTTGTATATATATATACATATATATATAAAATGAGTTTCTCTTAGTGCAACTGGAAGGATGATAGCCTGATGAGATGGAACAACCCAAATGCAGAGAGTGAATTTTTTGATGAAGATGATGATGATGATGATGATGATATTATTATTATCACAATTTGTTAAAAAAAATTATAATTTTACTTCAATGATCAATAATGATAGATAAATGTCATTGTTCAATATAAAATGACATTGCCAATGTATTATTATTATCATAATTTGTTGTTTATTATTATTATTATTATTATTATTATTATTATATTTTGTTAATCTAATATTGCTCATTTTACTGTAATGATTAATAATGTACTATGCAATTGTTCATAATAAAATAACTCAGCTGATGTTCATTATTATAACGATTATTATTTACTTGTGGGTCTCAAACTTTTCCTAAAATTTGAAAAAAATCTTAGTGGACAAGGGAAATTCTTGGTTGATTTGGCATAGATTGACCCTATTGCCAATTCAACGAAGACTGACACAAAATGTCCTCCAAGTATTACTCCATCCAGTTCCACAGAGACTAACACAAAATGTCCTCCATAGCCATTACTCCATCCAGTTCCACAGAGAATAGCACAAAATGTCCTCCATAGCCATTACTCAATCCAGTTTCACAGAGACTAGCACAAAATATCTTTCAGCCCTTACTTTCAGCAATATAACGGAAACTAACACAAACTGTCCTTCAGCCATTACTCTACCAATTCAAAGACAGACACATTATATCTTCTCTTTACTACTCTTTATAATTCAACACAGAATAAAACAAAATGTATTTTTGCCTTCACTCTCATCAATTCAACAGAGACAAACACAAAAATCTTCTGCCACTGCTCTGACCGGACATTACACAACCCAGACCCAAGCAAATAATGTAATAACTGGACATCTGGCAACCCTTCCTTGCTTTACTATGTTCCAGGGTTGGTTTCTCTTGTTTGTGCATCTGATCATATCAGCGCTGTTTTTGCCAGTGGAATTCCTCCATTTTTTTTGCAATTTTGCCTGATAAAGGATGCACGTTAAAAATTATATGCTCAGGTCATGCAAAGAAAAGGGCACACATGGTAACGTCACATATTGTAAAGGGCACACGTTGTAACAGTCGTTAACAGCTGTGTAGTTTTGCGCAAACTTTTTTTTTCAGATCGAACGATTCATGGCATAGCAACTGTTTAGATTAGAGGAAGTAGCAGAAATGCGTAGAGAAGCAGATGACAATGTTACCGAGGGCCTTGTGGAGTTTAATGCCCTCTGGTGGACAAAGCCAAACTATCTGCAGAGGCATAATTTAAAATGCTGTGAAACCAAAGAAACAATATGGAAAGTGTGTGCGCGCGCGCGCGCGCGTGTGTGCGTGTGTTAGGCGGGAGGAATGAGGATGGAGCCGTATGAACAGGTCAGCAGCCCTACATGAGAAAAATGAGCCAATTTATAAAATAGACCAGCTTTTTATGTCTAAGACAGGAACTTAGATCATTTTCTCAAATGTTTGGGGCTTTTCCTGGTGAATCGGAACTAGAATTGATATGCCTGAATGTGATGTGCACTAAACACGGTCTACAGTCTATATAGGTTTGAAGAAGCCCGGTGGCGAGTTTTTTCCCCCCAAACGACATATCTATTGCACCTTTTATACGTCCTCTGATTGGTCAATCGTTTCCAAGGAGACACTGAAACTTCTGAATGTGCGCGGTCATGTGGTAGAGTCGCCGATTTACAGAAGCGCATTGCTGCCATTCCTGAAAAAAAAAAACCGGGTCTGTATCACGTTTAGGTTATGAGTGAAACGTTTCTTATTATTACAAGATGTTTTTTATGTTATTAGAACGTATTTTCACGTTTTAACAAAATATATTCATGTTATTTCAATGTGAAAACATCACATTGGAACAAGAAACTTTTGGCTCATTTACATAATTTGATTTAGTGCTTGGCTTGAAACGTGGCGAGATTATGCTATTATTGAACACGGTGGATGATATTGTGATTAGTATGTGTACACTGAGAGGGATTTTAAAATGCTTGGGGCTGTACAGAAGACAGAATGAGCCTGACGCCTTGAAGGTAGCGACGTTTCTGAACACCGGTCAAGCTATCACTAGCTCATACAATGACGGTCGCACTATCTCAGCTAAAAATATCAATGCGCAAATACGGCAGAAATCACGGTAGTAACGTCACGTGATGTAATTGCTGTCAAATAACCATCTTGTGGAAAGAAATAACGAGGCTTGTTCAACAAACGTAAATGTGTACTTTGTTCAGAAAAATACGCAAACTTGCATGATTTGGTTTTCGATTGATTATTATTTATTTCTTTTTTCACTAAACAGGATACCAAGTTGGTAGTTTGGCCAAGGTGATGGGTGCGATTTTGGTGAGGCGCCATTACTCCAGATCACTACAATTACTTGTTACAGTACAAGTGTTTTGACATTCAGCAAATAGATAAATTAGAGCAGAAAATAATCTGGATTTAATGCATGAATTACCATCAAAATTGGTATTTGGTGAAAGGAGAAAATGGAAGCAGGGAACATAAAACTTGTGTAAATCAAAATGTTTGCTGAAAATAACACTACCATACTGCCTTTTTGATGTAACAGAGCAAGTAATATAGTACAGTGTGCAAAAAACCTTTGATAAATTATAGGCCCAAAAACACTGTCACCCATTCAGTTCCTTTTGATGCGCATTTATGCAAAAATTCCAAAGTAAAATAGGCTTATGTTCGATGTAAAAGAGCACTGGTAGACAAGTAGTGTGGTATGTAAGTTGTCTTTGACCAACCCTGTAATGCAAGAATTATAGGCCCAAAAACATGATCACCCATTCAATTGTCTCCATTCGTACATAACAAAGTATCAAATTTGAAGGACTTTTATTTAATATTTCTCCACTGGAATCTCTTCATATTTGGTACGCTTGTGAGACAGCACGTGCAGTATGCTAGGGAAGCGCCATTTTTCACAAACTTTTTGATTTGCAGGAATTACTGACCTTCAAATGTGGCCGCCCATTCATTCGTACATTTCAAAGTATCAAGTTTGACAGCTATTTATTTAATAATTTCCCCCATGGAATCTGTTCATATCCTGTTTGCTCTTACTAGAATACATGTACTGTTGTATGAATGTGGTATTTTATACAAACTTTTTCATTTGCAAGAATTACACGCCCTAAAATATCGCCCCCCATTCAATTGTCTCCATTCGCACATAGTAAAGCACCATTTTTGACAGTCATTTATTTAATAGCTCCACCATGGAATCCCTTCATATTCAGTGCTCTTGTACTAGAATGCATGTAGTATGGTATGGAAGGGTTATTAACCACAGACTTTCAGCTTCGCTGGAATTACAGCCCCTCAAATATGGCTCCCCATTCATTTGCACATCGCAAGGTACCACATTTGACAGCTATTTATTTAATAATTCCGCCATGGAATCTCTTCATATTCAGTGAGCTTGTGCTAGAATACATCTATTATGGTATTTAAGTGTTATTTTTCGCAAATTTGTTGAATTTCAAAAATTACAGGCCCTAAAACATGGCCCTCCATTCTATTGTCCCTATTTGTACATTGCTAAGTACCAACTTTGATGGCTATTTATTTAATAATTCCACCACGAAATGTCTTCATATTCAGTATTCCTGTATTAAAGATGTACATGCTGTATCGTATACAAGTGTTATTTTTGGAAAAAATTTTGGTTTGTAAGAATTAGAAGCCACGAAAATGGCCATCCACTCAGTTGTCTCAGTTCACAGATTGCAATGTACCAACTTGGACAGTCATTTATTCAATCATTTCGCCATAAAATCTCTTTATATTCAATGTGCTTGTTCTAAAATACATGCAGTATGGTATGCAAGTATTATTTTTCACAAACCTTTTGATTTGTGGGAATTACAGGCCCTCCATTCAATTGTCTCCATTCGCACATTGCAGAGTACCAACTTTGATGGCCATTTATAAAATAATTCTCCCATTGAATCTCTCCTTATTCAATACACTTGTACTACAGCACACGCAGTATGGCAGTGTATTTTTCCACAAACATTTTGAATTACACAAGCGTTATGATCCCCTCTCCAGTTTTCTCCTTTTCACCAGACACCAATTTTGATGGCAATTTGTGTATTAATTCCTGAGTATTTTCTGCTGACATTGATGTATTTATTTGCTTTATGTAAAAACACTTGTACTGTAAAAAGCAATTGTTAGTGATCTGGAGTAATAGCACCTCACCAAAATCGCACCCATCACCTTGGCCAAACTGCCAACTTGGTATCCTGTTTAGTGAAAAAAAGCATTAATTAAAAATCAATCGAAAACCAAATTATGCAAGTTCGTTTGCATATTTTTCTGAACAAAGTACACATTTACTTTTTGTTGAACAAGCCTTGTTATTTCTTTCCATAAGACGGTTATTTGACATGTTATGACTTGAAAATCACAACAAAGAAAACCAGCAATGACAACTTAAACAAATTATTCTTCACTGATAAAAAAAAAAAATTCTACAAATAATCCACTGTTTAATCTTATAATAACACTCTAATGCCACTATGTAACTCTGTTGCCAAAACAAAAAACTCTGCCTCTACTGACCAAAATCATAGCATTTATATAGACTAGCAACATTCTGGAAAGATCTACAGGATTCCTGGGTAATCCCGCCCCATCCAGGCAGGAAGATGCCAGAAGCTTCTAGAAAGCACGTCTATTTCATCACAAAGAAGTGGTATTGCATCAGATCATGTTTTTCTACAGTCATACCAACAGAGGGTGCTGATGAACAAAATAAACAAATAGCTGACCAGTAAGGCAGCAAAAACAGCATGTAACAAATCTCTATTTACAAATGATATACAGTGCTTTACATAAAACACTCATACATAACAGACAGCAATTACATCACGTGACGTTACTACCGTGATTTCTGCCGTATTTGCGCATTAATATTTTTAGCTGAGATAGTGCGACCGTCATTGTATGAGCTAGTGATAGCTTGACTGGTGTTCAGAAACCTCGCTACCTCCAAGGCGTCAGGCTCATTCTGTCTTCTGTACAGCCCCAAGCATTTTAAAATCCCTCTCAGTGTACACATACTAATCACAATATCATCCACCGTGCTCAATAATAGCAGAATCTTGCCACTTTTCAAGCCGAGCACTTAATCAAATTATGTAAATGAGCCAAAAGTTTCTTGATACAATGTGATGTTTTCACATTGAAATAACGTGAATATATTTTGTTAAAACGTGGAAATATGTTGTAATTACATGAAAAACATCTTGTAATAATAAGAAACTTCACTCATAACCTAAACGTGATACAGACCCGGTTTCTTTTTTTTTTTTTTTGGCAGTTGCTATGGGTACGGCAGTTTCCCAATGCATTTCAATGTAGAGAGGTACGGCAGTCCCAATTTCAAACCCTGCCCTAACCTAACCCTGACCCTAACCCTAACCCTGACCCCTAACCTCAACCCTAACCATAATCCCTAATCCTTATCCTAATCCCTCCAAATCGATTGACGTACTCATAAAACTGCCGTATCTCTAGACACTGCGTTTTTTTTTTTTTCCAGAAATGGCAGCAATACGCTTCTCTAAGTCGGGGACTCTACCACATAACAGCGCACATTCAGAAGTCTCAATGTCTCCTTGGAAACGATTGACCAATCAGAGGACGTATAAAAGGTGTAATAGATATGTCGTTTGGGAAAAAAAACTCGCAGCCTGGTGTGCTGTTGTGAGGAAAGCATTGCGCAAGATCTATTGTACAGGCAAGAGGTAGCGATGTTACCGGATACACTGTAAAAAAAAAACAAAAAAAAAAACAAGCTGTGTTAAATGGAGCACTGATGCCCCCCGGCGGCAGGTTAAAAGTATTGCAGGTCAAAGTTTTTTTTTTTCCCCGCTGCAGACAAACAGACAGACGGACGGACGGACAGGTGAAAAACTATATGCCCCCGAATCTTCGATTTCGGGGGCATAATAAAAAATTGTAGAATTTACGCAGAAAAAGTGTGGCAACAATTTCCACCTAACTTTTTAGGTAAATGAAAGCATATGATAATTATAGAAATTGTGCCAGAATTTTCTGGGTATTCCTTACAAAACAAATCAGGTAATGTGTATGTATATAATTACATTAATCTTACCAGAATTTTCTAGGTATTCCTTACAAAAAAAATCAGGTAACGTGTACGTAAATAATTACGTAAATCTTACCCAAATTTTCTGGGTATTCCTTACAAAAAAAATCAGGTAATGTGTGGGTAAATAATTATAATTTTACCAGAATTGTCTGGATATTCTTTACGGAGATAAATCAGGTGATGTGTAAGTAATTTTGTTGCGTATTCATTACTAATCTGTTTAATACAAATTGACATTCCAAAACTAAGCTTTTTAATCCTATATAATATAGTTTACTATTAATGCATTGTTCAATCCTAATGGAGCTTAAATGAACCACACATTAATCAAATCAACTTAGTACTTTATTAAATAAAGTATATAATTTTGTTTTCCTTTTTACACGAACAAAACAAAAAACAACTGCAGCAAGGTGCAAATTAAAGTGCAAATTGTTTATGACAGACTGTATATTTTGGAATGGGATGTCCCTTTAAGTGTCATTACCACAAGGCATAGATGGAGGTTAAAGTTAAAATCCAGTTTTCCTCATTACAAAAACAAGAAATCTCTTACGAGTTACGAGTACAGTTAACAAGAAACAGACTGAAGTCATACAAATCCTGTCTGCTTTCCACAAGATCAAAATTTCACATTATAGAAAACTGCCCATTACCAATGAAAATGTGTATCTGAAACACATTGGTTTGCCAATTAAAAAAGTGTTTTCTAGGAAAAAAACATTTCGGCTTCTATCAATCTTTTTCAAATGACTCGCTTTGCAGACCTTCGTAAAGCTTGTGCACGTCTTCAAGTCAGTTGGAATCTAAAATGCAAGACAAAAGGAACAGAGTGACAGTTCAGTAAAAATGAAAAATATAATTGGGCCATTCTCAGTCACGTGTGTGACCAAAAATGTAACAAATAGTAGAAAAAATCTCCTTCAATTACAAAAGCATTGGAGGTTCATGACTGTGGACCTTATATAGGAGTACTACTTATCCAAGTCTATCAAGTAAAAATTTTATTTGTTACATTAACTTTAACTACTTAATGTCAGAGGTCAAATACGACTGGTCACGTGTGTGACTTCACACGGAAACAGGTTTTTCATAACTCTATTTGACTTCAAAAACTCTGTGAAGTTGAAAAATCTAGTATTTTCATAGTTTTGGGGTATGGAGTCTAGCAAGGAATAAATTTGATACCTTACATTAATTTTCAAAGTATTTCTTTATTTGATGACATCTGGTCACGTGTGTGACATTTTGGTTCACTTCTCAAAGAATGGCCCAATTGCAAAACCAAGGGTATAGAGATGTCTTTGAATCTATAATGACTTACAATGTGACATTGGCTGGGCTAGAACACAAGCATGCGTGACATTGGCTGGGCTAGAACACAAGCATGCGTGACATTGGCTGGGCTAGAACACAAGCATGCGTGACATTGGCTGGGCTAGAACACAAGCATGCGTGACATTGGCTGGGCTAAACACAAGCATGCGTGACATTGGCTGGGCTAGAACACAAGCATGCGTGACATTGGCTGGGCTAGAACACAAGCATGCGTGACATTGGCTGGGCTAGAACACAAGCATGCGTGACATTGGCTGGGCTAAAACACAAGCATGCGTGACATTGGCTGGGCTAGAACACAAGCATGCGTGACATTGGCTGGGCTAGAACACAAGCATGCGTGACATTGGCTGGGCTAGAACACAAGCATGCGTGACATTGGCTGGGCTAGAACACAAGCATGCGTGACATTGGCTGGGCTAGAACACAAGCATGCGTGACATTGGCTGGGCTAAAACACAAGCATGCGTGACACTGGCTGGGCTAGAACACAAGCATGCGTGACATTGGCTGGGCTAGAACACAAGCATGCGTGACATTGGCTGGGCTAGAACACAAGCATGCGTGACATTGGCTGGGCTAGA
This sequence comes from Gymnothorax javanicus, assembly GCA_029692085.1. Classification (NCBI taxonomy): domain Eukaryota; kingdom Metazoa; phylum Chordata; class Actinopteri; order Anguilliformes; family Muraenidae; genus Gymnothorax; species Gymnothorax javanicus. The sequence goes on from CM056200.1 coordinate 8,872,129, forward strand.
ACACAAGCATGCGTGACATTGGCTGGGCTAAAACACAAGCATGCGTGACATTGGCTGGGCTAGAACACAAGCATGCGTGACATTGGCTGGGCTAGAACACAAGCATGCGTGACATTGGCTGGGCTAGAACACAAGCATGCGTGACATTGGCTGGGCTAGAACACAAGCATGCGTGACATTGGCTGGGCTAAAACACAAGCATGCGTGACATTGGCTGGGCTAGAACACAAGCATGCGTGACATTGGCTGGGCTAGAACACAAGCATGCGTGACATTGGCTGGGCTAGAACACAAGCATGCGTGACATTGGCTGGGCTAGAACACAAGCATGCGTGACATTGGCTGGGCTAAAACACAAGCATGCGTGACATTGGCTGGGCTAGAACACAAGCATGCGTGACACTGGCTGGGCTAGAACACAAGCATGCGTGACATTGGCTGGGCTAGAACACAAGCATGCCTGACATTGGCTGGGCTAGAACACAAGCATGCGTGACATTGGCTGGGCTAGAACACAAGCATGCGTGACATTGGCTGGGCTAGCACACAAGCATGCGTGACATTAGCTGGGCTAGAACACAAGCATGCGTGACATTGGCTGGGCTAGAACACAAACCTGCGTGACATTGGCTGGGCTAGAACACAAGCATGCGTGACATTGGCTGGGCTAGAACACAAGCATGCGTGACATGTTAATGCCGTGTTGCAACAAAGAAGAATTAGACAACTTGAATCAATGACAAATTCATGTGCCTGCTTCTTGCCTTGGTATGATGGCGCTGTTAAATTATCATAGCTTAATGTCTATGTGCACATAAAATCTGAGATAAATACGGCACATCAGACGGACAGAACATGAGACAAAGAGATGGTAGTCTCCTGCCACTGGCCTACATTCAACCAGTCCTCGGCTATTAAAACAGCGCGCCAAGTCCCTTTCAACAAACAGCAAACTGGTTGGATGACTGATTTATCTCGGTTTATTCAGGTATGCTATTGATCATACAACTACACGTCGAGAGAATCTTGCCAAATACTCCGGGGATTAATTTTATTAAGGCAGTGGCTACATTTACGGCGCTGTTAACGGCCATTTGGGGCTCCATTTACGGTGCACAGGCGCACTGACATATGAAGTAAATATAATGCAGGGGCTATATTTACGGCGCTGTAAACGGTGATTCGGGGCTATATTTACGGCGCCCATGCACACTGACGTTTCTTCATGTGTTGGCAGCTTCCAAGCTCAGCACGCTGAACTGCGGTCTACGGCGGAGTGTTTGTTTTTCATACAAACGATCAGACCGTTTTCGCACAAGGTACGATTGTTCAGTACAATGCCACAGTGCGATTGTCCTCTCTCCCCGCTGGTCAGCTTTCTCATGAGTAATATCGTACCATACCCCAGTACACATATGCCAAAATTCCAATACAGCGCAGTGCAGTATGCACCTAGTAGTTTTAAATGGGGAAATATACAGGAAGAAGTAGTTAACTCTTGCTTAGAAAGAATTCCGTATCCAATCCCCGCATTTTTCTGGCTTTTTATTTGCCAGTACGATTTTGAAAGGAGACGCCAATATGTTTTGGGGGATTTTATTATTGAGAACTGGCTTTAGAATACAAATATCGCGAATGCATGCTGCACGTGCCCTAACAAACTGGCCTGTCATCAGTATCATGGATTTCCACGTATAGCAGCACAAGAAACTAAACTCGAAATTTTCTTGACTGAATTTCAGTGGCTAAATCATCAAAATTTCTAAAATTGCTACCTACAACTGTGAAACGCGAGTCCTTCATCTTGGATTTGCCCTGAGACGCCTCTGCGCATGCACTCTGACTTGTCATAAATATAGCCCCGAATGACCGTGTACGTCGCCGTAAATGCCTTTTATTAAACCTAACCATAGACTGTATAAAAAGATGGACGCGACATCCAAGTCTGAAAACTGAGGCCAATGCGGAAATCTCAAAAATTTGCATTATATTTAATGGCCAGCAGATGGCGACGTCGGTGGTTGCAGAAAGAAGTTCAATGCTATTGAAGTCTGAGAAAATGACCCTACTTTGCCACCTGATTTATTATTTCAACAAGAGGCTCCTCAGAGCCTGAACTCGGGCCGGGCCTAGGCCTGGGCCAATGCATAGATATACATATTTAGAACACTAGATTGCTGATGATGTCATATTTACATAATCCAAAGTGAAGCACCCTGCCGCCATATTGATACACCCAACTTCTTCATAAAAATGAATGGTTTCCTATGAGGCCAATTTCAAATAAGTCAATATAAGCGTTAAAATGCCGAGATGTGCGGCTGCCTTTTGCAGCAATAGTCATTTGAAAGGCTGTAATTAAACATTTCATGCGTAAGTTAACGTAGAAACACAAATTTGTCACTTTAATAGAAAGTAGCTAGCTAGCTAATTAGCCGTCCCATTGACTTAAATAGACCGCAGACTAAAGCAACCGCTAGCCATCGATAACGGTCTCCAGCGAGCTACCTTGGTACCCTTACCGTCGCGGGGACTGCATTGACTTAGCAGTCAATAAAATGAACAAGGTGCCTGACTAGCTAGCTACTTGTAATTGACATTCAAGGACAATATCTACCTGCATAATATTTAAAAAAGTGGACAAGTCGCTTTGTCTGTTTATACAGAGTTCCAAAAGACAAGGAGGGGAGAAAGGCTTGGCAATTAGAAATCAGGAGAAAAAAAAACCTTTCTCTATCCCCACGATCCGTGCTGTGCAGTGATTATTTTTTGAGAGCAGTGTTTTAACGGGACAGGGGAAAAGATGACGCTTAGTAAAGGAGTAGCCAGGGTTAACTAGCGCTTCCTTTTAATAGCGTTGGCATTAGCCATATGATTCAGAATGAACAATTCGGTCAACAGCAAATATGCTCAATCAGGGTACAATGAAGTGAGGAAACCAGAGAGTAATATGATAACGTATACGGACATACATCGACGTTGCTTATAACAGCGAAAACTTCGAAGCAATTATCTTATCAGAGGGTCATTAAAAGCCTCAGTCACCTTAAGTGAACTTTTCTGCTCGTACTTGAACGTTGACACCGAGTAACATTTCGATCTTCCCTTTAGTAAGTGTGCCGCTTTCCATCCTCCAAAAAGCACATATTTAGGGAGAGAAACTGTTGCTCCGCACAGCGATACCAAAATCACCCCGACTCGCACGCAAGTGTTTTTGAAAATATAATTTCACAGTAGGAGAAAATGAATGGGAGTGTACGCTCCTGGGACAGATGGTTCTCTTGAGCGTACCCTATCAGCAATGTAGTGTTCTATACGTACATCTATGGGCCAATCAAGCGCAAGATGAGCAGGACAATCGCGACCCGAAAAAAAAAAAAAAAAAAGAAGATCCGAGCCGAAACTTAGACTCGTGGCCTACCGGCCCGAGTAATAATGACTTTCCACATCATTTTATGGTATCTATTAGGCTGCACGATTCTGGAAAAAATGTGAATGACGATTTTTTTGTTTAGAATCGAGATCACGATTCTTTGGCACAGTTTTTCCCCACAAACTGAAATGTTTATTGTAGTCATAAATGGAAAAAAAAAAAAAAAAAAAAAAACAATTGGCCACTAAAGTGCAGTTCAAAAAAAAAGGTAAAAAGACAAAATAAGCAAAATAAGTGCACTTTAAGTGCTCTTTGACTCCACAAGGCCATGAAATAGGGATGCTACAATGTCAAACGGCAACCCAGGAGATGATACTGCTCAATTATAATGTCATATCAAACAGGCAGGCACCGATGCAAGCCCATCCAAGGTACATTTGCACAAAAACAAAAGCCTGCACGGAGAGAAAGCAGCACGCCGACTGCATTCCATTCCAAACCCTGAACATGGCCCTATAATTTTGAATGCACTAATCTGTCGTGCAAATAGTTCGTTTCGCGTTCGGTGGAAAAGCAGCTTAAAAATCAAGCAATTTATTTAGCCAACAAGCACAACCGGCATGTAGCCGAAAATGATTAAAAAGCGATAATGAGAAGTAGATATACCAAACGAGGCTTCCGTCTAAGGATGTCAATAACCAATAAAAATAAATACATTTTAACATGGCCCTGGTAATCAAAAATATAACAATATAGGCCGACACAATGTGGAAAACATTGTATTAAGCGTATTCACCGTGAGGTGTGATTTATTTCCATATTCACGTCAAATCGTCAAATGTCAGCCCATAAAAATAATCTGGCAAACGCACGAAAGTGAATCTGTTACTGTTTCCAGGTCATTTGAATCTCAAAATGCGACTGCCAAAAGAACAATATAGAAATAAATTGGACCGTCTTCCAATTCAAATTTGTCATTGTGCGAATCAAGTGCTTGATTGTCAATTGAACATGGGACCAAGGTGAAACTTTCCTGCACGCTGCACTATTACGTTTCTTCGTCTCTCCCTCGCTGCCTCTGAACCTACACTGCTAGCCAACTCCGTTCGATTCGAAAGACCAGCACCAGTTACTGGTTTATCTCCTCTGGCTTCTACATGAACTCATGTGATGTAGAGCTGCTTTGCCATAGGATGAGCGCGAATGCAACGCCAGTGTTGCGTTTGGGGGCGGTCTCAAGCGCCAAGAGACCGCCTACTACTCACTACTCTGTCTTGGAAAACAACCAGTTTGTTTGCTCTGCAGCTCGTGAAATAATGCTGGAAAATCGTTAACATTTAGAAATTAGATCGCGCATAGGGGTGAATCGAGATCACGATCTTCTGGCGATTTATCGTGCAGGCCTGGTATCTATCGCAAGTTTCAAGTCTCCTTCGATATATAGTGATGTTCATTTTTGTAAATTATGGTCCCAAGTAGACAAAAATAAAAAATAAAGCCAGAATATGCTTTAGGGGCGTGGCTATCCTCTGGATCTCGTTAGATACGGTCAGATCCACTGGTAGATCCACCCTTTGCTCCTCCCTGGATATTCATTTCACCTCGTCCTATAGGAATCACATCCGGTTTCAAAATGACAAAATGGTGCTGTTCAAATTGCCAAAATCGAGGCTTCCTAAATGGAATGCTGGAACCAATCGGTGACGTCACCGTTGCTTCGTCCATTTTTTTATACAGTCTATGAACCTAACACGAGTTTATTTGGTTGTCACATTGCGATGACTACGGCACATGTTACAAAACACTGCTTGTACACACTAACCTTAAGTAAACAAAGAGGGACAATAATTTCTGTTCACTTCAGTAACTATTAAAAATCCGATTGCAAAACCGAGGGTATTGGGATATCTTTGAATCTATAACAGGGGTGGCCAACCCTGGTCCTGGAGATCCGCAGTGCTGCTGATTTTTCGTGTTACTCAGCACTCGATTGATGGATTAAAGTAGTTGATTACTCACTTAACTGATCTCACCTGGTGTCTCAGGTTTAATTTGGTAATAATGAGCCACTCAAGCAATTAGCAGGACCCGCCCACAAGACTCCTAGAGCCAATTAAGCAGACTTGCAGGTTGTGACAGCAGTCTACGTGTTAACCAAGATTTGTGAATGTGGTTGGATATTTAGCGTAGTTGTAATGCAGACAAAGAAGGAGTACAGAGTGCAGATAAAAGTTTATAGAGCAGGGGTGGATAACGCTGGTCCTGTAGAGCCAGAGGTTGTGCTGAGTTTGGTTTTCTCCACCCGATTTAAACCTACGACACCAGGGACCGTATGCATGATGCCAGGATAAGTGACTTATCCGGAGGATAGGCGTTATCTAGGAGTAAAGTTATCCCTCCTCCATACATATGGCCCAAGGAGTATAGCTAGCCCTGGTCCTGTAGAGCCAGAGGGTGTGCTGAGTTTGGTTTTCTCCACCCGATGTAAAACTTAAAACACCAGGGGTCTGTCTCACGAAGCTGGATTTCGGTTTAAAGAGGTAACTTCTGGATTAACCCTGGGTTTTCTGTATCACGGAGCTGGGTCACTTCTTAGCGGGGTACGTTGCCACGGTAACTTACGCTGAATGCCTAACCTGCTCCGGAGCAGGTTAAGTTCAGGATAAGATCTCAGCGGGTATATAAAACCACCTACTGGCCAATCATTGTCTTGGAAAAATGGCCAGCCTATTTCTTGAAAATCCCGTGGAGGAAGCCGCATGGATAGTGAGAGGAGCGCTCGGGATAGAGTGACCTACATGAGAAGTGGCAAAAGATTTTTTTTTCTCTAAATGTATGATCAGCAGCAACAGATTGCTTGTAAATGCATGACAGTTTGAATTTACTGTTACCTCTATCAAGGACGGCATTTGTGTGGGTGGAGGTAGCAGCGTTAAAGTGAGGGACTTACTATCCACTGCGCAAAAAAAAAAAAAAAACTACTACATATTACTTAAGCTACTTTCACAATAAAAGGATAATAGTGTTTTAAAAGCAGCCCAGTGTTTTAACATTTGGCGCGCTGAAACATACCATGTACATATGCCGTCCTTTGTGAGCTGCAACCTCCACCAGGGTCTGATGAGACTCCCCCCTCCACACCCTCCGTTATGGGGCGACCCTTATAAGATAAGGCCAACTCCTCTGCAGGAGTGTACGGTTGTGTAGGAGGACCCCCCTCCCGTCTTTTTGTCACATTTTTTCCTGTGAGTTGCACACAATATCAAATCAGTTCCATTGTGATCATTCTACAAAGAGACGGCGTAAAAGGTAAAGCTCTGTGCATGTTGTAGTGTAGACTATGTGAGTATATTGTTCACATCATATGTAGCCTGGAAGATACTATAATAAACTTACTGACCACTTTGAACTATGTTCTTGTATTTATTTTTTTACTTGCTCCCAAGTCCTTTTGGCTCCGCTGGGGTTGCAACTGAAATGAGGTTAAATTGTCAAAAAAAAAAAAAAAAAAATCAAAACAGGCAGATACATTTGAGAGACACAGTGGTGATTCAATATTACAATCCCAGTAATGCTGGGCTTACAAACGATTTTCACAGTCCCAGACTTAAAACTGACAGTCCATCCATCCATCCATCTTCTTCCGCTTATCCGGGGCGGGTCGCTGGGGGCAGCAGTCTAAGCAAGGATGCCCAGACTTCCCTCTCCCTGACACTTCCTCCAGTTCTTCCGGGGTATCCGAGGCGTTCCCAGGCCAGCCGAGCGACATAGTCCCTCCAGCGTGTCCTGGGTCTTCCCAGGAAGGCGTCCAGGGGCATCCGATATAGATGCCCAAGCCTCAGCTGGCTCCTCTCGACGTGGAGGAGCAGCGGCTCTACTCTGAGCTCCTCCCCGGTGACAGAGCTTCTCCCCTATCTCTAAGGGAGCACCCCGCCACCCCTGCGGAGGAAACCCATTTCAGCCGCTTGTATCCGAGATCTCGCTCTTTTCGGTCATGACCCAAAGTTCCTGACCATAGGTGAGGGTAGGAACGAAATTGACTGGTAAATTGAGAGCTTCGCCTTTTGGCTCAGCTCCTTCTTCACCACAACAGATCGGTACAATGACCGCATTATTGCTGCCGCTGCACCGATCCGCCTGTCAATCTCACGCCCATCCTTCCCTCACTCGTGAACAAGACCCCAAGATACTTAAACTCCTCCACTTGAGGCAGGAGCTCTCCTCCAACCCGGAGGGGACTAGCCACCTTTTTCCGGTCGAGAACCATGGCCTCGGACTTGGAGGTGCTGATTCTCATCCCAGCCGCTTCGCACTCGGCTGCAAACCGCCCCAGTACATGCTGAAGGTCCTGGTTCGAAGGAGCCAACAGGACGACATCATCCGCAAAAAAGCAGAGATGAGATCCTCTGGTCCCCAAACCGACTCTCTCCGGCCCCTGGCTGCGCCTAGAAATTCTGTCCATAAAAATAATGAACAGAACCGGTGACAAAGGGCAGCCCTGCCGGAGTCCAACATGCACCGGGAACAGGTCTGACTTACTGCCGGCAATGTGAACCAAGCTCCTGCTCTGGTCATACAGAGACCGCACGGCCCTTAGTAGAGGGCCCCGGACTCCATACTCCCGAAGCACCTCCCACAGAATGCCACGAGGACACGGTCAAACTGACAGTCTTTAGGAGTCTAACTGGAGTCTCGGCGCGCTCCCGTCATCTCGATCGTCAAGTTTAAGGTGGTAATCTGCAGTCTGTGACCGCATTTCATACCAGTCTTTCCCTAGTCTTGGGCTTGCGGATCATATCAAACGTGTTTAATATTATTGCAAGTCGCAGTGACGTAACACAATCTACAACCAATAGATGAGCACTGACAAAAGCGGAAACAGGAAACCAGACAGTCAACATGCATGATGGGGGAAAAAGCTAAAAAAAAAAAAAAAATCTAGTTGTAGTCTTGTAAATAGTGACCCTACAAGATTCACAGTCTTTGTAAAATCTTTAGTCTGAGACTAGTCTGGGACTAAAAACTCTAAACACTAGTCTTTAGATGTGACCTGATAGTCTTTTAGAGTCTTTTTAAAGTCTTCTGGTGTGTGGGTAGCATAACTTGCGCATTGACAGAGTCGGCGATTTTTTGCCAAGATTCCTTGCGGCTTCTGGCAGCTGCAACAGTGTTGCTTTTTGCCTGAATGATGTCTTTATATTCTTCATACATCCTTAGAATTATTGTTTGCTCCTCCGTCGAGAAATAAGTTGCTCTCTGTGGCTTCTCCATGGTGCGCAATTGGTCAAATGGAGTTAACACCGCCCCTTTTATGTGCACGAGCACAGATCTAGATAGGAAACTCCTGAGTTCACTTAACGAGTTGATAACCGGCTTCGTGAGACCGATAATCAAGACCACGGATGTCTGGTTAAGTGCAGCTGGGTAACTGAGGGAAAACCCCGGTATGTTAATCCAGCTTCGTGAGACAGACCCCAGGTGAGATAAGTGAAGTGTGTAATCAACTGCTTTAATTCATCAATCAAGTGCTGAGTAACATTAAAAACCAGCAGACACTGCAGCTCTCCAGGACCAGGGTTGGCCACCTCTGATCTATAATGATGTAGTAATTGACATTGCCTAGGCTAGAACACAAGCATGCACGACATGTTGATTCCCGCTGCGTCGAGAAAAAAATAGACTAACTGTTGTGCAAGCATTAAAACTTGAGCAACGACAAATTTATGTCCCTGTTTCTTGCAATGGTATGATGGCCCTGTTAAATTGCCACAATGTCTATGTGCACATTAAAGCTGAGATAAATACACATCACACAGACATGGCAGATCAGACAGAGCTGGTAAAGTCTCCTGCCACTGACCTACATGCCCAGTCGTCAGATATACAGACCCTTTCCAAAAAATTAGAATATCATGGAAAAGTTGTTTCATTTCCATAATACCATTCAAAAAGTTAAACCTTCATAGATTATAGATTCAGGGCCCACAATTTAAACGATTTCAAGTATTTATTTGTTTATTTTTACATAATTTGGGCTTCCAGCTCATAAAACCCACGAAAACAGGAATTCCAAAAATTAGAATACTGTGAAGAAATCAGCCCAAATTTTGCAGGGCATGAATGTTTTAAACTGAGTGTCACACACTAATCATCTCCTAAACTCAAAGCACCTGCACAGGTTTCCCCAGGTGTCATTAAATTGCTTCAGTTTGGTTCAATATGGGGAAGACTGCAGACTTGACAACTGGCCAGAAGACCATCATTGATACCCTCCATAGGATGGGTAAGCCACAAAAGTTCATAGCTAAGGAGGCTGGCTGTTCAGAGTGCTGTGTCCAAGCATATCAATGGAAAGTCTAGTGGAAGGGCAAAATGTGGCAGGAGAAGATGCACCAGCAAAAGAGATGACTGTGGGCTTCAGCAGATTATCAAACAGAAGATTCAAGAATCTGGCAGAGATCCAGAAAGGGTGGAATGAGGCAGGAGTCACAGCTTCAAAACCACCACATTCAGACGATCCGGAGATGGGCTACAACTGTCGGGTTCCTCGGGTCAAGCCACTACTGAGCCTGAGCCAACGTAGGAAGTGTCTCAACTGGGCCAAGGAGAAGAAGGACTGGACTGTTGGCCAGTGGTCCAAGGTCCTCTTTTCCGATGAAAGTAAAGCGTGCCTTTCATTCGGGAATCAAGGTCCAAGGGTTTGGAGGAAGACTGGTGAGGAACAGAACCCAAGCTGCTTGAGGTCCAGTGTGAAATATCCAGTCAGTCATGATTTGGGGTGCAATGTCCGGTGCAGGTGTTGGTAAACTCTGCTTTCTTAAATCCAAGGTCACCGCAACAGTCTACCAGAATGTTTTAGAGGACTTCATGATTCCTTCTGCTGAGGATCTGTATGGAGATGCAGATTTCATCTTCCAGCAGGACCTGGCCCCTGCCCATACCACCAGAAGCACCAAAACCTGGTTTGATGCCCATGCCATCACAGTGCTTGACTGGCCAGCCAACTCGCCGGACCTAAACCCCATTGAGAATCTATGGAGTATTAAGAGGAAAATGAGGGACACCAGACCCAAAAAACAAGGAAGGGCTGACCGCAAGCATCAAGGAAATCTGGGCTTTCATAACTCCCAGGCAATGCCACAGGCTGACTGCCTCAATGCCACGGCGCATCGAGGCAGTGATTAAGGCAAAGGGATTCCCAACCAAGTATTGAAGATTGACATATTGTTTTGAAAGTACCATATTTTGATTTTGATGTGATCCTAATATTTTTTTTTTTTTTTTTTTTTTTTTTGCAAAAACAGAAGTAAATGGTGATTTCTTCAGTATTCTAATTTTTGGAATTCCTGTTTTTCATGGGTTTTATGAGCTGGAAGCCCAAATTATGTAAAAATAAATACTTAATTGTTTTAAATTGTGGGCCCTGAATCTATGAAGGTTTAACTTTTTGAATGGTATTATGGAAATGAAACAATTTCTCCATGATTTTCTAATTTTTTTTGGAAAGGGTCTGTTTATATTTTAAAAAATGCGCGCCAACTGCCTTTCAAAAAACAGCAAACAAACTGGATGACTGATTTATTTTGGTTTACTTAGGTGTGCTATCGGTCGTACGACTACACGTCGAAGGAATTTTTCCAAATACTCCAAGAATTAATTTAATTAAATTTATCTCACGGGTTTATTGGGTTGTCACATTGCCAAGTCAATACCACATGCTACAATGCTACACAACACTGCTTGTACACGCAAACCAAAATTAAGCAGAGGGGCAATAATTACATCTTAGTAACCCGTTTTTAAATTCATCCCTCACAGAAGTTATGGCGAAGGAGAAGTCACTTTTCAGTTGATCCTTTACGCAGTTTTCTCTTGTATGGAGTGCAGTTCAGAGGAACTTCTCTGCGTTCCAATCCGAAATAAGATACTCCCTTCACTTCTTCCCTCCACTCGGGTGACCCCTCCGAATGACGTAGCAGGCGAGTAAGCCCTTCCCGGGGCAGGGCAATGGCGGGGACTTGGGGGGAGGGTTGTGGGGAATCGGATTGGAACGCCTTTCGCCGCGTTTCTTCCGCACTTCGACATTTGTCAACAAGCCAACGGGAAGTCAGTGCTGCCATGGAGCCGACTGAGTCCGTTGCCTGTACGTTTTACCTTTTACAGTTCACGTGGACTCTGTATCGCATGTTTATGGCAAGAACAAGACGGCGTGCTCGTTTGATTGCTGCGGCACTAGCGACTGTTTTATAGGAATATAAAGCTGCTTTCACACCGGACGCGAAACGAATTTTTCGCAGGATAGATTACATTCAAAGGCGAAACCCGTGTATTCGCGTCTTTGCATTGACTTTGAATGTAATCCGTCTAAAAATTAGTTTCGCGTCCAGTGTGAAAGCGGCTTTAAGATCCGCAACAGTCCTCACGGATGCTATAGGCTAGCTACAGCAAAAATTAACGTAACATGCTCAAAAATGATGCGAACCCGATGCCCCTCACCCCCAAACTGCGCTATTTGCATATAACTCTGTCATAAATTAAACACTACTCGAACAGAATTCTTACATTTGTATGGTAATTTCCCTGCCATAATTCCTCCTTTTGCCAGCAGAAAAAAAAAATAGCGAACGTGAAATTTTTACCGAGGGAGAATGAGCAAAGCATTCTGGGCAATATTAAAGCTTGGAGGGATGTTCGTTGTTGGCTTCGGTTGAGGGAGGATAATCGAGGGCTTGAGCAAATGAAAATGCGCCCTTCTCTCCGCAAAACTGGATTGGAACGACCCTACAAGTGGCAGTCACCGTACATCCGGGATTTTTTGGGGATTCCCCCCTCGATTGGAGGACGAGTAAACACGACGAAGCAAGCATTTTTCGCAGCCCTGGTCTTCTTCTTCTTCTTTTGGTTTATTGGCGGATTCAATATTTAGCTTAGACGGTGCATACCGCCACCTACTGTACCGGAGTATTCAAACATGTCAAGGTTTATATATTGACTTAAATAGATTTTTTTTAAAAAATCAAAATAACAATTCCCAATCCACAATCGTCGATTAATTATACCTAAACGTTACTATTCAGTTGTAATCTGGCTCCCACTCCCACCAAATCATTTTTCTAAAATCTCCTGAATGTCTTCTCCCTTCACATCCGTCACCCCAAGAAACTCCCTAGCTGCACACACAACCATTTTAATTCTTTCAGTCTTAGATTCAATCTCGCTCGCACAATTTATGACCATTGCCACAAACGCTAGAAACCTCCTTTTGTCTACACTGATATAATCACGATCACGTCTTGGTTTTTTAAGAACCGTCTCCTGAGACTCGGTACTCCTCTCCACCCTCTTAACAGCCTCAGCATATACGAACATCCCTTTTCTGCCCTCATCTTATTCACTTTTCCTTCTTGAAGTCTTTTTGGGCATTGTAGCGCTCCCGCATCGTGATTGCCCTCGCAATGCAGGCACTTTGCCATGTCTTCATCGATTTTATAAACCTCTACCCCGCATTCCTCCTTACCACACCTCCCACACCGTTTGACTCCTGTACACTTCTCTTGGTCCTTGCTTGCCTCCAAATTCAACCCGTTTTAGAGCGCCTACTGCGCATGTCTGCGAGGCACGAAGAATTTGGCGTAACGCTTACCCTTTATTTTCCTGTCTTTCGATTGTGCGTGACAAATTCTTGAAATTATAACAGGACATTTAAAAATCACCAAAATACTTCTTTTCTTGGGTGTTCTAATCATTGAAATTACACATAGCATTAGAGTGAACACAATAATAGCAAATAAATATAAAACCCAGTGATTTTATGTAATATTTATACACTACACTTTGCTGGATTTACAACACCGCAAAGTTGTTTTTTACAGTGTACTGAGGCTCCGAAGTAGGCTTCAAACTCGATAGGGTGTTTCTCTGAGGCACAGTGCTGGGGCTTGCTTCTTAACGGGGAAAACCACGTGACTGATGACGTTCGAACCACTTCACTGCTTCATTCAGACTGAATCAGCTGACCGGTTTGGTTCGATAGGCGGAGCTTTGAAACATTGGCGCGATTCAAATGTATTTAAGATGGATGAAACAGCGCTCTGTTCATATTATTTCTGAATAAAAATTCCTCAGTCACACAAGCACACCCAATATGCACCAAACACAATCAAAAAACATAATAAAATATAACGTTTTTTGGACAGAGTAAATATTTACAGGATTCAATGAGGCTGTGGATGTAATTAATGTTAATATAATACAATATGAATTCTTAAGGTAAGGAAGAAAAACAACAGACACATGTAAAATGAAGTTAGATTTCAGCTTTAAGTATTTTTCACAATACAACCAAACTCAAGGTGCACACAGTTATTCTAATTAACATTCCCAAATTTATCTCTGATAAAATAATTTACAGCTCTAATGTGCATATGCATTTCACCAGAGGGGTAAACGGTGGGCTGATTTGTCTACCACGTGCAAAATCTAATAGTATGCAAAGAACTGTTTTATACAGAGCTATTAGGTCATGGAATTGTCTTCCAAGTGGCAGACATAACATAAAAAGTATAGCAAGCTTCAAAAAATAATTACGATCACACAAGTGAGCCTGTGAATATGAAAATGTAGAGTTAGGCAACATCTTCTCTACCTTGGTGTGTTTTGTTATAATTTGTTTGTGTGGTAATGTTGTTATATTTCCTTGAATTATGTGTCTTGATATGTTTTAATCTTGTTTTGTTGTAATGGTTTTATGCTGTTGGACCCCAGGAAGACTAGCTGACGTCTTGCGTCAGCTAATGGGGATCCTTGCCAATAAACAAATAAACACGCAAGGTGCGTCAGCCTCACCTTTACAAGGCTGTACAACAGGCTGTGCCAGCAGATGTCACCCACGCGCTCAATGAAGGAAGCTTCGAGTAGTGAACCAATTTTCAATACAATGGTCCGAAAGGGTTAAAAGCTTCATGAAGCCTCATTTGGCCATCACTAGAGCAAGAGGTCCAACGACTACACTGTACAAGTAAAATAATTGCCTTCAGCCGTTTTATACCGAAAATCACCACATGATGGCGCAGTGCGCTATTGGGACGTGCTAGAAATCAGCCTGATTTTGTCTCGTAGCAACCATAGCAAAGTCCCGCAGGACATCTCACACTGACACAGTGCGCACTCCCACCTCGTGCTTGAATCATGCAAGTCATGGATATTTTATTGAATTTGAATAATCCCTCGCAAACTTTTAGTTTGAGTCGGAGCTAATCCTACATTTTTCAAAGTGATTTTGATATGCTGGTTTTGAAAAACAAACAAACAAAAACAAAACATTGCTTTTCGAATTCAGCGTCAAACACCACTTATTTTCACTATGTTTTTGAAAATATAATAGATGTGCGAATGCGGAGACACTGTGTGGGATTAAACACCTGTGTGCGTTGGGGGCTTCGCCGCACTGTAACCGCGCAGCTGTCCGCACGGATCTGTGAAACCTGTGTTCGGAGCTCGAGCGCTGCCAAGAGGCTTGGCACGAGCATCCGGCGAGTTCCCCAAGTAGGCTGTACTTGCAGCAGATGCGAGGTGTGTTTAACCCCCGAACAAAGCCACCGCTTCACCCATTTTCAACCATTTCAACGTATAGACCTACAAAACGGCGTAATCACGCAGGCTGCGGCCGGAGTCAAACAGGCCAGAACATTTAAAAAACAGCTTAAGTAACGAGAGGTGATTCAGGGAAACTGGCGCAGCTGTGAGGTTTTATTGCGACCAGTACAGAGGGGCTCTATTAGATTTGCGGGCAGGAAAGGAGTCACCTGAACTGCACGCGGAGTTAAGTGCTTGACCGCAGTAGAAAGAGAGGGGGGAGAGAGAGAGAGAGAGAGAGAGAGAGATTGATTTGCGGGAGTTTCTGCTACGATTTGCATATCTACAGGTCAACAACAGCAGGATTATACAAACCTAACGCACATCAACAGGAGTTTGAAAAACACGCATTACGATATGTCAAGTCTCTGTCTGTTAAGGACTCGGCTCACTATGGAAAAAAGTCACGTTTACCTTTTTAAATGAGTGGAATATGCTCACTAACGGCTTGCAAAAAGTTACGCCGCTGTTTTCCCCCTCTGTTGCGACACCGTGGAAGATTTCGCAGTTAGTTTTTCTCTGAAGTCGGTGCGTTGTGCTCGCCTCGGAGAACGAAGGTAACCGCAGGTTTCACCACTTCTTCAGCAGAACGCGCAAGGTAAGACCGCCGCTAACGTTTACGCCATGAAGCGAAAGTTTTAAATGGATTGGGGCGCCGCAGCTCAGAGGATTTATGATTTATACATGATCTAACCACAATGGCGTATATTAACAGCAATAGCAGTTCATATTACCTGGT
Source organism: Gymnothorax javanicus (assembly GCA_029692085.1). Classification (NCBI taxonomy): domain Eukaryota; kingdom Metazoa; phylum Chordata; class Actinopteri; order Anguilliformes; family Muraenidae; genus Gymnothorax; species Gymnothorax javanicus. The sequence goes on from CM056200.1 coordinate 8,887,875, forward strand.
CTGCCACAAATACTGCTATGAGCGGCTTGGCTATAATAATATAATATTACATCCCGGACGATTCAATTACATTAACTGTATCGATTGGGCATAATGTACGGTGTTAAGGATAATATGTTGAAACTTTAAAATATTGAAACAGGTCGTAATTTAATCAGCTAATCCTGCGGGCGAAATCAAATAATCACATTCCTATTATCAAAAAAAAAAAAAAAAAAAAAAAGTATATTTGTGAGAATGGTAACTGTTGATCGCTAGTGGGAGTGGCTTTACTGATGGAGGTTTCCGTTATTGCTATCATCCCCGTGTGATGAGGACAATGTGCTTGAGCTGTAATATCCGGAGTCATTCCCTAAATTGACAAATTCTCGACGGAAAGTCAACAGTGCGACTTCCTAGCGAGAACAACAGTAGTCTGGTAAGTAGGCTGCTGTTGGCGTTCGTGCACCAGCAAAGGTGTGCGTCCATCTTTGCTCAAATTCCGCCCCTGTGGCTTGTGCACCTGTCTAAATCTATGAAACGGTCAGTGATTCGCTCCTTCAGTTGTCCGTTAACGCGCAAGACTGATTCCAGGCTGAGAGGTGCGCGAGAGGAAATGGAGCCTGAATTGAGGTATGGACTGTGGATGATGGATGAATCAGCGCAGGTCTCACAGCCGAAGCAACTTTTTGATGATCGGCTCATCACCTTGACAACCCCGCCCTCCAGTGTTTCCTACCCCTGTAAAATCAATATTTATTCAGCGTGCTTATCAGTGATTAGCAGGCAGCATCAGTGACACTGCACATGTACAAGTGGCTGTTCTGAAACCCACTGTATCTCTGGTGTTTGCGTTATAATCATTAACTCACACTGACGAGCCTCTCTGCGCAACACAAACATCTCATTTTTCTTTTTTGTTTGAGATCGTGCAGAAACCCTCAAATCTGTCAAAAGGGAAATAATTGCGGCTAAGCATGAGACTGTGTGTGTCTTCGCGTTTGTGTAAATGTGTGTGTGCTTTACTGTGTGTGCATGTGTGCCTTGGTGTGTGTGTTTGGTTGCCCTTGACAACCTCTATGTTGGCCAACTTATTATTTGTTCCTTTGGATAAAAACAATGAGTTCTGTGATGTATTGCAACTGTAGCATATATTATCTTGTCAATTTTGATTCTCCTAAGTATGTTATTATAAATGGGTCATTGCGTGAGGTGCAAAAGTTGCAGGATGAATACAAAAGAGTGAGTGTGCATTGTATTTATACTGCAATTGTACCATAATTGTCACAATAATTGTATCATAATTGTTAATTGTATTGGAATTGTGCAGTAATTGTGATTGTATTGGAATTGTACAGTAATGGTAATTGTATTGATTGCAGGTTCGAGGATGCTGGGCAGGGCTATTGGCCTCCTGCTGCTGTGGATGTGGGCGGGGCCACATGTGGGTGTGTGGGCGGGGAATAGCACACCTGAGGGGTGTGGGTCAGAGGTGGAGCCTCTGTATTTTGCGCTGTGTGACCTGGGTGCGGTTTGGGGCGTGGTGGTGGAGGCGTTTGCAGGGGCGGGTGTGGTCAGCGCCTTCATGCTGTTCATTGTTCTGCTGGCGAGCCTCCCATTCGCTGACCGGAAGCGGAAGGGCATGGCCGGACTGCAGTCAGGCTTCTTGCTGGGAACACTGGGACTGTTTGGATTGGCCTTTGCTTGCGTGGTGGGGCGGGACTTTGCCACCTGCGCGTCTCGCCGCTTCCTGTTTGGAGTGCTGTTTGCCACATGCTTCTCCTGCCTGTTAGCGCATGGCATGGCGCTGAGCTCGCTTGCATGGCAAGATTCACTGCCCAGCAGCGGCGTCCTGTGCCTGATCGCCATGGCGCTCTGGCTGGTGGAAGTGATCATCAACACTGAGTGGCTGATCATTACTGTGGTGAGGAACCCGCCCAATGCCACGGGATTAGCCTTGCCCTGCGCCATAGCCAATCAGGACTTTGTGTCGGCTCTGGTGTACGTGATGGTCCTGCTGGCGGCAGTGGTTGTGGCCGCCATCTGTGCTCTGGCGGGGAAACACACTCACTGGCGCCGTGACTCTGCCTTCATCCTCGCTGCCGCCATCCTCTCTGCTGGGATCTGGGCCGCTTGGATCGCCATGTACGTCTACGGCAACCGTCTCCACGGCAACCCCAGCTGGGACGATCCCACTCTGGCCATCGCCCTGGTGACGAACGGGTGGGTGTTCCTGGTACTGTACACCATCCCGGAGATCTGTGCACTGACGGAGGAGGGGGGGGCGGCTGGGCCCGGATACGGGGATGAGACGTACGCCTCCCGCGGGGTCGGGTATGAGACCATCCTGAAGGAGCAGATCTCCAAGGGCATGTTCATGGAGAACAAGGCCTTCTCAATGGATGAGTCCAGCTCAGGTATATATCCTGCACTGCTTCACACAAACATAAACATGTTCATGGAGAACAAGGCCTTCTCAATGGATGAGTCCAGCTCAGGTATATATCCTGCACTGCTTCACACAAACATAAACATGTTCATGGAAACAAGGCTTTCTCAATGGATGAGTCCAAGGTATATATCCTTCTTCAATGGATGAGTCCAAGGCCTTCTCAATGGATGAGTCCAGCTCAGGTACATATCCTGCACTGCTTCACACATACGTAAACATGTTCATGGAGAACAAGGCTTTCTCTATGGATGAGTCCAGCTCAGGTAAATATCCTGCACTGCTTCACACACAACATAAACATGTTCATGGAGAACAAGGCTTTCTCTATGGATGAGTCCAGCTCAGGTATATATCCTGCACTGCTTCACACACAACATAAACATGTTCATGGAGAACAAGGCTTTCTCTATGGATGAGTCCAGCTCAGGTATATATCCTGCACTGCTTCACACACAACATAAACATGTTCATGGAGAACAAGGCTTTCTCAATGGATGAGTCCAGCTCAGGTATATATCCTGCACTGCTTCACACAAACATAAACATGTTCATGGAGAACAAGGCTTTCATAATGGATGAGTCCAGCTCAGGTATATATCCTGCACTGCTTCACACAAACATAAACATGTTCATGGAGAACAAGGCCTTCTCAATGGACGAGTCCAGCTCAGGTATATATCCTGCACTGCTTCACACATACGTAAATATGTTCATGGAGAACAAGGCCTTCTCAATGGACGAGTCCAGCTCAGGTATATATCCTGCACTGCTTCACACAAACATAAACGTTCATGGAGAACAAGCCTTTCTCAATGGATGAGTCCAGCTCAGGTATATATCCTGCACTGCTTCACACACACGTGAACATGTTTATGGAGAACAAGGCTTTCTCTATGAATGAGTCCAGCTCAGGTATATATCCTGCACTGCTTCACACACACGTGAACATGTTTATGGAGAACAAGGCTTTCTCTATGGATGAGTCCAGCTCAGGTATATGTCCTGCACTGCTTCACACAAACATAAACATGTTCATGGAGAACAAGGCCTTCTCAATGGATGAGTCCAGCCCAGGTATATATTCTGCACTGCTTCACACAAACATAAACATGTTCATGGAGAACAAGCCTTTCTCAATGGATGAGTCCAGCTCAGGTATATATCCTGCACTGCTTCACACACACGTGAACATGTTTATGGAGAACAAGGCTTTCTCTATGAATGAGTCCAGCTCAGGTATATATCCTGCACTGCTTCACACACACGTGAACATGTTTATGGAGAACAAGGCTTTCTCTATGGATGAGTCCAGCTCAGGTATATATCCTGCACTGCTTCACACAAACATAAACATGTTCATGGAGAACAAGGCCTTTTCTATGGATGAGTCCAGCTCAGGTATATATCCTGCACTGCTTCACACACACGTGAACATGTTCATGGAGAACAAGGCTTTCTCTATGGATGAGTCCAGCTCAGGTATATATCCTGCACTGCTTCACACAAACATAAACATGTTCATGGAGAACAAGGTTTTCTCAATGGATGAGTCCAGCTCAGGTATATATCCTGCACTGCTTCACACACAACATAAACATATTCGTGGAGAACAAGGCTTTCTCTGTGGACGAGTCCATCTCAGGTATATATCCTGCACTGCTTCACACAAACATAAACATGTTCATGGAGAACAAGGCCTTTTCTATGGATGAGTCCAGCTCAGGTATATATCCTGCACTGCTTCACACACACGTGAACATGTTCATGGAGAACAAGGCTTTCTCTATGGATGAGTCCAGCTCAGGTATATATCCTGCACTGCTTCACACAAACATAAACATGTTCATGGAGAACAAGGTTTTCTCAATGGATGAGTCCATCTCAGGTATATATCCTGCACTGCTTCACACACAACATAAACATGTTCGTGGAGAACAAGGCTTTCTCTGTGGACGAGTCCATCTCAGGTATATATCCTGCACTGCTTCACACACAACATAAACATGTTCATGGAGAACAAGGCCTTTTCTGTGGAGAAGCCCCACACAGGTATACCTGCACTGCTTCTTGAATTCATAATCCCACTAACTACACAAATACACATCTCACATTGCCTGTAGTGTGAAAAATAAGTTTTTCTCCTCCATCCCTCTCTCCTCCCACCTTCTCTTCTTTCTCTCTTTATCTCTCACTCTCTTCTGTTCTCTCCCACCTGTTTTTCACTCTCTCAGGTCAGAAGCCAGTCTCTCCGTACAGCGGGTATACCGGCCAGTCACGGAGCTCTGTGTACCAGCCCACTGAACTCGCCCTGATCACGAAAGGAGTGGGGAGTAGTGTGAGTGTGCTTTTATAGAAACACACACACACACACACACACACACACACACACACACACACACACTGTAGTCATGCCCTGAACTCGCCCTGATCACTAAAGCGGAGTGGAATGTGAGTGATCAGCTTGTGTTGACCGAAGTGCAGATGATTTTTCATTCTTTTGTCCCATGACATGAGAGACCAGCACCTCCGGAGACTCTCCCATTCCCTTCTCATTCACACTCCTCCACCTGCTGAACTCTTCATCTGAAGAACCTTCTGAAAATAAGTACACGCTCTTCTACAACGTACGAAGTGTTACCTTTTATCTCAGAACCAAACAGACAGTTTGAAAAATCCCGAAACATAAAAACTGTGGACTATTGTGTGTCCTCTTGCGTTCCTGAAAAAGGTGGTGTAGATGTGTACCATCCCACAAATATACAGACCATGAAGCTGTGTAGACGGCTCTTAATTATGTGGGCTACACCAATCTTGCTCAAATTAATTGACATTAAGAAAAAATTGCATTGAAAGGAAGCTAGAGGATACAGATTATTACATTTACGAGTCTCATGAAATGGAAAATTACCTAGGATTGTGCTTTCTGGTGATGATTTGAAGGTCACACTGGATGCTGTGTTTTGGTGGAGTGTTTGGTTTTCAGACCCTGATGTTGTGCCTCGCTGGTTTTGGTGCATTTAGGGTAAATGACCCGTTGTGCCCTGTTCTGCCCTGCTGTGCACAGTGCGGACTGTTTTGTGAAAAGGGGGTTTAGCAGTTGGCGGTTTTGTGAGGAACTTTGAGCGAGTGAATTTCATATTGAAAAATTCCTCTGTCCAGCTGCATGAAAACTGTGTAATAGATATGAGACCGAGGGAAATGCTCTTTTGTGTTTTATAATGCAGCCTTTGTATTGGGTTTGTACTTTCATATCGGGTGTGTGTGTTTGCATATATTCAAGTGTGTACATATAATTATATAAGTGTGTGTGTTTGTGTGTGTGTGTGTGTTGTTCTTGGGTTTGAATCTGGCCTGGGGTCTTGCTGTGTGAAGCTCTCATGTTCACTCCTGTGTTAGTGTGCACAGTCCAAAGGCATGCATGTCAGGCTAACTGGAGACACTAAATTGCCCATAGGTATGAGTGTGAGAAGTGAATGGTGTGTGAATGGTGTGTGCGCCCTGCCATGGATTGGTGAGCTGTCCGGGGTGGGTCCCTGCCTTTCGCCCAGAGTCAGCTGGGACAGGCTCCAGCTCCCCTGCGACCCTCGTGAGGAAGAAGTGGTGTAGATGATGGATGAATGCAATGATGTAGAGAAAAAACTAGACTGCGTGCTCACTATTCATGGTGCATTCCGCCATGGTCATATAGGTGCCAGCTTCCAGTTATGGCAAAACGCATGGTAAACATAGTAAACACGCCTGTTCAGAAATGGATAATCTAAAAAAATAAGGCTGCTGTACGACACTTTTTCATATAAGGACATGCGTACTGAGAGCTTTCAGGAAATCACCAATATGGACAAAATCAGGTCAAAAACTCAAATATTTATCCATAATATCAGTAAAAGTATGGTTTCATAGAGAATAAAAAACATATTTCTGCATGGCTTTCACAGCCACCACGCAGCAGGAACTAACGACTTTGGCACATAGATCATACGCATCCAAATTGGCTAAAGCACTTCATGCTTGGTTTTGCCATGACCCGATGTTAAAGCCAACTTACCATGAGAGAGGGGGCTTTGCGCAGTCTAGTTTTTTCTCTGCGTCATTGGATGAATGGGTGGGTCATTCCATGTCAAATGTCCGAATTTCAGAGAAACTTCCCTTGACCATCTCAGATTTGGCTGAATAAATTCCAGCGGGTGCATACACCTCCTAAAGGGTGAAATCCAAAATTTTAGCTCTCAACTCCTAATAGATTCATCATAAAAATATATTTTTGCAACTAAGTTCCGGCCCTTTTTCAACAGCGATTTCTGAGGAGCCACTTTCACGTGGCTATATCTAGAAAAGTATTTAAGCTAAGTCCTTCAAATTTTCAGGGGTGAAAATCTGCTACTATAACTTGAGGAATATGGACTTATAAAGGTGTCCATTCAGTTTATCATATATTTTTGGGTGCTTAAATTTGCTCGAAAATTTTACTCTGCATATTTGAAGGACTGTAAAAAGCCTAATGTCAAAGACAGGGATTTGGTATTGCACATACAGCTTCCAATATATGTGGTGTATTTTGTATTCTAGTTCTGCGCCTCTCTTATGAATAATCTAGAAAATATTAAGGCTTGAAAATGGAAAAAAAAAAATTGTGCTATTTTTTAACATTTTATACCAAAAAAGTGACACCATCCACCAACATCAAATTGACTGTTTTAGAAAGATTAGATGCCAGTTATTAACATATCCAAAATTTGTGATGGTATTCTGCTTTATTTTCTCAAAATAATTTTTTGAAAATATGGCATTTTTGTGGACACACAGCATTTAATGGCATCAAAGGTATATTCAAACACTAGTTTATAAAATGCACATAGTTAATGATAGAAAGCTCAAACTCAACAAAATGCTTTATTTCATAAATGTTAACTTACCTTTGAAGAATAACCCATATGCAGTGTTTAGATATTGAAATATTGCAACCTTTGCAAGGCCAAAAATGCAAATTTGTTATGAATTCGGAAGTGTTACAATAATTAATTATCTAATACTATATAGCTATCTTACAGAGGATGTGTTAAGAATGCCATTTTATTTGATCACAGATTAAATGATCTATCATATATATATATATATATATATATATATATATATATATATATATATATATATATATATAATACACTTTCTATTAATTTATTTATTAATAAATCAACCTATAAAATATCACAAAAAATGATTATAACATTTTTTTAAGCTGTAAGTTTAGAAACGTTCGGTCACGCAGAAGCTATGACTTGTCTGAACAGTTCAGGCACCCGCACGGCCCAGCAAAAAGTTTTTTTCAGGCCCAGGATAGAAGACCTATGCTGGGTACCTGTGCAACACATCATTGCCAAGTTTGAAGTTCCAAGCACTACATCTGGACATAGATGTGAACTCAAGGAGCAGGACACCAAAGTATCTGAAAACTTCATGAAAGAGTTCATATAATTAGTGTGTTATCTGTGCTAACTGCTATCAACTGGTCATTTAAAATATTTCATTATTTCCAATTCTGTTGGACTGTCAAAAACTCTTTAACACAGGTTATTACTAATTGAAGCATACAGGATTATTTTTTCTACTTGGATGTAAATGTTCATTGATGCAATAATTTTAAGTAAAGATTTGTAACAAGTTTGATCTCTACTGATGTTGGGACTACGGTATTTCAATATCTATCTGAAAACTGTATATGGTTTATAATTCACGTGTAAGTTAACATTTATTAAATAAAGCATTTCATTGAGTTTGAGCTTTCTATCATTAACTATATGCATTTTATAAAATAATGTTTGAATATCCCTTCGATGCCATGAAATGCTGTGCGTCCACAAAAATACCACATTTTCAAAAATTATTTTGAGAAAATAAAGAAGAACACCATCACAAATTTTGGATATGTTAATAACAGGCATCTAATCTTTCGAAAACAGTCAATTTAATGTTGTTGTACAGTGTCAATTTTTTTGGGATTAAGGGCTCTAATTTCTTGGCGCAGCGCAGGGTGGCGCAGCCCACGCAGTGGTAATTTCGTCCGGTGCAGCCCGCACAGTGGTAATTTCGTGCGGTGCAACACCATGCGCAGCCACTTTGGTAATTTGGTAGACGGACGTGCGCCGAGATGGGTGTGGCGGCATAGTAGGGGGAGGTGTCACATATTCATCATGACACAGTGACAATTTCGTGGATAAAGGCTCCGCCAAAAGTGCGCAGAGAGCTCGCCAGCTCCAACCTGGTTTACTTTCTGTGCAGTGGTAATTTGGCTGACCGGTGCACAGTGCGCACACGTCACGGAAACCTCACAGGCAGGTTTCCAGAATGTCAGGCACATTTCAATGCAATAAATAATTACAGCAACCACTATTTAATGTAAGGCAGTTGCTATGGGTACGGCAGTTTTTCAATGCATTTCAATGTGGAGAGGTACGGCAGTCCCCATTTCAAGCCCTACCCTAACCCTAACCCCTAACCCTTCCCCTAACCATAATCCCGAATCCTTATCCTAATCCCTTGAAATCGACTGCCGTACCAATGAAAACTGCCGTACCTCTAGACACTGCGTTAATGTAACTATCTGAATCAGGACATAAATTATAGTATCTATATCGATCGTCCTGATGTCAGATCAAAGGCGGTTGGCACGCATAATGGAAACTCGACCTGGCTTAATCAACGCAGCTGAATCTGTGATGCAAACTAATGACTTTACATGTTTCTCAGCCAACCACAAACTGCCTCAGCATCAGGCGGTGCATGTATATATATATATATATATATATATATATATATATATAATGCTTGCGTTCTATGCTCAGTAAAGCCGCTTGCACACTGGACGCGAAACGAATTTTTCGCACGACTGATTACATTCAAAGTCAATGCAAAGACGCGAATACACGTAACGCAGAATGCAGAGTAAAATTTTCGAGCAAATTCAAACACCCAGAAATATATGATGAACTAAAGGGACACCTTTATAAGTCCATATTCCTCAAGTTATAATAGCAGATTTTCACCCCTGAAAATTTGAAGGACTTAGCTTAAATACTTTTCTAGATATAGCCACGTGAAAGTGGCTCCTCAGAAATCGCTGTTGAAAAGGGCCGGAACTTGGTTGCAAAAATATTTTTTTATGACAAATCTATTGGGAGTTGAGAGCAAAAATTTTGGATTTCGCCTATTAGGAGGTGAATGCATCCGCTGGAATTTTTTCAGCCAAATCTGAGATGGTCAGGTGGGAGCCATTCAGACATTTGACATGGAATGACCCGGGTACGAGCTCAAAGATGACTTGAGGGTATTTACATCCAAAACGGGACAAAATGTATTTTGACAATTGGCTGCTCAGCTACTCCATGGTCCAGTGGGATTACTTTTTTTTTTTTTTTTTGTTTCATTTAAAAAAAAAAAACAGATGATTGCTCTACACTTGATTTCATTTGGAATGTGTTGCTGTCAAGTCTCAATTTGAAGTCCAAGGATCTGTCACTGCCAGTTAAGCGCGCCATCATTTGGATGAAACATAATAAGGAACCCATCAGAGAATCTATCTATCTCTACTATTAAAGCAACGGACTTCCGCATAAATCTGGCTTTCTGCTGAACATATTCACTTGAAACTCTGCCCATGTGTCACTGATAGTAATCATGTACCTCCCCTCTTCAACTGAAATCATTCAGCAAGGAGTGAATTAGAAAGGGAAATCCATCACTTATTCTTCGTAATCTATTTTTAGATTGGGATTCACCTGCCGAGTGCTGCCGAGGTTTCCCCGAAATGTCGTTGTCCAGGCTGCACGCGTGCCATCTATACTAATAAGGGAACAGACTTCCACGAAAATCTTAACCACACAACGTACACCCCTGCAACTCAGTATACACTTCAACTATTGTCCTGAATCTAAAACCTGCCCTTGCCAATTCATAATGATCATGAGTAACCGCATTTTAGCGCCCGTTTTGATTCAGAAATCCATGATATATTTATAGAACTGCTATCGAACCCGCATTGCGCGCTGAGCAGTGCCGAGAAATCCTGATTAGCCCATTGCTGCGACCAACGTGAAGATTATACGTACAAAGGGCGATTCCACGTATGTCGTACGGATATTCTCAGAACATTTTTGATTCTGAACAGTTTCAGGCTTTTCTTAGTGAAAATCATTTGTTACCAGATGATAGATAGACCCTTAACCCTAAATGAATATGCCACAGAACTCCCAAACCAATTTTTACATTATTTTTGCAAATTTGGCCAAATAAATATCTGTCGTGCGGATGCAGGGAAAAGGCATTTTTTTCAACATATAACTTCAAATGAAAACATCTGAGAGTTGATGCTGAAAAAAATCATGATAGTGATATCATATAATCTACAGGTAATTGCTTAGAGGGTGGAAATCCTTTCTAAAAGATATTTTAGTTTTCCATGAAGTATTGAGTACATTTATTCCAAAAAAGTAACTGTTGTACGGACATTTGTGATTTTTTTTTTTTTTTTTTTTTTTTGAATTTAGCCCTAAATTTCATATTTTTTTCAGCTTTTAAGAAATTCAACAAGGAAAAAAGGTTGCAGAATTTCAGAGTTTTATTCAAAATGCAAATTAAGAAGACTCAAGATACACCACACACCCAGCTGTAAAACCAGCAGAAGCTGCGCACTTCGTGCTTCATCACTCGCACCTAGTATCCTGTACAGTAGTCACACTTTGTATAAAAAATTCCTATAATGTTCAGTAACTGCTGTTCATATCAGCTCTGAAAGAGGGAGTAGATTCTGGTCTTACAACTGTGTTTGGTGTATTTTATTCCTGCACAAGTAAAAATTGTCGTACGTCCATATGTTGTACGAATATAAGCGAAGACATAAAAAGTAACTTGTTAAACGCATCAACTAGAAAAGCTCAGTCAGGTCAGTGACCTTTTGAGATGTAACACTGAACGGCCAATGTATCAAATAAAGTTTAACGAGAAACAGGTATGTGACGGAGGCTGAGAAATACTAGTATTTCTCTGAGTTAAGTTTTTGGTTTCACTGCAGAAAAGATAAGTACCAATTTTCATTTAGTAATGAAATTTGTAATTTGAAATTTAGTAATAATTCCTCAATTTTGTAGGGAATGTTTTCTAGGACTTGGTCACATATTGTAAAAACGGTTCAAAAAATGCACAACCAGTGTCAGACACATGGCAGGCCCTCATGGCATTATGAAGATCTAAGGACGGAGTTTGAATATTTCCATGATCCAGACTTCTGTAAACACTACAAACATGTCAATAACCAACAATAGCAGCTCCGTAATAGAAAAACGAAGTTGTGTGCAGCACTCACAGTAAACAATGATTCTGAACACAAGACTAGAAACATGAACAGTTACCCCAATATTCTAATACACTATCAGTGTAAAACCAGTGCTTTATAAACAAAATGTAATCTGACCGACTGCACAGAGCCTCTCACTGAGTGGGGTGACTCAGCCGGGGGGCTCGAAGGCCCCGCCCCTTAAGTCATCTCATCTTCCTCCAAAGATGTGTTTTTCACATCAGATCAATAACCCTTCAGTTCTAGACATCTTTATTAAACATTTAAACACCACAAACTTGCCACAGGATCACTAATACCTACCTCTAACTGAAGTTTGAATGGCAAATTAGAAGTTTGTCTCTGAATGACGCAGCACAAATTAGAGTGACCTTTGACCTCTTAAGCAGCTGCTGCCCTCTATTGATAACTTACCAAATCAAAGCAGCCTTTTGTTTCATTGTGTATCAATACATTTGCAGGAAAGGCCAGGAGATCATGTGTCTGAACATGCTGAAAAAAGGGCAATTCTGTGAACTGTCGTGCGGACGAATTTTAATATGCAAATAATGCAGAACTTACCGACAGCAGCCAAAGATGGCAAACTCAGATTAACTCTTGATGAAAATACAAAGAGGATTTCCTGTCACCACCAAAAAGCTTTAAAGGTGTACTTGCTATGAAAACTTTTTTGTATTTTTTCCGTCATACGGACACGACACAAAGTAATTTCTTAGTAACAAACCTTTTTTTATTGAAAAAATACACAAATTTGCGAGAAACCTGAACTCTTATTTGCTATTGGCCTCTGGGGCTTACTCATAGTGAATAACAATATAAAAATTATCTAGAAAGAAGGAAAATTATGAGATTTTTTAAAATAAAATTTCAAAATCATCAGATTTTGAGAAAAACTTCACTATTCCAAGAAACTAACCCAAAAACACATTCAGAGTAATATTTTCCAAAAGTGTCGTATTGTTTTATGAATCCAAGATTCTCAGCTTCATTAAACATCAATTGGTCTGCCATTTTGTCCACTTTTGAATTTCAGTTTGCTTGTCCGCCTTTGTGAGGAATCGCCCCAAATTGGTACCCAGCCCGGCGATTGCACGCATGCGGTTTCGTCTTCTGATCACAAGGTTTCAACAAGCTCGCGGGTACTAATATGCTAGTGGCAATAATATTAGTTGCGGCCAAATTCAAATTTGGTACACTCTTGAACAGGCCCAGTGCACCGGTGAACCCAGGAGCAACAAAACGTCTCAAAAACCATGGATAACTGTGGTGGATGAGCGAAGCTTTCTTTCAATGGTTCAGAGAAACCACTTTGCAACAGTTAGTTAGATCAAGAACAGATACCTCTTTCCATCACCTCTGTAGCTATCCTGGTGATTTTGGCTCCATCTGCTGCATAGTGAAGTGTATTAGTGACGGTTCTTCTGCACAAAGTGTCATACAAATTAAATATTAATATTAAATATTAAGCCCTTAGAAGGGGGGTTATATGGATAAAATAGTTGTAATTCCTCCTCAGTTCATTCTTTATTTTCGATGAGATCCTTAAAGCTGAAAGTTAACCCTTCAAGTATATCATGGTAGTTTGTTTTCAAATCCATTGTGGTGGTATTCAGAGCCAAAATGATAAAAATTGTGTCTCGGCCGTATTATTTATGGATCTGACTGTATGTGGGAGTCCTGCTGGTGCATCGGTCTTCTGCGTTTATGTGCATGTATATGTATAGATTTATGTGTATATTTGAGTGTGTGTTTATGTACGTGTGAGTTTGTGTGGATTTATGTACATGTGTGTATATTTATGCAAATGTGTGCGTATTTATGTACATTTGAGCATGTGTGTATTTACGAATGTGTGTGTTTGTATTTATGTATGTGTGTGTATTTATGTACATGTGTGCATATTTATGTACGTTTGAGCATGTGTGTATTTATTAATGTATGTGTTTGTATTTATGTATGTGTGTGTATTTATGTACATGTGTTTGCGTGTGTATTTATTTATGCGTGTATGTGTGTATATGTGTATGTATGTGCGTGTGTGTGTGTGTGTACGTGTATGTGTATATTTATGTATGTGTGTTACATGTACGTACTTTTGTGTGTGTGTGTGTGTGTGTGTGTGTGTGTGTGTACGTACGTGTGTATCTGTGTGCATTTATGTATATGTGTATCCTGCAGCAGGTGGATCTCTCCTATGACACTGTTCTCCCTCGCGCCTCAGTCCCCTCCCACACCAGCAGTAGCCCCTCCCCCCCACCGGTTCACACGCCCCCCAGCAATGTAAGCTCCGCCCCCTTATATCTGCCTGTCTCCTTCATCTGTATGTCTGCTGTGTTATACACACCCTCTGGGAGAGGCTGAATAAATGCATGAAACAGATGCTGCTCTTTCCTGTGTGGCGGTGTTTCAGGGTAACGGCCTGCATCGGAAGCCTCAGTGGTGATGTCCTTTGGTCCAGTCTGCCCCTGTCCAGGCCGGTCTGTTCCCGTCTGATCCAGTTTGGACCAGGATACAGTTCTGAGATATTTGCTTTTGTGTTACTTTCATTTTCTTTGCCAGTGTGTGTCGAAGGAAGGACACATGCACACACACACATGAACTCACATTGCACTTGCAAATATGTATACACACACACACACACACACACACACACACACACACACACACACAGTTTGCAGGGCAAGAAGTCGCTCCTTGTATCTCTGGAATGTGGCAGGAATGCAGATATCTCCCAGAGACACTGTTCACCTGTGCCTCTCTCTCTCTCTCTCTCTCCTCTCACCTTTCCTTTCTCTAACTCACCTGTACCTCTCTGTTACCTGTCCTATCTGTAACTCACCTGTGCCTCTCTGTTACCTGTCCTATCTGTAACTCACCTGTGCCTCTCTGTTACCTGTCCCATCTGTAACTCACCTGTGCCTCTCTGTTACCTGTCCCATCTGTAACTCACCTGTGCCCCTCTCTGTTACCTGTCCTATCTGTAACTCACCTGTGCCTCTCTCTGTTACCTGTCCTATCTGTAACTCACCTGTGCCTCTCTGTTACCTTTCCTATCTGTAACTCACCTGTGCCTCTCTGTTACCTGTCCTATCTGTAACTCACCTGTACTTCTCTCTGTTACCTGTCCTATCCGTAACTCACCTGTGCCCCTCTCTGTTACCTGGCCTTTCTGTAACTCACCTGTGCCTCTCTCTGTTACCTGACCTTTCTGTAACTCACCTGTACCTCTCTGTTACCTGTCCTATCTGTAACTCACCTGTGCCTCTCTGTTACCTGTCCTATCTGTAACTCACCTGTGCCTCTCTGTTACCTGTCCTTTCTGAAACTCACCTGCGCCTCTGTTACCTGTCCTATCTGTAACTCACCTGTACCTCTCTCTGTTACCTGTCCTATCTGTAACTCACGTGTACTTCTCTCTGTTACCTGTCCTATCTGTAACTCACCTGTGCCTCTCTCTGTTACCTGTCCTATCTGTAACTCACCTGTGCCTCTCTCTGTTGCCTGTCCTATCTGTAACTCACCTGTGCCTCTCTGTTACCTGTCCTATCTGTAACTCACCTGTGCCTCTCTCTGTTACCTGGCCTTTCTATAACTCACCTGTGCCTCTCTCTGTTACCTGACCTTTCTGTAACTCACCTGTACCTCTCTGTTACCTGACCTTTCTGTAACTCGCCTGTACCTCTCTGTTACCTGTCCTATCTGTAACTCACCTATACCTCTCTGTTACCTGTCCTATCTGTAACTCACCTGTGCCTCTCTCTGTTACCTGATCTTTCTGTAACTCACCTGTGCCTCTCTGTTACCTGTCCTATCTGTAACTCACCTGTGCCTCTCTGTTACCTGTCCTATCTGTAACTCACCTGTGCCTCCCTGTTACCTGTCCTATCTGTAACTCACCTGTGCCTCTCTGTTACCTGTCCCATCTGTAACTCACCTGTGCCTCTCTCTGTTACCTGTCCTATCTGTAACTCACCTGTGCCTCTCTGTGTTACCTGTCCTATCCATAACTCACCTGTGTGTCTCTCTCTTTTACAGGTCTTATATGTAATTTTTACAATATCAGAAACACAGGTGTGCTTCACTGCTTTTAACTCGACCATGTAGTAACAGGTATTTTCTGTGCGGTCTAAATGTGTATACGTTTGTATGACTTGTACTGAAAACCAATCGGCTGTAGAGACTTGCAGACTATGCATATTATTCTTCTTCTTATTATTATTATTAGTATTATTTCTTTTTTTTGCTGTTGTTGTTCATTTTCCCTTTGAAACATGTTGGACGGTTTTCATTCAGACAGGGAGTGGGTAGAATGTGATTTACCAAATCAAGATGTTTTTTATTTTTAATTTTCAGTGATTGATTAAAGTTTTTTTTCAACAAAGTGGTTATGTTTACAAACCTTTTTAGTGTTCAAATGAATAATAAATTGTTGCAATCACATTATTTGTAGAATTACATTTTGTTAGTGTTTTGCCGTTGAAGTTGCTACTTGCTGACCTGTTGCTGTATTTCTGTGCTGGGGAACATGCTCATTGTGGAGAGACATTTTATAATTGAATTACTTTTATAGCTGCCAAATGAGTTGAATCGTACAGGATTGAAAACATAGCAAACGAGGCAGACTGTTATTTACAGTATTTACTGGGTAAATACCAGCTGCGTATTTGCAGCTGATAACTATTTGATTTCAGAGGAATGATACCAATACTTGCCTAAGAAGTACACTGGCGGCTGATGTTCACATTTATTGTTGAATTATATAACTACAATAAGTGATGACTGCATGGTGTCATATTCTTCCGGAATAATGGTCAGAAAGGCAATAATACAGCTGAACCCCCTATAATCTTTATTTCACTGTTGGTCGACTTACAGGGCTGCTTGCATAAAAAAAAGTCATTCAGTTCTGATGAGGGCGTATTGAGATGTGATTCCCATAAACACAGAATGTTACTTTTTGACTGACATGAGCAACACTTATAATCTCACGCCTTCACTATCCCACGTTAATCTCAAATCATATCATGCATAAAATAGCTTAGGATGTTGAGGGCACAGACTAGAAATTCCTCAAATAGAACCCCAATTCCGAAATAGTTGGGACGAAGTGCAAATTGTGAATAAAATCAAAATGCAATGACTTTCAGATCACATGAGCCAATGTTATTTACAACAGAGCATAGATAACATTTCAAATGTTGAAACTGAGACATTTTACATTTTTATCCACAAAATGAGCTTATTTCAAATTTTCTGGCTGCACCAGGTCTCAAAAAAGTTGGGACACAGGCAAAAAAGGGCTGAAAAAGCAATTAATATATAAGAGAATCAGCTGAAAGAACATTTAGCAAGTAATTAAGTTAACTGGCATCAGGTGTGTAACATGATTGGCTGTAAAAGGGATGTGTTAGAGAGGCTGAGTCTCTCAGAAGTAAAGATGGCCAGAGACTCTCCAACCTGTGAAGGCTTGCGTAAAAAAATTGTGGAATACTTTAAAAACAATGTTCCTCAACGTCAAATTGCAAAGGCTTTGAAGGTCTCATCATCGACAGTGCGTAACATCATCAAAAGATTCAGAGAAACTGGAAAAATCTCTGTGCGTAACGGACAAGGCCGTAGACCTTTACTGGATGCCCGTGATCTTCGGGCCCTCAGACGCCACTGCATCATTCACCGGAATGATTCTGCCATTGACGTTACTAAATGGGCCCAGGAATACTTCAAGAAACTACTGTCTGTAAACACAGTCCGCCGTGCCATCCACAGATGCCACCTAAAAACTCTATCATGCAAAAAAGGAAGCCATTATTGAGCATGATCCAGAAGCGCCCGCCCGTGTTCTGTGGGCCAAGGCTCATTTAAAATGGACTGTAGCAAAGTGGCAAAGTGTCCTGTGGTCAGACGAGTCCAAATTTGACATTCTTGTTGGAAATCATGGGCGTCGTGTCCTCCGGGCTAAAGAGGAGAAAGACCACCCCTCCTGTTATCATAATTCTGTTTAAAAGCCAGCATCTCTGATGGTATGGGGATGCATTAGTGCATATGGTGTGGGACACTTGCATGTTTTAAAAAGCACCATGAATGCTGAAAGGTATATAAAGGTTTTAGAGCAACATGTGCTCCCCTCCAGATGACATCTATTCCAGGGACGGCCTTGTGTATTTCAGCAGGACAATGCAAAACCATACTGCAGCTATTACAGCATGGCTTCGTAGTAGAAGAGTCCCTGTGCTGAACTGGCCTGCCTGCAGTCCTGATCTTTCACCGATTGAGAACATTTGGCGCATAATTAAACGAAAAGTCCGTCAAAGGAGACCCAAAACTCTCCAGCAGCTCCCTGGAAGCCTGTATTAAACAAGAGTGGGATCAAATTCCAATGGCTAAACTCAAGAAACTTGTCTCCTCAATGCCCAGACGCCTCCACTCTGTGTTAAAAAGAAGAGGGGATGCTACACCATGGTAAACAGGGCCCTGTCCCAACTTTTTTGAGACATGTAGCAGCCATCAAATTTGAAATGAGCTCATTTTGTGCATAAAATTGTAAAATTTCTCAGTTTCAACATTAGCTATGTTATCTCTGTTCTATTTTGAATAAAATACTGGCTGGTGTGATTTGAAAGTCATTGCGTTTTGATTTAATTCACAGTTTACTCTTTGTCCCAACTATTTCAGAATTGGGGTTGTATAAGGGTCACTGCAGCAAAAAGGGGTTCTGCAGTGCCCCCTATAGGCAGTGCTCTCAACTGGCCACCAAAATTTTGTAATTTTCTGGAACTCCTTCATTGGCTGATTGACATCAATTAAAATGAAGCTGAGCAGTTACTAGCACAATGAGATTTAATTTCAACTCCTAATTTTTTAAGCTGTCAAATTCTGGCCCTCAAAATATTGATCATTCTTGGGGTTCTAGAAAAAAACCAGAGTATAAATCAAAATACACTATGAACAAATACGGCTCACTTCCTGCAACAGCCAGAGCAGTAATAGAGGCTAAGCTACAGAGGAAGAGATGGAAGAGTTCGGATTTGAGGTAGGCAGAGAGGTGGTTGGTAAATCTTGGTTCTGGTCAAAAGCTATAATGGATGTGAATGTTGAAGATATCATTGTAAATATCTAAAAGATTTAAGGTCTCTTGGCACTCTCTGTGGATATTGACATTGCACCTGTCTTCAAAAGGTATTTGTAGTTTTTCTAAATGGCACATTTCTGTCATTTTTAACCATTATAAAGTTTATGTCACACTGCAACCAATAACCCCCCCTGGAAAATTGCTGGCCACCCCCCAGAGCACTGACTGTATAAAACATGGACGTAGCCTACGTGACGTGATTCAGAAGGTGCGTCTCAAAGCATAGGCTGCATCCTTCAAAGGCTGCATTTTTAGGGGTTGTCGCTTAATTCCATCCACCAAACTGATATGATGTCATTTCATCTATGTTAAACAGCTTTGGTTTAACCAAGTCATCACAGTTTCCCAAGCCGTAACGTTAATTCTAACCCCAACCCTAAACTTAGCCCCAAATCTGACCCTGCCACTAAATTTATCCTTGTCTTTAACCCTAAATGCAAGTGTGGCGGATGGAAGTATATGACAACCCCTAAACATGCAGCCTTCGAAGGTTGCAGCCCATGAGATGCACCCATAGGTTTCTGAATATCCACTGTGAAGCTCATTTGGTCGCCAACTTGGCACTTACCTGACTTCACCTACCTCCGGCTAATCCAAAAATGGGCAAAAAGGCGGACCGTCACTGGAGCTGAGGTGGTCCCAATGGAGCCTGGTTCGCCCTCCGAGCTCGAAGCTACCAAGCTAGCTATTGCTAAAGGGACTCTAGCTATTGCTTACAAACTAGGCTAAGAAGCTAACTCAGCTCGATGCCACATAGTTGGCTATGGCTGAAATGCTGGATCATATCTGTCCTAGTAAAGGAAAGGAGCTGCCAAGTTGCCTGAGGTAGCGGGTCGAACGCTGTTTATATCCGTGAAGCGGTTGCAAGACGAACACTGCATACCGCTGGGAAGTTGCAGTGGTTGGCTAACCCCTAGGAGTAAGAGCGGTGCTCAGCTTAGATTTTTGACACACCTGAGCCACCTCGCATTCATGGTCATAAGGCCAGTCAAACGTTAACATTGCATAACGTAAGCTTACTAGCAAGCCTAGTGGACCTTAATTTTCCTTCCTCACACTTGCACATTTCTGATCTTTCACCCTACATTTTGAATTTGGTGAATGCCTAATGAATTTGCTTCTGTGGCTAGCATGCACACGGGTTATCAATGCTAGCACAGCTGGGCATCTGGCTCCAAGGCTAAACCATGGTTATTTCAGCAGATACCCAGCTAATCTATGGCCTTTATAATAGCTAACATACCAATGCGACGAGCAGCGTTTCTTTCGCGTCATATAAATTAAGGTACTTCTGGACCTCAACAAAGAGCCTTTGCTCTTAGCTTCACTTTTCATTGATGTTTTTTAATTGTAAATGGAGAGTTACTAAACACCGAATATAGCCGAACGTGGCCAGCTAGTCACAGTGTTTTCCGTTGCCATTTGGCTCATTAATTAGGTTAATGTAGCTAGCTAGCTTGTGGATGATGGACTTTATGAAGAAATGCATTTAGCGACAGCTAGCTAGCTTGCTAGATAACGTGGGGCAGGTTTAATTTGCTATAAAGCTAGCTAGCCTTCCTACATACAATGATACCGTATCAGTAATCGCACTGAACATGGAACGAATCCATTAGTGGCCAAGCAGCGGCTCTATCGACCCCTTTCATGTTTGTAAACAGTGATGATGTTTTTTGTGGGCGGAGCTTAACTGGTGGCAGAAAGTGACAGCTCTCGGGGACCAGTGTCAGGAGCACCAAAAACAAACATGGATAATATGGACGTCTTTTCTGATTATTTTAAGAGTTTGCCGACACAAGACAGTTATAATATTATGAGTCTTTCGTTAACGTTAAGTAAACGCTGGCATAAATACTGAGCAATGTTAGCAAAACCATCTATGAACAATTTGTTTGTCAGCCACATGCTAGCTTTCATGTTGGTAAACAGTGTTTACGATTATTAAATGGCGTACTGAGAACGCCAGCTTGTTGATTGCTGCTGTCACTAATTTTTCGTTTGTAACTTCATCATTGATTTTGCCTCTGTGTGATGAACAGTGGAGAAATCCTTACCGGGGGGTATACTACGAAGCAAGTTCAACATAGTCAGGCTTTGTTTGAATTAGCTGGGTCAACAAACCCTGAACTCAAAACCAGAGATACTTGGTACCATGACGGTGGTTATAATCTTTCTTTATTAAACTACGCTTTGTGCTTTAGGCTCTGTGCACGCTCCCATAAAAGGGGCGCTCCACGCGTCACTTGTCTCTTCTTCCGCCCAAAAATGGACCAATCGCGTGCTGTATATTTGTCCGAGGAGGAGCAGTGTTAATTATGGACAGTTATGAAGAATATAAAAATATAATAATAGCAAAAAGCAACGCTGTTGCTACTAATAAGCCCAGAGAGGAATTCTGGCGAAAAATTGTTTACAGTGTAAATGCGTCAGTCCAATACTGACGGATCAGAGGAAATTACTTTAATTTCTGGGCCAAATCAAAGAGAAATTAATTTATAGTTTGAATATTATCTGACCGTCATAAATATCAATAGTCTACTCAATTTCATTTATTCCCTTCCAAAAAAGAAGTATACTGCAAGTTAATATATTCAAGTAAACTTAAGTAAACGTCAAGTATATTTTCCAAGTATACTTTTTTACTTGTGTCAATGTACTAGTAGTATACTTGTAAGTGTACTAATTAAATACTGCTTGGGACTAAATTGGCCCACTTTAAGTTTATAAAAGTAAACTTTTAAGTATACTTCAAGTTTAAGCAAAGGAAACATAAAGTATACATCTAGTTTACATCTAAGTTATATTTTATACTGCAAGTACACTACAAGTGAACTTTTTAGCATACTGTGAGTTAACTAGTTGTATACTTCTAGCATACTTTTTTGTTTGTGAAAGTATATATTTAAGTATACTGCAAGTAAACTTACAGATATACTGCTAGTTTATTAGTTGTATACTTCTAGTAAACTTTTCAGTTCATGAAAGTATACCGTGGGGTATACTGCTAGGAAACTTAAAGAGTGTCATTGGATGTTTAATGACTGCATTGAGTCAGGACTTCAGGTTCACATCTCATCTGAAAGACAACATCCTCATCACTGCACTGGAGTATTGAGTATTATTCCATCAGAGGAAAGATCCCAACCTACTGGCCACCAACACCTGCTCCAGCAGCAACTGATTTTCCCAGGTGGTCTCCCATCCAAGCACTCACCAAACCCACACCTGCTTAGCTTCAGCCGCACATCTGGTGCATATCAAGTAGGGGTATGGCTGCTAGTTATAAAATTAAAACACACATTTCACTGTCACCATATCAGGCCAGATAGCACTGAAGTTCCAGTCTTCTTAACCTCATGTTTGAAAATACTGTGTACATTTATCTGTGAATCTGCACATAATGGCCAGCTAGATTGAACTGATATCTCAACTAAAACACAGCAATGTTTGGTACAGGTACAATATGCAGGGCTTTGATGTCCCCACACCTGTTTAAAAATGATTAAATCATTTATTAAACAGAATGTACCATCTTTCAAGTATTACAGCACTGCTGCATCTTTTCTTTAGTCGGTCATATTTTTTACTGTGATACAGAACTCTATTAACCAAAAAACAGCTCATCGGTGTACTCATTTGGAATATTTCATCA
Source organism: Gymnothorax javanicus (assembly GCA_029692085.1). Taxonomy (NCBI): domain Eukaryota; kingdom Metazoa; phylum Chordata; class Actinopteri; order Anguilliformes; family Muraenidae; genus Gymnothorax; species Gymnothorax javanicus. The sequence goes on from CM056200.1 coordinate 8,910,433, forward strand.
GCCTTTGCTTGAGTCCTTCAGCCTACTAGTCAGGCTGAAGGCATTGCTAATTCATATTTTAAGCATATTTCTAGTTCCATATGTGAGAAAGAGGTATTTTTTTGTCTTGAATTGGGATTTCAGAAAGAGTTGCCATTGCTGTGGTCTTATACTGTACTTATATATATTCCAATACAATATTGTGTTTGAAAATTTAATTTATAAAGGAGTCAATTTTGTTCTCAATCCTGAGTATGTGTTTCATTGTGAATTCTGATGACTACCTTCATCTGTAAATTAAAGCAGAATGCACTTAAGCATTATCTACTAGTAGAGTACATGAGGTAACCTCTCGTCTACTTACGTTAAATAATATCTGAATAGCAACAGTAATATATTTTAGAGTGCAATAATCATTAGCTGTGAGTATGACTTTAAGTTAGCTTAAAGAAGACTTTGAAGTATACTTGCAGTTTAAAAACAAAAAAATTTTAGCTCCCTGAAAGTTTAAAACTAAATTCAAACTATAGAGGCCTTGAAGTATAGAACTAGTGGACTAGTAGTCTACCTATAAGTTTACTTGCAGTATACTTCAAAGTGTACTTTCAAAAACTAAAAAGTTGGCTTGAAGTATATAACAAGTAAAGTTGTAGTACATCTGAATTTACTTGCAGTATACTTCAAAGTATACTTTTATAAATAAGAAATTGTGCTAGAAGTATATAACTAGTGAACTACTAGTTCATATTTAAGTTTACTAGCAGTATACCATACTTTACAGTATACTTTCATGAACTGAAAAGTTTACTAGAAGTATATAGCTAACAAACTAGCAGTATATCTAAGCTTACTTGCAATAAACTTTAATGTATACTTTCATCAACTGAAAAGTATGCTAGAAGTATACAACTAGTTAAGTCACAGTATACTTAAAAGTTAACTTGTAGAGTACTTGCAGTACAAAATAAAACTTAGACGTAAACTAGATGGGCACTTTAAGTTTACACTGCTTAAACTTGAAGTACACTGCCCTCCATAATTATTGGCACCCCTGGTTAAGATGTGTTCTTTAGCTTCTAATAAATTCAGTTTTTTTCTAAATAATATAGGACCACAATGAAAAAAAAGGAAAAATCCAACCTTTAATTCGAGTGCATTTATTCAGTGGGAAAAAAAATGCCACATTAAGAAATAATTCTTTTACATCAAATCATGTGTGCCACAATTATTAGCACCCCTGATGTTAATACTTTGTACAACCCCCTTTTGCCAACAAAACAGCACCTAATCTTCTCCTAGAATGTTTCACAAGATGGGAGAATACAGAAAGAGGGATCTTCGACCATTCCTCTTTGCACAATCTCTCTAAATCATCCAGCGACCTGGGTCCTCTCCTCTGCACTCTCCTCTTCAGCTCACTCCACAGGTTTTCAATGGGGTTGAGGTCTGGGGACTGAGATGGCCATGGGAGGAGCTTGATTCTGTGTCTGGTGAACCATTTCTGTGTAGATTTGGCCACATGTTTAGGGTCATTATCTTGCTGAAAGACCCAGTGACGACCCATCTTCAGCTTTCGGGCAGAGGCCACCAGATTTTGATTTAAAATGTCCTGGTATTTCAAAGCGCTCATGATGCCATGCACCCTAACAAGGTTCCCAGGGCCTCTGGAAGAGAAACAGGCCCACAGCATCACCGATCCTCCCCATACTTCACAGTGGGCATGAGGTGCTTTTCTGCATACTCATCTTTTGTGTTCCGCCAGACCCACTTAGAGTGTTTGTTGCCAAAAAGCTCTATCTTGGTCTCATCTGACCGAAGCACATGGTCCCAGTTGAAGTCCCAGTACCACTTAGCGAACTCCAGACGTTTGCGTTTATGATTGTGAGTGAGAAAAGGTTTTTTCCGTGCATGTCTCCCAAACGGCTTGTTGGCATGTAGATAGCGCCTGATGGTTGTTTTGGAGACTTTGTGACCTCAAGATGCTACCATTTGTCGTAATTCTTTAACAGTGAGCTTTGGAGAACTTTTTATTTCTCTTACCATCCTCCTCACTGTGCGTGGTGGCAAAATAACCTTGCGTCCTCATCCAGGCTTGTTTACCACTGTTCCAGTTGTTTTAAACTTCTTAATGATTCCTCTGACAGTAGACATGGGCAGGTGCAGGCGAGTGGCTATTTTCTTGTAGCCATTGCCTGACTTGTGAAGGTCGACACACATCTGCCTTACTTGAATGGTGTGTTCCTTTGTCTTTCCCATGTTGAAGAGTGGATAAGAGAAATGGCCTCTGTGTCACGTCATATTTATACCCCAGGGAAACAGGAAGTGATGAATTACTAATTAAATGTCCCTAGATACTCTATTCAACTTTGTAAACTACTGTAGAAATGACAGAAATACTTCAATTACATTTATTTCCTAGGAATTGTTAGGAGTGCCAATAATTGTTGAACAGGTGATTTTATGAAAAGTAATTATTTCTTAGTCAGGGATTTTTTTTTCGCCTTAAAATTCACTTGAGTTGAAGGTTACATTTTTCTACAATTTTCAGTGTGAGCGTATGCTTCTGCAATAAAAATTGAATTTATTTTAAGGCTTTTAACACATCTTAACCAGGGGTTCCAATAATTATGGAGGGAGCTGTATACTCCTTTTTTGTAAGGGTATGTATCAAGTCTATCAATACTGGAAGAATTGTCAAATTTGTTCTCAAATAAAATTAGACAAATGTTTATGTTTCTGTGTGGGTTAATAACACTGCATAAAAATCAAGTTCAGCTCCACCCATGTGCTGTTTACTCTGCTATGCTACCCCAAAGCTGACTTGTAACTGCAAACTTACATGTTTAATATTAAGTTCATGAGATAGTAAAAACTGACAAAAACTATACTGCAGTATACTTCAAAGAAGCCAAGATGTAAGGTAAAAAACATTTTAATGTGCTTATTCTTTTGATAGTAGCCTAACTGCAAGCCAAGTGTACTTGAACATTAGGCATGAATATTTCGGTACGTTATTATACTTTTCTTGAGTATATCTCGGTCAAAAGTTTAGGTACAAGTATAAGCCAAATATACTTTGACTTTTCTGTGTACTTTTCAGTATAAGCTAAGTATACTTAAGTATTACTTTGCTAAGTATATCTCTGATAAGTACATCAAAAGTAAACTGAAAGTATACTCTCTTATTTTTAGTTTAGAAGAAGTATACTAATAGCACGCTTGAATAAACTTCTTTTTCGTAAGGGTTTATTTGTTTTTGGTTGCTACTTTGTTTTTTAAATACAGCATGATATACTTTGTTAAAATCCCATCCCACTGATAAGCCCACCATTATTAATTTACAATAGGCCGATGGCATATCAAAACAATGGTAAGTATGACAAAATACTACTTAATTTTGTAATTGGTGCTTTAATAGTTGCAGTACCAGCACTGTCAAGAGGACATGGCAGCAAGTTAAAACAATGCATAAGAACATTCTTCAAAAGGCCCAATGTTGCTTTGCTTTCATAATAATTTTAATTGTATGTTGTTTAAAATGTATAGCGCGGCATACAATATTCTTGCTCAGATTTTCTGCATCACCGACTGAAAGCAAATACCTTCCCGTGGCAAAAAAACTAAAATGCTGTGCATACCATCCGTGTAACTGTAAGCGCACGGTTTCTCCTTGTTACATCGCCAACATATGGCTCCAGTAGATCGCATAAGTAACGAATTCCCTCATCTAAGAATCTGCAGCGTTCAGAGAATATCGTCAGAAAAAGCCAACGGGTCATACACTGTTATAAACTCGCACCTTTTTTGCCAGTTATTTAAACTGTAATTTTACAATAAGTTAACAACAGAGTTCCGTGTATGTTAATGCGTGCAGGACGCCACTTACAGTTCACATAACCATAAAACAATGCGTTAGTTTAACCTTTAAAGTCAGTTTATAACAGTGTATCGGTCTCTCTAGACTCTCTCCCTCCGAAGGGAACCGCGTCCTATTCGGGTACCAAGATCCACAGGATCATCGAAGAAAGATGATGCCATCTTCAAAGGAGGTGCTTAGTGACAAAGCAGCACATATGGAGACGTGATGCAAGTTCTGATAGGCCATGGAGTCAAGCCTGCTAACAGAGGAGCAGCTTCTACCTGCTGGGGAGTCACCTGAGGGCACATGACTGTCATCTGACCGAGCTGCCTGATGATTGCTTGGTTGGTAATTTGCTACTCTACTTAAGCTCGCCATCGGGAAGCTGCTCCTCAGTGCGCTCGCTCAACAGCCCTCCTCCACCCCTGCTCCACCGATCTATTGCATCCCTTAACCTGGCTCTCTTGTCTCAGTTCTTAACTGCGGTCAAGCTATCATCATTGTTGCTGTTGGCTCTGTTCCTTGGAGGGGGGTTACTAGCAGCTCCCTGCCTTCGGTTCCTCATTCGGACGGGCAGGGATCTCTCATAACAGAGCCATGTCGCCAAACTCAATGTATGATTGTATGCCTGTATGCTGCGAATAAATATTTTCTTTTGAAGAAGTGGTCCTATCAGAATTATAGCCAATTTAAGCCGAATCTCGGCACATAACCTGCCCCCGACCAGGTTAAGTTTGCAGCGTACTTTACCATGGTGATCGAGTCACCGTGGTGACTTTGAAAAGCCTGGCTTTAAGCCTGACGTGCTTTGCGAACCTACCACTCTTGCTTCGTAGCATAGCCCCCCGCGTATGAAAAGAGCACGACAAAGTCGAGAATTCCGGATAGGAAGTGGCTATTCGCCCCGCAGCGGGGTGAATTGGAGGAAAGAGATCGGCTATCTGCCCTGCGACGGGGCCGACAAGAGAGGCAGTTCTGCTATTCGCACCGCGGTGGGACGGATAAGAGAAGCACTTCTGCTATTTGCCCCGCAGTTGGGCCAATAGAGATTTCATTTTATAATCCGCCCCACTCTTTGATCTTTCGTGCTGAACCGCCGCGGGACGACTAGTCTCTTCCTTCCGGATAAATTCATCTGTCCAATCCGCTCTTTCAATTGATTGTAAACCATAAACATCTATGACGTCAGCCTCAGCCACAGAGACTGGTGAAGACTCAGCTAGATTTCGGCCAGACCCTACCAGCCTGTCCCCGGACCAACAGGTGAATCTGTCCGTGTGTCCGTGATAATGAAATGGATGGCTACAGGGTAAAATCATTTGGATGAATCTGTGGTTATGGTGTGTCTACAGTGAGTGAGGCATTTTCATGGTAATCATATAAAACCTTTGATTTACCTTTGTCAGTAGTTGAGACTAAGAATAGTCTGAATAGAAATGTTCATTGACCAATATTACAAATGTAATTTCAATGGAAAACACTTAGTACTCACAGTATTTGAATTGTCATTGTTGTTGCTAAAAAAAAAAAAAGCTGTTTTGAAAACTATTGGAAACGTTTGTGCGTTTTTCTGAAACTTGAGGCAAATGTGTTGGCTGCATATCGTCTTTTTAATGAAAAGGAGTCAAGGACATATAGCCTAGGAATCATCATATGTCTTTATATTTTGTGAGTGTTTATTAGATTCGGCCAAAGGTAGACGGGAAAGATATAGGAGTGTGGGGGGGCATTCAGTACATGACCACGGGCTGGAACTGAATCCGGGTTATCACAAGGAGGACCCTAAGATTTACACTGCCCCCATCTGGCCACCCCATGAACATTTTTGGGGCGCCCCTGCCTGCAACACAGTTTCCAGCTGCTGTAGTCTGAGTGGCGGAAACTGTTGAAATTTATCTTTAGCACTTGCGCCACAAATAGATTATAAATAGATGCAACGTCAAAAAACGCACACCCCTAGAAAAAATATCAATGCAGTTTTATCCATAAATTGGCATGAGTGGTATCGATAAGCATTGAAAAAATGCCATGCTGTCCTGTCCAAAATACAACATGGTTTTCTTGTGCTTCTTAACCAAAATAGGAGCCTAAAAAACTGGAAGAAGTTTTCACAAAGAGACTGCCATATTGGAAAAGGCCACAGCTCTGCCATCCAGTGGACTGCTGATGAACTACATGTTGCAAAAATGCAACTAATTCCTGCAGTGTGACCAAAAAAGTGAAAAACAGGAAAATGATGTTTGTGCAAGAAATGAACTAATTAGCAGGTTGGGGTTGCAGATTTACAGCGTAGCCCAAAAAAGGGTTAACAACTTCTCCTGTCACAACCCGACCTGAGGATTCCTCTCGCTCTCCAGCACTGCCGCACACGGCAGATTCTCCTGTCACCAACCGTACCTGAGGAATCCTCTTGCTCTCCAGCACTGCCGCACACGGCAGATTCTCCTGTCACGAACCATACCTGAGGATTCCTCTCGCTTTCCAGCACGGCCGCACAAGGCAGATTCTCCTGTCACGAACCCTACCTGAGGATTCCTCTCAATATCCAGCACTGCCGCACACGGCAGAATCTCCTGTTAGGAACCCAATCTGAGGATTCCTCACGCTCTCGAGCACTGCCGCACATGGCAGATTCTCCTGTCACCAACCCTACCTGAGGATTCCTCTCGCTCTCCAGCACTGCCGCACACGGCAGATTCTCCTGTCACGAACCATACCTGAGGATTCCTCTCGCTCTCCAGCACTGCCGCACACAGCAAATTCTCCTGTCAACAACCCTACCTGAGGATTCCTCTCGCTCTCCAGCACTGCCGCACACGGCAGATTCTCCTGTCACCAACCCTACCTTAGGATTCCTCTCGCTCTCCAGCAATGCCCCACACAGCAGATTCTCCTGTCACCAACCCGACCTGAGGATTCCTCACGCTCTCCAACACAGCCGCACAGGGCAGATTCTCCTATCACGAACCAGACCTGAGGATTCCTCACGCTCTTTAGCTCTGCCGCACATGGCAGATTCTCCTGTCACGAACCATACCTGAGGATTCCTCACGCTCTCCAGCACTGCCGCACACGGCAGATTCTCCTGTCACGAACCCTACCTAAGGATTCCTCTCGCTCTCCAGCACTGCCGCGACGTGGCAGATCCTCCTGTCACCAACCCGACCTGAGGATTCCTCTCGCTCTCCAGCACTGTCGCACACGGCAGATTCTCCTGTCACCAACCCTACCTGAGGATTCCTCTCGCTCTCCAGCACTGCCGCACATGGCAGATTCTCCTGTCACCAACCCTACCTGAGGATTCCTCTCGCTCTCCAGTACTGCCGCACACAGCAGATTCTCCTGACACCAACCCTACCTGAGGATTCCTCTCGCTCTCCAGGACTGCCGCACACGGCAGATTTTCCTGTCACGAACCCTACCTGAGGATTCCTCACGGTCTCCAGCACTGCCGCACACGGCAGATTCTCCTGTCACCAACCCTCCCTGAGGATTCCACTCTCTCTCCAGCACTGCCGCACACAGCAGATTTTCCTATCAGGAACCCTACCTGAGGATTGCTCTCGCTCTCCCGCACTGCCGCAAACGGCAGACTCTCATGTCACGAACCCTACCTGAGGATTCCTCTCGCTCTCCAGCACTGCCGCACACAGCAGATTCTCCTGTCACCAACCCTACCTGAGGATTCCTCACGCTCTCCAGCACTCCGCACACAGCAGATTCTCCTGTCACCAACCCGATCTGAGGATTCCTCTCGCTCTCCAGCACTGCCGCACACGGCAGATTCTCCTGTCACCAACCCTACCTGAGGATTCCTCTCGATCTCCAGCAATGCCCCACACAGCAGATTCTCCTGTCACTAACCCGACCAGAGGATTCCTCACGCTCTCCAGCACTGCCGCACACGGCAGATTCCCCTGTCACCAACGCTACCTGTGGATTGCTCTTTCTCTCCAGCAATGCCCCACACAGCAGATTCACCTGTCACCAACCCTACCTGAGGATTCCTCTCGCTCTCCAACAATGCCCCACACGGAAGATTCTCCAGTCACAAAACAGACCTGAGGATTCCACTCGCTCTCCAGCACAGCCGCACACGGAAGATTCTCCTATCACGAACCCTACCTGAGGATTCCACACGCTTTCCAGCACTGCCGCACAAGGCAGATTCTCCTGTCACGAACCATACCTAAGGATTTCTCTCGCTCTCCAGCACTGCCGCACACGGCAAATCCTCCTGTCACCAACCGTACCTGAAGATTCCTCTCGCTCTTCAGCACTGCTGCACGTGGCAGATTCTCCTGTCACCAACCCTCCCTGAGGATTCCTCTCGCTCTCCAGCACTGCCGCACACGGCAGATTCTCCTGTCACCAACCCTACCTGAGGATTCCTCTCGCTCTCCAGCACTGCCGCACACAGCAGATTCTCCTGTCACCAACCCTACCAGAGGATTTCTCTCTCTCTCCAACAATGCCCCACACGGCAGATCCTCCTGTCACAAAACAGACATGAGGATTCCACTCGCTCTCCAGCACTGCCGCACACGGCAGATTCTCCTATCACGAACCCTACCTGAGGATTCCTCACACTCTCCAGCACTGCCGCACACGACAGATTCTCCTGTCACCATCCGTCCCTGAGGATTCCTCTCGCTCTCCAGCACTGCCGCACACGGCAGATTTTCCTGTCACCAACCCTACCTGAGGATTCCTCTCGCTCTCCAGTACTGCCGCACACAGCAGATTCTCCTGTCACCAACCCTACCTGAGGATTCCTCTCGCTCTCCAGCACTGCCGCACACAGCAGATTCTCCTGTCACTAACCAGACCTGAGGATTCCTCTCGCTCTCCAGCACTGCCGCACACGGCAGATTCTCCTGTCACGAACCATACCTGAGGATTCCTCTCGCTCTCCAGCAATGCCCCACACAGTAGATTCTCCTGTCATCAACCAGACCTGAGGATTCCTCACACTCTCCAGCACTGCCGCACACGACAGATTCTCCTGTCACCAACCCTACCTGAGGATTCCTCTCGCTCTCTAGCAATGCCCCACAAAGCAAATTCTCCTGTCACCAACCCGACCTGAGGATTCCTCTCGCTCTCCAGCACTGCCGCACACGGCAGATTCTCCTGTCACCAACCCTACCTGAGGATTCCTCTCGCTCTCCAGCAATGCCCCACACAGCAGATTCTCCAGTCACCAACACGAACTGAGGATTCCTCACGCTCTCCAGCACAGCCGCACACGGCAGATTATCCTGTCACCAACCCTACCTGTGGATTGCTCTCGCTCTCCAGCAATGCCCCACACTGCAGATTCACCTGTCACAAACCCTACCTGAGGATTCCTCTCGCTCTCCAGCAATGCCCCACAGGGCAGATTCTCCTGTCACAAAACAGACCTGAGAATTCCTCTCGCTTTCCAGCACTGCCGCACAAGGCAGATTCTCCTATCACGAACCCTACCTGAGGATTCCTCACACTCTTTAGCTCTGCCGCACATGGCAGATTCTCCTGTCACGAACCATACCTGAGGATTCCTCAAGCTCCCCAGCACTGCCGCACACGGCAGATTCTCCTGTCACGAACCCAACCTGAGGATTCCTCTCGCTCTCCAGCACTGTCGCACACGGCAGATTCTCCTGTCACCAACCCTACCTGAGGATTCCTCTCGCTCTCCAGCACTGCCGCACATGGCAGATTCTCCTGTCACCAACCCTACCTGAGGATTCCTCTCGCTCTCCAGCACTGCCGCACACAGCAGATTCTCAAGACACCAACCCTACCTGAGGATTCCTCACGGTCTCCAGCACTTCCGCACACGGCAGATTCTCCTGTCACCAACCCTACCTGAGGATTCAACTCTCTCTCCAGCACTGCAGCAGACAACAGATTCTCCTGTCAGGAACCCTACCTGAGGATTCCTCTCGCTCTCCCGCACTGCCGCAAACGGCAGATTCTCCAATCGCGAACCCTACCTGAGGATTCCACACGCTTTCCAGCACTGCCGCACAAGGCAGATTCTCCTGTCACGAACCATACCTAAGGATTTCTCTCGCTCTCCAGCACTGCCGCACACGGCAGATCCTCCTGTCACCAACCGTACCTGAGGATTCCTCTCGCTCTTCAGCACTGCTGCACGTGGCAGATTCTCCTGTCACCAACCCTCCCTGAGGATTCCTCTCGCTCTCCAGCACTGCCGCACGCGGCAGATTCTCCTGTCACCAACCCTACCTGAGGATTCCTCTCGCTCTCCAGCACTGCCGTACACAGCAGATTCTCCTGTCACCAACCCTACCAGAGGATTTCTCTCTCTCTCCAACAATGCCCCACACGGCAGATCCTCCTGTCACAAAACAGACATGAGGATTCCTCACGCTCTCCAGCACTGCCGCACACGGCAGATTCCCCTGTCACCAACGCTACCTGTGGATTGCTCTTTCTCTCCAGCAATGCCCCACACAGCATGATTTTTAACCTGTCACCAACCCTACCTGAGGATTCCTCTCGCTCTCCAACAATGCCCCACACGGAAGATTCTCCAGTCACAAAACAGACCTGAGGGATTCCCTTCCTCCAGCACAGAACGGAAGATTCTCCTATCACGAACCCTACCTGAGGATTCCACATGCTTTCCAGCACTGCCAAGCACAAGGCAGATTCTCCTGTCACGAACCATACCTAAGGATTTCTCTCGCTCTCCAGCACTGCCGCACACGCAGATCCTCCTGTCACCAACCATACCTGAGGATTCCTCTCTCGCTCTTCAGCACTGCTGCACGTGGCAGATTCTCCTGTCACCAACCCTCCCTGAGGATTCCTATCGCTCTCCAGCACTGCCGCACACGGCAGATTCTCCTGTAACCAACCCTACCTGAGGATTCCTCTCGCTCTCCAGCACTGCCGCACAGCAGATTCTCCTGTCACCAACCCTACCAGAGGATTTCTCTCTCCAACAATGCCCCCACACGGCAGATCCTCCTGTCACAAAACAGACATGAGGATTCCACTCGCTCTCCAGCACTGCCGCACACGGCAGATTCTCCTATCACGAACCCTACCTGAGGATTCCTCACACTCTCCAGCACTGCCGCACACGACAGATTCTCCTGTCACCATCCCTCCCTGAGGATTCCTCTCGCTCTCCAGCACTGCCGCACACGGCAGATTTTCCGTTCACCAACCCTACCTGAGGATTCCTCTCGCTCTCCAGTACTGCCGCACACAGCAGATTCTCCTGTCACCAACCCTACCTGAGGATTCCTCTCGCTCTCCAGCACTGCCGCACACAGCAGATTCTCCTGTCACTAACCAGACCTGAGGATTCCTCTCGCTCTCCAGCACTGCCGCACACGGCAGATTCTCCTGTCACGAACCATACCTGAGGATTCCTCTCGCTCTCCAGCAATGCCCCACACAGTAGATTCTCCTGTCATCAACCAGACCTGAGGATTCCTCACACTCACCAGCACTGCCGCTCACGACAGATTCTCCTGTCACCAACCCTACCTGAGGATTCCTCTCGCTCTCTAGCAATGCCCCAAAAAGCAAATTCTCCTGTCACCAACCCGACCAGAGGATTCCTCTCGCTCTCCAGCACTGCCGCACACGGCAGATTCTCCTGTCACGAACCCTACCTGAGGATTCCTCTCGCTCTCCAGCAATGCCCCACACAGCAGATTCTGCAGTCACCAACCCGAACTGAGGATTCCTCACGCTCTCCAGCACAGCCGCACACGGCAGATTCTCCTGTCACCAACCCTACCTGTGGATTGCTCTCGCTCTCCAGCAATGCCCCACACTGCAGATTCACCTGTCACAAACCCTACCTGAGGATTCCTCTCGCTCTCCAGCAATGCCCCACAGGGCAGATTCTCCTGTCACAAAACAGACCTGAGAATTCCTCTCGCTTTCCAGCACTGCCGCACAAGGCAGATTCTCCTATCACGAACCCTACCTGAGGATTCCTCACACTCTTTAGCTCTGCCGCACATGGCAGATTCTCCTGTCAGCTCCCCCAGCACTGCCGCAGACACGGCAGATTCTCCTGTCACGAACCCAACCTGAGAGGATTCCTCTCGCTCTCTCCAGCACTGTCGCACCACGGCAGATTCTCCTGTCACCAACCCTACCTGAGGATTCCTCTCGCTCTCCAGCACTGCCGCATGGCAGATTCTCCTGTCACCAACCCTACCTGAGGATTCCTCTCGCTCTCCAGCACTGCCGCACACAGCAGATTCTCCTGACACCAACCCTACCTGAGGATTCCTCACGGTCTCCAGCACTGCAGGCAGATTCTCCTGTCACCAACCCTACCAGAGGATTCAAACACAACAGATTCTCCTGAGCACTGCACCAGCACTGCAAACAACAGATTCTCCTGTCAGGAACCCTACCTGAGGATTCCTCTCGCTCTCCCGCACTGCCCCACACGGCAGATTCTCCTGTCACGAACCCTACCTGAGGATTCCTCTCGCTTCCAGCACTGCCGCACACGGCAGATTCTCCTGTCACCAACCATACCTGAGGATTCCTCTCGCTCTCCAGCACTGCTGCACGGCAGATTCTCCTGTCACCAACCCTACCTGAGGATTCTCTTTCCCAGCTCTCCAGCACTGCTGCACGTGGCAGATTCTCCTGTCACCAACCCTCCCTGAGGATTCCTCTCTCTCTCCAGCACTGCCGCACACACTGCAGATTCTCCTGTCACCAACCCTACCTGAGGATTCCTCTCTCTCCAGCACTGCCCACACAGCAGATTCTCCTGTCACCAACCCTACCCAGAGGATTCCTCTCTCTCTCCAACACTGCACACTGCAGATTCTCCTGTCACCCTCACCTGAGCCTGAGAACAGACATGAGGATTCCACTGTCACCCTCTCCAGCACTGCCAGCACACACGGCAGATTCTCCTGTCACCAACCCTACCTGAGGATTCCTCACACTCTCCAGCACTGCCTCACACGGCAGATTCTCCTGTCACCAACCCTCCCTGAGGATTCCTCTCGCTCTCCAGCACTGCCGCACACGGCAGATTCTCCTGTCACCAACCCTACCTGAGGATTCCTCTCTCTCCAGCACTGCCGCACACAGCAGATTCTCCTGTCACCAACCCTACCTGAGGATTCACTGCCGCACAAGCAGATTCTCCTGTCACTAACCAGACCTGAACCCTCTCCTGCACTGCCGCACACACAACAGATTCTCCTGTCACTCCATACCTGAGGATTCTGCCGCACACAGCAGATTCTCCTGTCAGATTCCTCTCGTCTAGCACCCATACCTGAGGATTCCTCCTGTCACTGCCTGAGGATTCCGGCAGATTCTCCTGTCACCAACCCCCACCTACTCCTGTCACCAACCCTACCTGAGGATTCCCTCCTGAGGATTTCTCTCGCTCTCCAGCACTGTCCAGCACACAGCAGATTCTCCTGTCACCAACCCTACCTGAGGATTCCTCTCGCTCTCAGCACTGCCAGCAGATTCTCCTGTCACCAACCCTACCTGGCAGATTCCTCTCTCCCAGCACTGCCCCACACAGATTCTCCTGTCACCAACCCCTACCTGAGGATTCCTCTCGCTCTCCAGCACTGCACTGGCAGATTCTCCTGTCACAACCCTCCCAGATTCTCTCGCTCTCCAGCACTGCCGCCCTATTCTCCTGAGGAACCCTACCTCTCTCTCTCTCTCCAACAATGCCACAACAGATTCTCCTGTCACCAACCCTACCTGAGGATTCCTCTCGCTCTCCAGCACTGCAGCACACACAACAGATTCTCCTGTCACGAACCCTACCTGAGGATTCCTCTCGCTTCTCCAGCACTGCCGCACACGGCAGATTCTCCTGTCACGAACCCTACCTGAGGATTCCTCTCGCTCTCCAGCACTGCCGCACACGGCAGATTTTCCTGTCACCAACCCTACCTGAGGATTCCTCACGGTCTCCAGCACTGCCGCACACGGCAGATTCTCCTGTCACCAACCCTACCTGAGGATTCCTCTCGCTCTCCAGCACTGCCGCACACAGCAGATTCTCCTGTCACCAACCCTGAGATTCCTCCCTGAGGATTCTCCTGTCACGAACCTACCTGAGGATTCCAGCACTGCCAGCACTGCCCACACACGCAGATTCTCCTGTCACCAACCCCTACCTGAGGATTCCTCTCGCTCTCCAGCACTGCCGCACACAGCAGATTCTCCTGTCACCAACCCTACCTGAGGATTCCTCTCGCTCTCCAGCAATGCCCCACACAGCAGATTCTCCTGTCACCAACCCTACCTGAGGATTTCCTCTCTCTCTCCAGCACTGCCACACACGGCAGATCCTCCTGTCACTACATGAGGATTCCTCTGCCAGCACTGCCCCACACGGCAGATTCTCCTGTCACGAACCCTACCTGAGGATTCCTCACACTCTCCAGCACTGCCGCACACGACAGATTCTCCTGTCACTATCCCCTCCTGAGGATTCCTCTCGCTCTCCAGCACTGCCCCACACGGCAGATTCTCCTGTCACCAACCCTACCTGAGGATTCCTCTCGCTCTCCAGTACTGCCGCACACACAGCAGATTCTCCTGTCACCAACCCTACCTGAGAATTCCTCTCGCTCTCCAGCACTGCCGCACACAGCAGATTCTCCTGTCACTAACCAGACCTGAGGATTCCTCTCGCTCTCCAGCACTGCCGCACACACAGATTCTCCTGTCACGAACCATACCTGAGGATTCCTCACGCTCTCCAGCAATGCCCACACAGCAGATTCTCCTGTCATCAACCCTACCTGAGGATTCCTCTCGCTCTCCAGCAATGCCGCACACGGCAGATTCTCCTGTCACCAACCCTACCTGAGGATTCCTCTCGCTCTCTAGCAATGCCCCACACAATGCAGATTCTCCTGTCACCAACCCTACCTGAGGATTCCTCCACGCTCTCCAGCACTGCCGCACACGGCAGATTCTCCTGTCACCAACCCTACCTGAGGATTCCTCTCGCTCTCCAGCAATGCCCCACACAGCAGATTCTCCTGTCACCAACCCTACCTGAGGATTCCTCACGCTCTCCAGCACAGCCGCACACGGCAGATTCTCCTGTCACCAACCCTACCTGTGGATTACTCTCGCTCTCCAGCAATGCCCCACACTGCAGATTCACCTGTCACAAACCCTACCTGAGGATTCCTCTCGCTCTCCAGCAATGCCCCACAGGGCAGATTCTCCTGTCACAAAACAGACCTGAGAATTCCTCTCGCTTTCCAGCACTGCCGCACACGGCAGATTCTCCTATCACGAACCCTACCTGAGGATTCCTCACACTCTTTAGCTCTGCCGCACATGGCAGATTCTCCTGTCACGAACCATACCTGAGGATTCCTCAAGCTCCCCAGCACTGCCGCACACGGCAGATTCTCCTGTCACAAACCCAACCTGAGGATTCCTCTCGCTCTCCAGCACTGCCGCACACAGCAGATTCTCCTGTCACCAACCCTACCTGAGGATTCCTCTCGCTCTCCAGCACTGCCGCACATGGCAGATTCTCCTGTCACCAACCCTACCTGAGGATTCAACTCTCTATCCAGCACTGCAGCACACAACAGATTCTCCTGTCAGGAACCCTACCTGAGGATTCCTCTCGCTCTCCCGCACTGCCGCAAACGGCAGATTCTCATGTCACGAACCCTACCTGAGGATTCCTCTCGCTCTCCAGCACTGCCGCACACACGGCAGATTCTCCTGTCAGGAACCCTACCTGAGGATTCCTCTCGCTCTCCAGCACTGCCGCACATGGCAGATTCTCCTGTCACGAACCCTACCTGAGGATTCCTCACGCTCTCCAGCACTCCGCACACAGCAGATTCTCCTGTCACCAACCCGATCTGAGGATTCCTCTCGCTCTGCAGCACTGCCGCACACGGCAGATTCTCCTGTCACCAACCCTACCTGAGGATTCCTCTCGATCTCCAGCAATGCACCACAAAGCAGATTCTCATGTCACGAACCCGACCAGAGGATTCCTCACGCTCTCCAGCACTGCCGCACACGGCAGATTCCCCTGTCACCAACCCTACCTGTGGATTGCTCTTTCTCTCCAGCAATGCCCCACACAGCAGATTCAACTGTCACCAACCCTACCTGAGGATTCCTCTCGCTCTCCAACAATGCCCCACACGGAAGATTCTCAAGTCACAAAACAGACCTGAGGATTCCACTCGCTCTCCAGCACTGCCGCACACGGCAGATTCTCCTATCACTAACCATACCTGAGGATTCCTCTCGCTCTCCAGCACTGCCGCACACGGCAGATCCTCCTGTCACCAACCCTGCCTGAGGATTGCTCTCGCTCTCCAGCACTGTCGCAAACGGCAGATTCTCCTGTCACCAACCCTACCTGAGGATTCCAATCGCTCTGCAACACTGCCGCACACGGCAGATTCTCCTGTCACCAACCCTACTGAGGATTCCTCTCGCTCTCCAGCACTGCCGCACACGGCAGATACTCCTGTCACCAAACCGACATGAGGATTCCCCACGTTCAACACCACTGCCGCACACGGCAGATTCTCCTGTCAACAACCCTACCTGAGGATTCCTCTCGCTCTCCAGCACTGCCGCACAGGGCAGATTCTCCTGTCACCAACCCTACCTGAGGATTCCTCTCGCTCTCCAGCATTGCCGCACACAGCAGATTCTCCTGTCACGAACCCTACCTGAGGATTCCTTTCGCTCTCCAGCACTGCGGAACACGGCCGATTATCCTGTCACGACCCCTACCTGAGGAGTCCTCTCGCTCTCCAGCACTGCCGCATACGGCAGATTCTCCTGTCACCAACCCTACCTGAGGATTCCTCTCGCTCTCCAGCACTGCCAGACACAGCAGATCCTCCTGTCACGAACACTACGTGAGGATTCCTCTCGCACTCCAGCACTGCCGCACAAGGCAGATTCTCCTGTCACGAACCCTACCTGAGGATTCCTTATGCTATCAAGCTCTGCCGCACACGGCAGATTCTCGTGTCATCAACCCTACCAGAGGATTCCTCACGCTCTCCAGCACTGCCGCACACGGCAGATCCTCCTGTCATGAACGCTACCTGAGGATTCCTCTCGCTCTCCAGCACTGCCGCACAGGGCAGATCCTCCTGTCAACAACCCTACCTGAGGATTCCTCTCGCTCTCCAGCACTGCCGCACGTGGCAGATTCTCCTGTCACCAACACTACCTGAGGATACCTCTCGCTCTCCAGCACTGCCGCACACAGCAGATTCTCCTGTCACCAACCCTACCTGAGGATTCCTCTCGCTCTCCAGCACTGCCGCACACAGCAGATTCTCCTGTCACCAACCCTACCTGAGGATTCCTCTCGCTCTCCAGCACTGCCGGACACGGCAGATTCTCCTGTCACCAACCCTACCTGAGGATTCCTCACGGTCTCCAGCACTGCCGCACAAGGCAGATTCTCCTGTCACCAACCCTACCTGAGGATTCCACTCGCTCTCCAGCACTGCCGCACACAGCAGATTCTCCTGTCAGGAACCCTACCTGAGGATTCTTCTCGCTCTCCCGCACTGCCGCAAACAGCAGATTCTCATGTCACGAACCCTACCTGAGGATTCCTCTCGCTCTCCAGCACTGCCGCACACGGCAGATTCCCCTGTCAGGAACCCTACCTGAGGATTCCTCTCGCTCTCCAGCATTGCCGCACACGGCAGATTCTCCTGTTAGGAACTCTACCTGAGGATTCCTCTCGCTCTCCAGCACTGCGGCACACGGAAGATTCTCCTGTCAGGAACCCGATCTGAGGATTCCTCTAGCTCTCCTGCACTGCCACAAACGGCCAATCCTCCTGTCAAGTACCCAGCCAGAGGATTCCTCTCGCTCTCCAGCACTGCTAAACACGGCAGATTTTCCTGTCAAAAAACCCAACCTGAGGATTCCTCTCGCTCTCCAGCACTCCCGAACACGGCAGATTCTGCTGTCACAAACGCTACCTGAGGATTCCTCACGCTCTCCAGAAATGCTCCACACAGCAGATTCTCCTGTCACCAACCCTACCTGAGGATTCCTCTCGCTCTCAGAAAATGCCCCACACGGCAGATTCTCCTGTCACCAACCCGACCTGAGGATTCCTCTCGCTCTCCCGCACTGCCGCACATGGCAGATTCTCCTATCACGAACCCTACCTAAGGATTCCTCATGCTCTTTAGCTCTTCCGCACACAGCAGATTATCCTGTAACGAACTCTACCTGAGGATTCCTCATGCTCGCCAGCAATGCCGGACACAGCAGATTCTCCTGTCACGAACCCTACCTGAGGATTCCTCTCGCTCTCCAGCACTGCCGCACAAGGCAGATTCTCCTGTCACCAACCCTACCTGAGGATTCCTCTCGCTCTCCAGCACTGCCGCACACGGCAGATTCTCCTGTCACCAACCCTACCTGAGGATTCCTCTCGCTCTCCAGCACTGCCAGACACAGCAGATCCTCCTGTCACGAACACTACGTGAGGATTCCTCTCGCACTCCAGCACTGCCGCACACGGCAGATTCTCCTGTCACGAACCCTACCTGAGGATTCCTTATGCTATCAAGCTCTGCCGCACACAGCAGATTCTCGTGTCATCAACCCTACCAGTGGATTCCTCATGCTCTCCAGCACTGCCGCACACGGCAGATCCTCCTGTCATGAACGCTACCTGAGGATTCCTCACGCTCTCCAGCACTGCCGCACAGGGCAGATCCTCCTGTCAACAACCCTACCTGAGGATTCCTCTCGCTCTCTAGCACTGCCGCACGTGGCAGATTCTCCTGTCACCAACACTACCTGAGGATACCTCTCTCTCTTCAGCACTGCCGCACAAAGCAGATTCTCCTGTCACCAACCCTACCTGAGGATTCCTCTCGCTCTCCAGCACTGCCGCACACGGCAGATTCTCCTGACACCAACCCTACCTGAGGATTCCTCTTGCTCTCCAGCACTGCCGGACACGGCAGATTCTCCTGTCACCAACCCTACGTGAGGATTCCTCACGGTCTCCAGCATTGCAGCACAAGGCAGATTCTCCTGTCACCAACCCTACCTGAGGATTCCACTCGCTCTCCAGCACTGCCGCACACAGCAGATTCTCCTGTCAGGAACCCTACCTGAGGATTCCTCTCGCTCTCAGCACTGCCGCAACGGCAGATTCTCCTGTCACCAACCCTACCTGAGGATTCCTCTCGCTCTCCAGCACTACCGCACACGGCAGATTCCCCTGTCAGGAACCCTACCTGAGGATTCCTCTCGCTCTCCAGCATTGCCGCACACGGCAGATTCTCCTGTTAGGAACTCTACCTGAGGATTCCTCTCGCTCTCCAGCACTGCGGCACACGGAAGAATCTCCTGTCAGGAACCCGATCTGAGGATTCCTCTTGCTCTCCAGCACTGCCACAAACGGCCAATCCTCCTGTCAAGAACCCAGCCTGAGGATTCCTCTCGCTCTCCAGCACTGTTAAACACGGCAGATTTTCCTGTCAAAAAACCCAACCTGAGGATTCCTCTCGCTCTCCAGCACTCCCGAACACGGCAGATCCTCCTGTCACCAACTCTGCCTGAGGACTCCTCTAGCTCTTCAGCACTGCCACACTCGACAGATTCTGCTGTCACAAACGCTACCTGAGGATTCCTCACGCTCTCCAGCAATGCTCCACACTGCAGATTCTCCTGTCATCAACCCTACCTGAGGATTCCTCTCGCTCTCAGAAAATGCCCCACACGGCAGATTCTCCTGTCACCAACCCGACCTGAGGATTCCTCTCGCTCTCCCGCACTGCCGCACATGGCAGATTCTCCTATCACGAACCCTACCTGAGGATTCCCCCTGCTCTTTAGCTCTTCCGCACACAGCAGATTATCCTGGAACGAACTCTACCTGAGGATTCCTCATGCTCGCCAGCAATGCCGCACACGGCAGATTCTCCTGTCACCAACCGTACCAGGGGATTCCTCTCGCTCTCCAGCACTGCCGCACACGGCAGATCCTACTGTCACCAACCCTACCTGAGGATTCCTCTCGCTCTACAGCACTGCCGCAAACGGCAGATTTTCCTGTCACTAACCCTACCTGTGGATTACTCTCGCTCTCCAGCACTGCCGCACAAGGCAGATTTTCCTATCACCAACCCTAACTGAGGATTCCTCTCGCTCTCCAGCACTGCCGAACATGGCATATTTTCCTGTCACTAACCCTACCTGAGGATTCCTCACGCTCTCCAGCACTGCCGCACACAGCAAATTCTCCTGTCACCAACCCTACCTGAGGATTCCTCACGCTCTCCAGCACTCCGCACACTGCAGATTCTCCTGTCACCAACCCGATCTGAGGATTCCTCTCGCTCTCCAGCACTGCCGCACACGGCAGATTCTCCTGTCACCAACCCTACCTGAGGATTCCTCTCGATCTCCAGCAATGCCCCACACAGCAGATTCTCCTGTCACCAACCCTACCAGAGGATTCCTCACGCTCCAGCACTGCCGCACACGGCAGATTCCCCTGTCACCAACCCTACCTGAGGATTGCTCTTTCTCTCCAGCAATGCCCCACACAGCAGATTCACCTGTCACCAACCCTACCTGAGGATTCCTCTCGCTCTCCAACAATGCCCCACACGGAAGATTCTCCAGTCACAAAACAGACCTGAGTATTCCACTCGCTCTCCAGCACTGCCGCGCACGGTAGATTCTCCTATCACGAACCCTACCTGAGGATTCCTCATGCTTTCCAGCACTGCCGCACACAGCAGATTCTCCTGTCACCAACCCTACCTGAGGATTCCTCTCGCTCCAGCACTGCCGCACACGGCAGATCCTCCTGTCACCAACCCTACCTGAGGATTCCTCTCGCTCTTCAGCACTGCCGCACGTGGCAGATTCTCCAGTCACCAACCCTCCCTGAGGTTTCCTCTCGCTCTCCAGCACTGCCGCACACGGCAGATTCTCCTGTCACCAACCCTCCTGAGGATTCCTCTCGCTCTCCAGCACTGCCGCACACAGCAGATTCTCCTGTCACCAACCCTACCAGAGGATTTCTCTCGCTCTCCAGCACTGCCGCACACGGCAGATCCTCCTGTCACCAACCCTACCTGAGGATTCCTCTCGCTCTCCAGCACTGCCGCACACGGCAGATTCTCCTGTCACGAACCCTACCTGAGGATTCCTCACACTCTCCAGCACTGCCGCACACGACAGATTCTCCTGTCACCAACCCTTCTGAGAATTCCTCTCGCTCTCCAGCACTGCCGCACACGGCAGATTCTCCTGTCACGAACCCTACCTGAGGATTTCTCTCGCTCTCCAGCACTGCCGCACACGGCAGATCCTCCTGTCACCATCCCTACCTGAGGATTCCTCTCGCTCTTCAGCACTGCCGCACACGGCAGATTCTCCTGTCACCAACCCTACCTGAGGATTCCTCTCGCTCTCCAGCACTGCCGCACACGGCAGATTCTCCTGTCACAAACCCTACCTGAGGATTCCTCTCGCTCTCCAGCACTGCCGCACACGGCAGTGTCTCCTGTCACGAACCCTACCTGAGGATTCCTCACACTCTCCAGCACTGCCGCACACGACAGATTCTCCTGTCACCAACCATACCTGAGGATTCCTCTCGCTCTCCAGCAATGCCACACACAGCAGATTCTCCTGTCACCAACCCGACCTGAGGATTCCTCTCGCTCTCAAGCACTGCCGCACACGGCAGATTCTCCTGTCACGAACCATACCTGAGGATTCCTCTCGCTCTCCAGCAATGCCCCACACAGTAGATTCTCCTGTCACCAACCCGACCTGAGGATTCCTCACGCTCTCCAGCACTGCCCCACACAGCAGATTCTCCTGTCACCAACCCTACCTGAGGATTCCTGTCGCTCTCCAGCACTGCCGCACACGGCAGATTCTCCTGTCACCAACCCTACCTTAGGATTCCTCTCGATCTCCAGCAATGCCCCACACAGCAGATTCTCCAGTCACCAACCCGACCTGAGGATTCCTCACGCTCTCCAACACAGCCGCACACGGCAGATTCTCCTGTCTCCAACCCTACCTGAAGATTGCTCTCGCTCTCCAGCACTGCCCCACACTGCAGATTCTCCTGTCACCAACCCTACCTGAGGATTCCTCTCGCTCTCCAGCAATGCCCAACAGGGCAGATTCTCCTGTCACAAAACAGACCTGAGGATTCCTCTCGCTTTCCAGCACTGCCGCACAAGGCAGATTCTCCTATCACGAACCCTACCTGAGGATTCCTCACGGTCTTTAGCTCTGCCGCACATGGCAGATTATCATGTAACGAACTCTACCTTAGGATTCCTCATGCTCGCCAGCACTGCCGCACACGGCAGATTCTCCTGTCACCAACCCTACCTGGGGATTCCTCTCGCTCTCCAGCACTGCCGCACACGGCAGATCCTCCTGTCACCAACCCTACCTGAGGATTCCTCTCGCTCTACAGCACTGCCGCAAACGGCAGATTTTCCTGTCACTAACCCTACCTGGGGATTCCTCTCGCTCTCCAGCACTGCCGCACATGGCAGATTTTCCTATCACCAACCCTAACTGAGGATCCTCTCGCTCTCCAGCACTGCCGCACATGGCAGACTTTCCTGTCACAAACCCTACCTGAGGATTCCTCACGCTCTCCAGCACTGCCGCACACAGCAAATTCTCCTGTCAGCAACCCTACCTGAGGATTCCTCACGCTCTCCAGCACTCCGCACACAGCAGAATTCTCCTGTCACCAACCCGATCTGAGGATTCCTCTCGCTCTCCAGCACTGCCGCACATGGCAGATTTTCCTGTCACAAACCCTACCTGAGGATTCCTCACGCTCTCCAGCACTGCCGCACACAGCAAATTCTCCTGTCACCAACCCTACCTGAGGATTCCTCACGCTCTCCAGCACTCCGCACACAGCAGATTCTCCTGTCACCAACCCGATCTGAGGATTCCTCTCGCTCTCCAGCACTGCCGCACACGGCAGATTCTCCTGTCACCAACCCTACCTGAGGATTCCTCTCGCTCTCCAGCAATGCCCCACACAGCAGATTCTCCTGTCACCAACCCGACCAGAGGATTCCTCACGCTCTCCAGCACTGCCGCACACGGCAGATTCTCCTGTCACGAACCCTACCTGAGGATTCCTCACGCTCTCCAGCACTCCTCACACAGCAGATTCTCCTGTCACCAACCCGATCTGAGGATTCCTCTCGCTCTCCAGCACTGCCGCACACGGCAGATTCCCCTGTCACCAACCCTACCTCTGGATCGCTCATTCTCTCCAGCAATGCCCCACACAGCAGATTCACCTGTCACCAACTCTACCTGAGGATTCCTCTCGCTCTCCAAAAATGTCCCACACAGAAGATTCTCCAGTCACAAAACAGACCTGAGGATTCCACTCGCTCTCCAGCACTGCCGCACACGGCAGATTCTCCTATCACGAACCCTACCTGAGGATTCCTCACGCTTTCCAGCACTGCCGCACACGGCAGATTCTCCTGTCACGAACCCTACCTGAGGATTCCTCTCGCTCCAGCACTGCCGCACACGGCAGATCCTCCTGTCACCAACCCTACCTGAGGATTCCTCTCGCTCTTCAGCACTGCCGCACGTTGCAGATTCTCCTGTCACCAACCCTCCCTGAGGATTCCTCTCGCTCTCCAGCACTGCCGCACATGGCAGATTCTCCTGTCACCAACCCTACCTGAGGATTCCTCTCGCTCTCCAGCACTGCCGCACACAGCAGATTCTCCTGTCACCAACCTTACCAGAGGATTTCTCTCGCTCCAGCACTGCCGCACACGGCAGATCCTCCTGTCACCAAACCTACCTGAGGATTCCTCTCGCTCTTCAGCACTGCCGCACGTGGCAGATTCTCCTGTCACCAACCCTCCCTGAGGTTTCCACTCGCTCTCCAGCACTGCCGCACACGGCAGATTCTCCTGTCACCAACCCTCCCGGAGGATTCCTCTCGCTCTCCAGCACTGCCGCACACGGCAGATTCTCCTGTCTCAAACCCTACCTGAGGATTCCTCTCGCTCTCCAGCACTGCCAAGACACGGCAGATTCTCCTGTCACAAACCCTACCTGAGGATTCCTCTCGCTCTCCAGCACTGCCGCACACGGCAGATTCTCTGGTCACGAACCCTACCTGAGGATTCCTCTTGCTCTCCAGCAATGCCCCACACTGCAGATTCACCTGTCACCAACCCTACCTGAGGATTCCTCTCGCTCTCCAGCAATGCCCAACAGGTTAGATTCTCCTGTCACAAAACAGACCTGAGAATTCCTCTCGCTTTCCAGCACTGCCCACACACGGCAGATTCTCCTGTACACGAAAACTCTTTAGCTCTGCCAGGATTTCTCCTGTCGCCCTCCAGCACTGCTCCAGCACTGCACACGGCAGATTCTCCTGTCACCAACCCTACCTGAGGATTCCTCTCGCTCTCCAGCACTGCCGCACATGGCAGATTCTCCTGTCACCAACCCTGCACCTCTCGCTCCACTGGCAGATTCCTCCTGTCACTCCTCCTGAGGATTCACTGCCTCCAGCACTGCCCCACACAGCAGATTCTCCTGTCACCAACCCTACCTGAGGATTCCTCTCGCTCTCCAGCACTGCCGCACATGGCAGATTCTCCTGTCACCAACCCTACCTGAGGATTCCTCTCGCTCTCCAGCACTTCTCCGTCACCAACCCTACAGATTCCTCCTCTCCACTCACCAACCCTACCTGTCACCAACCCTCCTGGCTCTTCAGCACTGCAATGCCCCACACAGCAGATTCTCCTGTCACCAACCCTACCTGAGGATTCCTCTCGCTCTCCAGCACTGCCCCACACAGCAGATTCTCCTGTCACCAACCCTACCTGAGGATCCTCTCGCTCTCCAGCACTGCCACACGGCAGATTCTCCTGTCACCAACCCTACCTGAGGATTCCTCCTCTCCCAGCACTGCACACAGCAGATTCTCCTGTCACCAACCCTACCTGAGGATTCCTCTCGCTCTCCAGCACTGCCGCACACAGCAGATTCTCCTGTCACCAACCCTACCTGAGGATTCCTCTCGCTCTCCAGCACTGCCCAACACAGCAGATTCTCCTGTCACCAACCCTACCTGAGGATTCCTCTCGCTCTCCAGCACTGCCCACACAGCAGATTCTCCTGTCACCAACCCTACCTGAGGATTCCTCTCGCTCTCCAGCACTGCCCCACACAGCAGATTCTCCTGTCACCAACCCTACCTGAGGATTCCTCTCGCTCTCCAGCACTGCCCCACACGGCAGATTCTCCTGTCACCAACCCTACCTGAGGATTCCTCTCGCTCTCCAGCACCGCCCCACACGGCAGATTCTCCTGTCACCAACCCTACCTGAGGATTCTCTCATCTCTCCAGCACTGCCCCACACAGCAGATTCTCCCCTGTCACCAACCCTACCTGAGGATTCCTCTCCTGCCCACACAGCAGATTCTCCTGTCACCAACCCTACCTGAGGATTCCTCCTACACTGCTGAGGATTCCTCTCGCTCTCCAGCACTGCCCCACACAGCAGAGATTCTCCTGTCACCAACCCTACCTGAGGATTCCTCTCGCTCTCCAGCAATGCCGCACACGGCAGATTCTCCTGTCACAACAACCCTACCTGAGGATTCCTGTCACTCTCTCCTCTCCAGCACTGCCCCACACGGCAGATTCTCCTGTCACCAACCCTACCTGAGGATTCCTCTCGCTCTCCAGCACTGCCGCACACAGCAGATTCTCCTGTCACCAACCTACCTGAGGATTCCTCTCGCTCTCCAGCACTGCCGCACACGGCAGATTCTCCTGTCACCAACCCTACCTGAGGATTCCTCGCTCTCCAGCACTGCCGCACAGCAGATTCTCCTGTCACCAACCCTACCTGAGGATTCCTCTCGCTCTCCAGCACTGCCTGATGGCAGATTCTCCTGTCACCAACCCTACCTGAGGATTCCTCTCGCTCTCCAGCAATGCCACACAGCAGATTCTCCTGTCACCAACCCTACCTGAGGATTCCTCTCGCTCTCCAGCACTGCCGCACACGGCAGATTCTCCTGTCACAAACCCTACCTGAGGATTCCTCTCGCTCTCCAGCACTGCCGCACACGGCAGATTCTCCTGTCACCAACCCTACCTGAGGATTCCTCTCGCTCTCCAGCACTGCCGCACATGGCAGATTCTCCTGTCACCAACCCTACCTGAGGATTCCTCTCGCTCTCCAGCACTGCCGCACACGGCAGATTCTCCTGTCACCAACCCTACCTGAGGATTCCTCTTCTCTCCAGCACTGCCCACACAGGCAGATTCTCCTGTCACCAACCCTACCTGAGGATTCCTCTCGCCTCCAGCACTGCCCCACACAGCAGATTCTCCTGTCACCAACCCTACCTGAGGATTCCTCTCGCTCTCCAGCACTGCCGCACACGGCAGATTCTCCTGTCACCAACCCTACCTGAGGATTCCTCTCGCTCTCCAGCACTGCCGCACACGGCAGATTCTCCTGTCACCAACCCTACCTGAGGATTCCTCTCGCTCTCCAGCACTGCCGCACCCCACATTCTCCTGCAGATTCTCCTGTCACCAACCCTGTCACCTGAGGATTCCTCTCGCTCTCCAGCACTGCCGCACTCAGCAGATTCTCCTGTCACCAACCCTACCTGAGGATTCCTCCTGCTCTCCAGCACTGCCCAGCCTGCAGATTCTCCTGTCACCAAACCTACCTGAGGATTCCTCTGCTCTCCAGCACTGCCGCACACAGCAGATTCTCCTGTCACCAACCCTACCTGGAGGATTCCTCTCGCTCCAGCACTGCAGCACTGCAGACTCCTGGCAGATTCTCCTGTCACCAACCCTACCTGAGTCATTCCTCTACGCTCTCCAGCACTGCAGCACACCCCACACAGCAGATTCTCCTGTCACCCTACCTGGGGGATTCCCTACCTGAGGATTCCTCACGCCCTCCAGCACTCCTTCTGTCTCCAGCACAGCAGATTCTCCTGTCACCAACCCTACCTGAGGATTCCTCTCGCTCTCCAGCACTGCCCCACACGGCAGATTCTCCTGTCACCAACCCTACCTGAGGATTCCTCTCTGCTCTCCAGCACTGCCCCACACAGCAGATTCTCCTGTCACCAACCCCTACCTGAGGATTCCTCTCGCTCTCCAGCACTGCCGCACACAGCAGATTCTCCTGTCACCAACCCTACCTGAGGATTCTCTCGCTCTCCAGCACTGCCCCACACAGGCAGATTCTCCTGTCACCAACCCTACCTGAGGATTCCTCTCGCTCTCCAGCACTGCCCACACAGCAGATTCTCCTGTCACCAACCCTACCTGAGGATTCCTCTCGCTCTCCAGCACTGCCCAACACAGCAGATTCTCCTGTCACCAACCCTACCTGAGGATTTCCTCTCGCTCTCCAGCACTGCCCCACCACACGGCAGATTCTCCTGTCACCAACCCTACCTGAGGATTCCTCTCACTCCAGCACTGCCCCCACACAGATTCTCCTGTCACCAACCCTACCTGAGGATTCCTCTCGCTCTCCAGCAGATTCCCTGTCACACAAACCTGAGATTCTCCTGTCACCAACCCTGTCACCAACCTGAGGATTCCTCTCGCTCTCCAGCACTGCCGCACACGGCAGATTCTCCTGTCACCAACCCTACCTGAGGATTCCTCTCGCTCTCCAGCACTGCCCCACACAGCAGATTCTCCTGTCACCAACCCTACCTGAGGATTCCTCTCGCTCTCCAGCACTGCCGCACACGGCAGATTCTCCTGTCACCAACCCTACCTGAGGATTCCTCTCGCTCTCCAGCACTGCCGCACACAGCAGATTCTCCTGTCACCAACCCTACCTGAGGATTCCTCTCGCTCTCCAGCACTGCCGCACACAGCAGATTCTCCTGTCACCAACCCTACCTGAGGATTCCTCTCGCTCTCCAGCACTGCTGCACACAGGGCAGATTCTCCTGTCACCAACCCTACCTGAGGATTCCTCTCGCTCTCCAGCACTGCCGCACACGGCAGATTCTCCTGTCACGAACCCTACCTGAGGATTCCTCTCGCTCCAGCACTGCCGCACACGGCAGATTCTCCTGTCACCAACCCTACCTGAGGATTCCTCTCGCTCTCCAGCACTGCCCACACACGGCAGATTCTCCTGTCACCAACCCTACCTGAGGATTCCTCTCGCTCTCCAGCACTGCCGCACACGGCAGATTCTCCTGTCACCAACCCTACCTGAGGATTCCTCTCGCTCTCCAGCACTGCCGCACGCTGCAGATTCTCCTGTCACCAACCCTACCTGAGGATTCCTCTCGCTCTCCAGCACTGCCCCACACGGCAGATTCTCCTGTCACCAACCCTACCTGAGGATTCCTCTCGCTCTCCAGCACTGCCGCACACGGCAGATTCTCCTGTCACCAACCCTACCTGAGGATTCTCCTCCAGCACTGCCGCACACGGCAGATTCTCCTGTCACCAACCCTACCTGAGATTCCTCAATCGCTTCTCCAGCACTGCCGCTCTCAGCACAGCAGATTCTCCTGTCACCAACCTACCTGAGGATTCCTCGCTCTCCAGCACTGCCGCCACACGGGCAGATTCTCCTGTCACCAACCCTCCTGCACCTCTCGCTCTCCAGCACTGCCACACAGGCAGATTCTCCTGTCACCAACCCTACCTGAGGATTCCCTCTCCAGCACTGCCTGCACACGGCAGATTCTCCTGTCACCAACCCTACCTGAGGATTCCTCTCGCCTCACTGCCACGACAGATTCTCCTGTCACCAACCCTACCTGAGGATTCTCTCGCTCTCCAGCACTGCCGCATGCCTCCTGTCACCAACCCTACCTGAGATTCCTCTCGCTCTCCAGCACTGTCACACACGGCAGATTCTCCTGTCACCAACCCTACCTGAGGATTCCTCTCGCTCTCCAGCACTGCCGACACATGGCAGATTCTCCTGTCACCAACCCTAACTGAGGATTCCTCTCGCTCTCCAGCACTGCCGCACACGGCAGATTCTCCTGTCACCAACCCTACCTGAGGATTCCCTGTCACCAACCCTCCTCACTGCACCAGCCCCACACGCAGATTCTCCTGTCACCAACCCTACCTGAGGATCTCCTGTCTCCCAACCCTACCTGAGGATTCTCCTGTCACGCTCCAGCACCTCTCCTGCTTCTCTCACGGCAGATTCTCCTGTCACCAACCCTACCTGAGGATTCTCTCGCTCTCCAGCACTGCCCACACACGGCAGATTCTCCTGTCACCAACCCTACCTGAGGATTCCTCTCGCTCTCCAGCACTGCCCCACATGGCAGATTCTCCTGTCACCAACCCCTACCTGAGGATTCCTCTCGCTCTCCAGCACTGCCGCACATGGCAGATTCTCCTGTCACCAACCCTACCTGAGGATTCCTCAGCGCCTGTCAGCACTGCCTCCAGATTCTCCTGTCACCAACCCTACCTGAGATTCCCTGTCTCTCCAGCACTGCCGCACACAGCAGATTCTCCTGTCACCAACCCTACCTGAGGATTCCTCCGCTCTCCAGCACTGCCCCACACAGGCAGATTCTCCTGTCACCAACCCTACCTGAGGATTCCTCTCACTGTCTCCAGCACTGCCACACGAGCAGATTCTCCTGTCACCAACCCTACCTGAGGATTTCCTCTCGCTCTCCAGCAATGCCCCCAGGCAGATTCTCCTGTCACCAACCTACCTGAGGATTCCTCTCGCTCTCCAGCACTGCCACATGCAGATTCTCCTGTCACCAACCCTACCTGAGGATTCCTCTCGCTCTCCAGCACTGCCGCAGATTCTCCTGTCACCAACCCTACCTGAGGATTCCTCTCGCTCTCCAGCACTGCCCCACACAGGCAGATTCTCCTGTCACCAACCCTACCTGAGGATTCCTCTCGCTCTCCAGCAATGCCCCACACGGCAGATTCTCCTGTCACCAACCCTACCTGAGGATTCCTCTCGCTCTCCCAGCACTGCCGCACACGGCAGATTCTCCTGTCACAACCCTACCTGAGGATTCCTCTCGCTCTCCAGCACTGCCGCACATGGCAGATTCTCCTGTCACCAACCCTACCTGAGGATTCCTCTCGCTCTCCAGCACTGCCCTTTGCACACTGGCAGATTCTCCTGTCACCAACCCTACCTGAGGATTCCTCTCGCTCTCCAGCACTGCCCCACAGGCAGATTCTCCTGTCACCAACCCTACCTGAGGATTCTCTCGCTCTCCAGCACTGCCGCACACAGCAGATTCTCCTGTCACCAACCCTACCTGAGGATTCCTCTCTCTCCCAGCACTGCCGGCACAGCAGATTCTCCTGTCACCAACCCTACCTGAGGATTCCTCTCGCAGATTCTCTCAGCACTGCTCTCGCTCTCACACACAAGCAGATTCTCCTGTCACCAACCCTACCTGAGGATTCCTCTCGCTCTCCAGCACTGCCGCACACGCAGATTCTCCTGTCACCAACCCTACCTGAGGATTCCTCTCGCTCTCCAGCACTGCCCCCACACGGCAGATTCTCCTGTCACCAACCCTACCTGAGGATTCCTCTCGCTCTCCAGCACTGCCCCACACAGCAGATTCTCCTGTCACCAACCCTACCTGAGGATTCCTCCTCTCCAGCAATGCCAGCATTCTCCTGTCCCAACCCTACAGGATTCTCCTGTCACCTCCTGTCAAACCCTACCTGAGGATTCCTCTCCAATCCCCCAACTGCCGCACTGCAGATTCTCCTGTCACCAACCCTACCTGAGGATTCCTCTCGCTCTCCAGCACTGCCCACACGGCAGATTCTCCTGTCACCAACCCTCCCTGAGGATTCCTCTCACTCTCCAGCACTGCCCCACACGGCAGATTCTCCTGTCACCAACCCTACCTGAGGATTCCTCCTCCAACAATGCCCCAGGCAGATTCTCCTGTCACCAACCCTACCTGAGGATTCCTCTTCTCCAGCACTGCCCCACACGGCAGATTCTCCTGTCACCAACCCTACCTGAGGATTCCTCACGCTCTCCAGCACTGCCGCACACACGGCAGATTCTCCTGTCACCAACCCTACCTGAGGATTCCTCTCGCTCTCCAGCACTGCCGCACACAGCAGATTCTCCTGTCACCAACCCTACCTGAGGATTCCTCTCGCTCTCCAGCACTGCCGCACACGGCAGATTCTCCTGTCACCAACCCTACCTGAGGATTCCTCTCGCTCTCCAGCACTGCCGCACACAGCAGATTCTCCTGTCACCAACCCTACCTGAGGATTCCTCTCGCTCTCCAGCACTGCCGCACACGGCAGATTCTCCTGTCACCAACCCTACCTGAGGATTCCTCTCGCTCTCCAGCAATGCCCCACACAGCAGATTCTCCTGTCACCAACCCGACCTGAGGATTCCTCTCGCTCTCCAGCACTGCCGCACACGGCAGATTCTCCTGTCACCAACCCTACCTGAGGATTGCTCTTTCTCTCCAGCAATGCCCCACACAGCAGATTCTCCTGTCACCAACCCTACCTGAGGATTCCTCTCGCTCTCCAGCACTGCCCCACACAGATTCTCCTGTCACCAACCCTACCTGAGGATTCCTCTCGCTCTCCAGCACTGCCGCACACAGCAGATTCTCCTGTCACCAACCCTACCTGAGGATTCCTCTCGCTCTCCCAGCACTGCCGCACACGGCAGATTCTCCTGTCACCAACCCTACCTGAGGATTCCTCTCGCTCTCCAGCACTGCCCCACTGCAGATTCTCCTGTCACCAACCCATACCTGAGGATTCCTCTGTCTCCAACAATGCCCCACACTGCAGATTCTCCTGTCACCAACCCTCCTGAGGATTCCTCTCGCTCTCCAGCACTGCCACACAGCAGATTCTCCTGTCACCAACCCAGACCTGAGGATTCCTCTGCTCTCCAGCACTGCCGCACAAGGCAGATTCTCCTGTCACTAACCAAGAGGATTCCTCTCGCTCTCCAGCACTGTCCCTACACGGCAGATTCTCCTGTCACCAACTGAGGATTCCTCACTCTCCAGCACTGCTTCTCCTGTCACCAACCCTACCTGAGGATTCCTCTCGCTCTCCAGCACTGCCCCACACGGCAGATTCTCCTGTCACCAACCCTACCTGAGGATTCCTCTCGCTCTCCAGCACTGCCCCAGCTCCTGTCACCAACCCGACCTGAGGATTCCTCTCCTCCAGCACTGCCGCAACAGCAGATTCTCCTGTCACCAACCCTGAGGATTCCTCTCTCCCAGCACTGCCGCACACAGCAGATTCTCCTGTCACCAACCCTACCTGAGGATTCCTCTCTCTCCAGCTCCACACTGCAGATTCTCCTGTCACCAACCCTACCTGAGGATTCTCCTGCTTCCAGCACTGCCCCACACAGCAGATTCTCCTGTCACCCCTACTGAGGATTCCTCTCTCTCCAGCACTGCCGCACACGCAGATTCTCCTGTCACCAACCCTACCTGAGGATTCCTCTCGCTCTCCAGCACTGCCCCACATGGCAGATTCTCCTGTCACCAACCCTACCTGAGGATTCCTCACACTCTCCAGCACTGCCGCACACAGCAGATTCTCCTGTCACCAACCCTACCTGAGGATTCCTCTCGCTCTCAGCACTGCCCCACACAGCAGATTCTCCTGTCACCAACCCTACCTGAGGATTCCTCTCGCTCTCCAGCACTGCCACACGGCAGATTCTCCTGTCACAACCCTACCTGAGATTCCTCTCGCTCTCCAGCACTGCCGCACACACAGATTCTCCTGTCACCAACCCTACCTGAGGATTCTCTCGCTCTCCAGCACTGCCGCACACAGCAGATTCTCCTGTCACAAACCCTACCTGAGGATTCCTCTCGCTCTCCAGCACTGCCCCACACAGGCAGATTCTCCTGTCACCAACCCTACCTGAGGATTCCTCTCGCTCTCCAGCACTGCACGCACACGGCAGATTCTCCTGTCACCAACCCTACCTGAGGATTCCTCTCGCTCTCCAGCAATGCCCACACAGCAGATTCTCCTGTCACCAACCCTACCTGAGGATTCTCTCGCTCTCCCAGCAATTCCTTCTCCTGTCACCAACCCTACCTGAGGACTCGCTCTCCAGCAATGCCCCACACAGCAGATTCTCCTGTCACCAACCCCTGACCTGAGACGCTTCCTCTCAGCTCTCCAGTCACAACCCTACACAGCAGATTCTCCTGTCACCTGTCCCTACCTGAGGATTCTCTCGCTCTCCAGCAATGCCCCACAGGGCAGATTCTCCTGTCACCAAAACTACCTGAGATTCCTCTCGCTCTCCAGCACTGCACCACACGGCAGATTCTCCTGTCACAAAACAGACCTGAGGATTCTCTCGCTCTCCAGCACTGCCGCACACTCAGATTCTCCTGTCACCAACCCTACCTGAGGATTCCTCTCGCTCTCCAGCACTGCCACACAAAGCAGATTCTCCTGTCACTAACCCTACCTGAGGATTCTCTCGCTCTCCAGCACTGCCCCACACAGCAGATTCTCCTGTCACCAACCCTACCTGAGGATTCCTCTCGCTCTCCAGCACTGCCCACATGGCAGATTCTCCTGTCACCAACCCTACCTGAGGATTCCTCTCTCGCTCTCCAGCACTGCCACAGCGGCAGATTCTCCTGTCACCAACCCTACCTGAGGATTCCTCTCTCTCTCCAGCAATGCCCCACACGGCAGATTCTCCTGTCACAAAACCTACCTGAGGATTCCTCTCGCTCTCCAGCACTGCCGACACGGCAGATTCTCCTGTCACCAACCCTACCTGAGGATTCCTCTGCTCTCCAGCACTGCCGCACACGGCAGATTCTCCTGTCACCAACCCTACCTGAGGATTCCTCTCGCTCTCCAGCACTGCCCACATGGCAGATTCTCCTGTCACCAACCCTACCTGAGGATTCCTCTCGCTCTCCAGCACTGCCGCACACAGCAGATTCTCCTGTCACCAACCCTACCTGAGGATTCCTCTCGCTCTCCAGCACTGCCACACACAGCAGATTCTCCTGTCACCAACCCGACCAGAGGATTCCTCTCGCTCTCCAGCACTGCCGCACACGGCAGATTCTCCTGTCACCAAACATACCTGAGGATTCTCTCGCTCTCCAGCAATGCCCCACACAGTAGATTCTCCTGTCACCAACCCTACCTGAGGATTCCTCACACTCTCCAGCACTGCCCACACGACAGATTCTCCTGTCACCAACCCTACCTGAGGATTCCCTCTCGCTCTCCAGCACTGCCACACACAGCAGATTCTCCTGTCACCAACCCTACCTGAGAGATTCCTCTCGCTCTCCCAGCACTGCCGCACACAGCAGATTCTCCTGTCACCAACCCTACCTGAGGATTCCTCTCGCTCTCCAGCACTGCCCACACAGCAGATTCTCCTGTCACCAACCCTACCTGAGGATTCCTCTCGCTCTCCAGCACTGCCACACAGGGCAGATTCTCCTGTCACCAACCCTACCTGAGGATTCCTCTCTCTCCAGCAATGCCCCAAACAGTAGATTCTCCTGTCATCAACCCTCCTGAGGATTCCTCACACTCTCCAGCACTGCCGCACACGACAGATTCTCCTGTCACCAACCCTACCTGAGGATTCCTCTCGCTCTCCAGCACTGCCCACACAGCAGATTCTCCTGTCACCAACCCTACCTGAGGATTCTCTCGCTCTCCAGCAATGCCCCACACAGCAGATTCTCCTGTCACCAACCCTACCTGAGGATTCCTCTCGCTCTCCAGCACTGCCCTGCACGGCAGATTCTCCTGTCACCAACCCTACCTGAGGATTCCTCTCGCTCTCCAGCAATGCCCGACACTGCAGATTCTCCTGTCACCAACCCTACCTGAGGATTCTCTCGCTCTCCAGCAATGCCCCACAGGGCAGATTCTCCTGTCACCAACCCAGACCTGAGGATTCCTCTCGCTTTCCAGCACTGCCTACTCTGACACAAGGCAGATTCTCCTGTCACCAACCCTACCTGAGGATTCCTCACACTCTTTAGCACTGCCGCACATGGCAGATTCTCCTGTCACGAACCATACCTGAGGATTCCTCTCGCTCTCCAGCACTGCCGCACACGGCAGATTCTCCTGTCACTAACCCTACCTGAGGATTCCTCTCGCTCTCCAGCACTGCCGCACATGGCAGATTCTCCTGTCACCAACCCTACCTGAGGATTCCTCTCGCTCTCCAGCACTGCCAAGACACAGCAGATTCTCCTGACACCAACCCTACCTGAGGATTCCTCTCGCTTCTCCAGCACTGCCCCCACACGGCAGATTTTCCTGTCACCATCCCTACCTGAGGATTCCTCACGCTCTCCAGCACTGCCGCACACGGCAGATTCTCCTGTCACCAACCCTACCTGAGGATTCAACTCACTCTCCAGCACTGCCGCACACAGCAGATTCTCCTGTCACCAACCCTGCCTGAGGATTCCTCTCGCTCTCCAGCACTGCCGCACACAGCAGATTCTCCTGTCACCAACCCTACCTGAGGATTCCTCTGCTCTCCAACAATGCCCAGCACGGCAGATTCTCCTGTCACCAACCCTACCTGAGGATTCTCTCTCGCACCCAGCACTGCCCTGTCACATGGCAGATTCTCCTGTCACCCCCACCCTACCTGAGGATTCCTCTCGCTCTCCAGCACTGCCACACACAGCAGATTCTCCTGTCACCAACCCTACCTGAGGATTCCTCTCGCTCTCCAGCACTGCCCCACAGCAGATCTCCTGTCACCAACCCTACCTGAGGATTCCTCCTCGCTCTCCAGCACTGCCCACACAGCAGATTCTCCTGTCACCAACCCTACCTGAGGATTCCTCTCGCTCTCCAGCACTGTCCAACAATGCCTGAGGATTCACAGCAAGATTCTCCTGTCACAAACCCTACCTGAGGATTCCTCTCGGCTCTCCAGCACTGCCGCACACGGCAGATTCTCCTGTCACCAACCCTACCTGAGGATTCCTCTCTCTCTCTCTCACTGCAGCAGATTCTCCTGTCACCAACCCTACCTGAGGATTCCTCTCGCTCTCCAGCACTGCCGACACAGCAGATTCTCCTGTCACCAACCCTACCTGAGGATTCCTCTCGCTCTCTCCAGCACTGCCGCACAGGCAGATTCTCCTGTCACCAACCCTACCTGAGGATTCCTCTCGCTCTCCAGCACTGCCGCACACAGCAGATTCTCCTGTCACCAACCCTACCTGAGGATTCCTCTCGCTCTCCAGCACTGCCGCACACAGCAGATTCTCCTGTCACCAACCCTACCTGAGGATTCCTCTCGCTCTCCAGCACTGCCTCTCCTCCTGTCAGCACCTGAGGATTCCTCTACTCTCCAGCACTGCCCCACACGGCAGATTCTCCTGTCACCAACCCTACCTGAGGATTCCTCTCGCTCTCCAGCACTGCCGCTTCAGCACACAGGCAGATTCTCCTGTCACCAACCCTACCTGAGGATTCTCACGCTCTCCAGCACTGCCACACACACGGCAGATTCTCCTGTCACCAACCCTACCTGAGGATTCCTCTCGCTCTCCAGCACTGCCGCACACTGCAGATTCTCCTGTCACCAACCCTACCTGAGGATTCCTCTCGCTTCCAGCACTGCCGCACACAGCAGATTCTCCTGTCACCAACCCTACCTGAGGATTCCTCTCGCTCTCCAGCACTGCCCGCACACTGCAGATTCTCCTGTCACCAACCCTACCTGAGGATTCCTCTCGCTCTCCAGCACTGCCGCACACAGCAGATTCTCCTGTCACTGTCAGGAACCCTACCTGCCCCCACACAGCAGATTCTCCTGTCACTCCCTTCTGAGGACTGCCCAGCAATGCAGGCAGATTCTCCTGTCACCAACCCTACCTGAGGATTCCTCTCGCTCTCCAGCACTGCCGACACGGCAGATTCTCCTGTCAGGAACCCTCGCCTCCAGGATTCCTCTCTCCTCTCCAACACTGTTCCTCTCCTCCAGCACTGCCGCACGGCAGATTCTCCTGTCACCAACCCTACCTGAGGATTCCTCTCGCTCTCCAGCACTGCTCCACTGCAGATCTCCTGTCACCAACCCTACCTGAGGATTCCTCCTGTCCAGCACTGCCGCACACGGCAGATTCTCCTGTCACCAACAGACCTGAGGATTCCTCTCGCTCTCCAGCACTGCCACACAGCAGATTCTCCTGTCACCAACCCTACCTGAGGATTCCTCTCGCTCTTCAGCACTGCCCCACACACAGCAGATTCTCCTGTCACCAACCCTACCTGAGGATTCTCTACGCTCTCAGCACTGCCCCACACCCGGCAGATTCTCCTGTCACCAACCCTACCTGAGGATTCCTCTCGCTCTCCAGCACTGCCGCACACAGCAGATTCTCCTGTCACCAACCCTACCTGAGGATTCTCTCGCTCTCAGCACTGCCGCACACAGCAGATTCTCCTGTCACCAACCCCTACCTGAGGATTCCTCTCGCTCTCCAGCACTGCCCCACACAGCAGATTCTCCTGTCACCAACCCTACCTGAGGATTCTCTCGCTCTCCAGCACTGCCGCACACGCAGATTCTCCTGTCACCAACCCTACCTGAGGATTCCTCTCGCTCTCCAGCACTGCCCCCCACATGCAGATTCTCCTGTCACCAACCCTACCTGAGGATTCCTCTCGCTCTCCAGCACTGCCGCACAGCAGATTCTCCTGTCACCAACCCTACCTGAGGATTCCTCTCGCTCTCCAGCACTGCCGCACACAGCAGATTCTCCTGTCACCAACCCTACCTGAGGATTCCTCTCGCTCTCCAGCACTGCCACACACAGCAGATTCTCCTGTCACCAACCCGACCTGAGGATTCCTCTCGCTCTCCAGCACTGCCACACACGGCAGATTCTCCTGTCACCAACCCTACCTGAGGATTCCTCTCGCTCTCCAGCACTGCCGCACACGCAGATTCTCCTGTCACCAACCCTACCTGAGGATTCCTCTCGCTCTCCAGCACTGCCGCACACAGGCAGATTCTCCTGTCACCAACCCTACCTGAGGATTCCTCTCGCTCTCCAGCACTGCCCCACACAGCAGATTCTCCTGTCACCAACCCTACCTGAGGATTCCTCTCGCTCTCCAGCACTGCCGCACACAGCAGATTCTCCTGTCACCAACCCTACCTGAGGATTCCTCTCGCTCTCCAGCACTGCCGCACACGGCAGATTCTCCTGTCACCAACCCTACCTGAGGATTCCTCTCGCTCTCCAGCACTGCCGCACACAGCAGATTCTCCTGTCACCAACCCCTACCTGAGGATTCCTCTCGCTCTCAGCACTGCAGCACAGCAGCAGATTCTCCTGTCACCAACCCTACCTGAGGATTCCTCTCGCCCTCCAGCACTGCCGCAGCACACACAGCAGATTCTCCTGTCACCAACCCTACCTGAGGATTCCTCTCGCTCTCCAGCACTGCACCACCCTACGGCAGATTCTCCTGTCACCAACCCTACCTGAGGATTCCTCTCGCTCTCCAGCACTGCCGCACACGGCAGATTCTCCTGTCACCAACCCTACCTGAGGATTCCTCTCGCTCTCCAGCACTGCCCTACACGGCAGATTCTCCTGTCACCAACCCTACCTGAGGATTCTCTCGCTCTCCAGCACTGAGGCAGATTCCCTGTCACTCCCCAGCACTGCACTGCCACACACAGCAGATTCTCCTGTCAACCCTACCTGAGGATTCCTCTCGCTCTCCAGCACTGCCCCACACGGAGATCCTCCTGTCACCAACCCTACCTGAGGATTCCACACCCAGCACTGCAGATTCTCCTGTCACCAACCCTACCTGAGGATTCAATGCCCCAATGTCACAACACAGATGAGATTCTCCTGTCACCAACCCTACCTGAGCAGATTCCTGTCACCTGAGATTCCTCGCTCAGCACTGCCCCCCACAGACAGATTCCCTGTCACCAACCCTACCTGAGGATTCCCCTCTCCAGCACTCCAGCAACTGCCTCCACACCATGCAGATTCTCCTGTCAGCAACCTACCTGAGGATTCCTGTCACCAACCTCTTTAGTTCAATGCTCCAGCACACACTGCAGATTCTCCTGTCACCAACCCTACCTGAGGATTCTCTCGCTCTCCAGCAATGCGCTCTCCAGCACTCCTGTCACCAACCCTACAGATTCTCCTGTCACTGCCCCTACCAGAGGATCTCCTGTCACTCCTCCAGCACTCTCGCTCTCCAGCACTGCCCCACACGGCAGATTCTCCTGTCACCAACCCCTACCTGAGGATTCCTCTCGCTCTCCAGCACTGCCCCACACAGCAGATTCTCCTGTCACCAACCCCTGACCTGCCCCAGAGGATTCTCCTGTCACCAACCCTCCAGCACTGCTCCAGCACTGCCACACGCAGATTCTCCTGTCACCAACCCTACCTGAGGATTCCTCACACAGGTCTCCAGCACTGCGCACTGCACACGGCAGATTCTCCTGTCACCAACCCTACCTGAGGATTCCACTCTCTCTCAGCACTGCCCACACAGCAGATTCTCCTGTCACCAACCCTACCTGAGGATTCCTCTCGCTCTCCAGCACTGCCCCACAAACAGCAGATTCTCCTGTCACCAACCCTACCTGAGGATTCCTCTCTCTCTCCAGCACTGCCCACACGGCAGATTCTCCTGTCACCAACCCTACCTGAGGATTCCTCGCTCTCCAGCACTGCCACACATGGCAGATTCTCCTGTCACCAACCCTACCTGAGGATTCCTCTCGCTCTCCAGCACTGCCGCACACGGCAGATTCTCCTGTCACCAACCCCTACCTGAGGATTCCTCACGCTCTCCAGCACTGCCACACACAGCAGATTCTCCTGTCACCAACCCTACCTGAGGATTCCTCTCGCTCTCCAGCACTGCCAACATAGCAGATTCTCCTGTCAGCAACCCTACCTGAGGATTCCTCTCGCTCTCCCGCACTGCCGCAAACAGCAGATTCTCATGTCACGAACCCTACCTGAGGATTCCTCTCGCTCTCCAGCACTGCCGCACACGGCAGATTCTCCTGTCAGGAACCCTACCTGAGGATTCCTCTCGCTCTCCAGCACTGCCGCACACGGCAGATTCTCCTGTCAGGAACCCTACCTGAGGATTCCTCTCGCTCTCCAGCACTGCCCCACACAGCAGATTCTCCTGTCACCAACCCTACCTGAGGATTCCTCTCGCTCTCCAGCACTGCCGCTTTGCAGATCCTCCTGTCAAGAACCCTGCCTGAGGATTCCTCTCGCTCTTCCAGCACTGCCGCACACAGCAGATTTTCCTGTCACCAACCCAACCTGAGGATTCCTCCTAGCTCTCCAGCAATGCCCACACAGCAGATTCTCCTGTCACCAACCCTACCTGAGGATTCCTCTCGCTCTCCAGCACTGCACCCACGGCAGATTCTCCTGTCACCAACGCTACCTGAGGATTCCTCACGCTCTCCAGCAATGCCCCACACAGCAGATTCTCCTGTCATCAACCCTACCTGAGGATTCCTCTCGCTCTCCAGCACTGCCCCACACAGCAGATTCTCCTGTCACCAACCCCACCTGAGGATTCCTCTCGCTCTCTCCAGCACTGCCGCAGACACGGCAGATTCTCCTGTCACCAACCCTACCTGAGGATTCCTCTCGCTCTCCAGCACTTCTGCACACAGCAGATTCTCCTGTCACCAACCCTACCTGAGGATTCCTCACGCTCTCCAGCACTGTCGCTCACAGCAGATTCTCCTGTCACCAACCCTACCTGAGGATTCCTCTCGCTCTCCAGCACGGCCCCACACGGCAGATTCTCCTGTCACCAACCCTACCTGAGGATTCCTCACGCTCTCAGCACTGCCGCACAGCAGATTCTCCTGTCACCAACCCCTACCTGAGGATTCCTCTCGCTCTCCAGCACGGCCCCACACGGCAGATTCTCCTGTCACCAACCCTACCTGAGGATTCCTCTCGCTGTCCAGCACTGTCGCACACAGCAGATTCTCCTGTCACCAACCCTACCTGAGGATTCCTCACGCTCTCCAGCACTGCTGCACACGGCAGATTCTCCTGTTCCCAACCCTACCTGAGGATTCCTCTCGCTCTCCAGCACTTGCCCACACGGCAGATTCTCCTGTCACCAACCCTACCTGAGGATTCCTCACGCTCTCCAGCACTGCCCCCCACAGCAGATTCTCCTGTCACCACCCCTACCTGAGGATTCCTCTCGCTCTCCAGCACTGCCCACACGGCAGATTCTCCTGTCACCAACCCTACCTGAGGATTCCTCACTGCTCTCCAGCACTGCTGTCACACTACCTGCAGATTCTCCTGTCTCCAGCACCCTACCTGTCACCAATTCCTGAGGATTCTCTCGCTCTCCAGCACTGCCCCACACGGCAGATTCTCCTGTCACCAACCTACCTGAGGATTCCTCTCGCTCTCCAGCACTGCTGCACACAGCAGATTCTCCTGTCACCAACCCTACCTGAGGATTCCTCACGCTCTCCAGCACTGCCGCACACGGCAGATTCTCCTGTCACCAACCCTACCTGAGGATTCCTCACGATCTCCAGCACTGCCGCACACAGCAGATTCTCCTGTCACCAACCCTACCTGAGGATTCCTCTCGCTCTCCAGCACCGCCCCACACGGCAGATTCTCCTGTCACCAACCCTACCTGAGGATTCCTCACGATCTCCAGCACTGCCGCACACGGCAGATTCTCCTGTCACCAACCCTACCTGAGGATTCCTCACGATCTCCAGCACTGCCGCACACGGCAGATTCTCCTGTCACCAACCCTACCTGAGGATTCCTCATGCTCTCCCGCACTGCCGCACATTGCAGAATGTGCCACTGTGCATGAGGTTTTATCATTGTTAGCTTTGGAGAAAATAAACATTAATTCGAAGTTTACTGACCTGATGACCCCTTAAACGCTACACTCTGAATGAGACTATCATCCTAAATCTCCACTCCCCCAAACGCCCTCTCACACTTACAGTTGTGTTACACCGGGATGAGGCGTATTCTGTAGCCTGTGTACAGAAGTGATCACTGAGATCAGTAAACGGAGCTCATGGGAGAAGGCACATGTGCACTGAGAGTCCCGGACTTCACCGCCCTGTGGCTGCTACAGTTACGACCACAGTATTGGCGTGTTTAAACACAAGCTCCTCTGTAAATGATCCTCAGCATCAGGCAGAGCCGCAGACAGATATGAACCCGTAGCCCTGTAAAGAGGCCTTAGGAGGACGCAGAAAATTCCTGCAGCTGCCTGGCTCCTGAGCCCAAATACCACCTCACTGGTGCGGAGTCACCATCACCACTACCAGAGCTCTGTCCCAACGACCACACACACACACACACACACTAATGCAATCAGCAAGCCCACTGTGCAGCAGTCAGGGAGGCTGGCCACCTTTGATGAAAATGACTGAAGGAGTTGGTTAAGATAAATTATACTCATTCCGTATATTTCATGATCACCATGTTTCTTGACATAAGGAATGCTAATATTTTTCTTCAGTTTAAACATGACAAATCCAAAATAACATTTTTCGTAAAAACAACATAATATACAAAACTTAAATGTATACTGAGTAGGATTTGTCTGCTGCTGTTTGTAAACACAACATTCAAAGCTGGCCCCTCCTCCACAGCGGAACCACACCAGAAGCGCATGCCCCCTGACAGTAATTTCAGCTGCGCTCCGAGCTAGATCATCCTGTACAAACCTTAGGGAGCTAGCGTGAAGGTAGTTAGTTCGAAATTACTCTCCATTATGGTTCTTGACCCATTCTGTTTATGACAACATTGCTATACCAGTACTGCAACGTTATAAATGCCTCACAAAGCCTGATAATACGCCCACATGGCAGCCTTGTCAATGATTTGACTAAAAATTTTCCGAACATTACCAAAATCACTAGAGATCGTCTTCATATCATTGATCCACAAAACAAAAATGAAAAGAATCCCACTAAAATTGTAGTAAGAACAGTGAGAAAAATACATTGAAGGCCTGATGGACGGACCGACAAACAGACGGGAGCGATTGCAATATACCCTCATCCGGTGACGTGGGCATCTAAAACTACACTGCCGACAGTAATGTTAGCCATCGCAACTGGCCTGTAGACATTACCTGCTGATCACAAACACTAAGCCTTGGGTCTTCCACAACTGCAAGAGCTGTGACTGGCCTTTATGAGACAGAAAATGATTCAAAGATCAAGCTCTTCATACCTCAAGGGAGCTATTTTCTCAACTTGTAAAGTTATTTGCATCGGTGGACAGTAGGACACAATGCATACGTGCACTGCTTGCGTGTAGAGTTGCATAATGTTACTGTAAAGGAAATGCAGATACTTTAGCAAGCTAACCATACTAACCTGCAGCATTTACCTGTTCAACAGAAAACAGGCCAATTCTGCGTCACACCTTATTCCCATCATCTCCTCTCGTGCGTGAGAGCTAAGCCCTGAGTTACATTCGTTTCCGAAAGGGCTTTTTTCGTTCTGCGTTTTGCCTCAATAATTTTTTTCCGCGCAGTCCGTCATTTTCATTACTCTGGGGTCACCTTAGGTGACCTGTGTTACACACCCTTTGCCCAAAGACCGACTCCCAGAAACGTCACCCATA
This sequence comes from Gymnothorax javanicus, assembly GCA_029692085.1. Classification (NCBI taxonomy): domain Eukaryota; kingdom Metazoa; phylum Chordata; class Actinopteri; order Anguilliformes; family Muraenidae; genus Gymnothorax; species Gymnothorax javanicus. Next base: position 8,954,021 of record CM056200.1, read on the forward strand.
TATATAAATAATACGGGCAGGCGACAGGGTCCCTGGAGATACAGACAGCCCCACACACCTGTAGTCAGAAGTGATGATTGAGGGCAATTATTTTGTATTAATCAATATATTTTTATAAAAATCCCACTCAGTATACCTTTAATCTCAGTATAGAGGCACTGTGCCATGTCACCCATATCTGTGCTGGGAAACAGGCAGATGAGACCTGCTCTTCATACCTGAATTTACACACACACACACACTATCTCCCACACACACACTCTCTCTCTCTCTCACACACACGCACGCACTCTCTCTCTCTCTCTCTCACACACACACACATACGTACTTAGGCCACCTTTGGGGTCGGATGACAGAACACCCCACTTTTGGGGACACCACTTTCTGAATGGTTTAGAGAGAAGCTGCCACCATTTTCAGATGTGGGACGATGCCCTCATTCCCAAAATCAATTGATATTTTTGATTAAAGCTTGTTTTTTCCAGTATGATTTTTTACCCGGAGTTTGGAGACAAATATTATTTAAGCAACCTTTGGGGACTTGGGCTGTACGCAAATATTATTTCAGCAACCTTTGGGGACTTGGGCTGTACACAAACTCTGATAGAAGTCATCTTTGGGGTCTTATTTCTTGCAAGTCAGAGATTCCACACTTTGAGATTTGCCTTGCCTGAACAACAC